>JANAVB010029617.1:8775175-9316107 GCA_029216955.1 Iris pallida | reverse complement strand
TTACTCGGACGACCATGGTTACATTGAGTACATGGTGGTGCCCTCCACGCTCCACCACTGTATGAAATATGTATCCACCAACGGCGTCATCCGGACGGAATTTGCAGATATCGATCCCTTCAAAGGGATTAAGGCCTACTTCACCGATTCCGACTTGTACAAGCCACTTGACGAGGAGGAAGCCACGACGCCGATGATGAAGCGAGAGGCAACAGAGCCGGACTGGAGCCCGAAATGATCCCGACGCCCCTTGAAAATTCGATTGAAGGGCAAGCCTCCCCAGAAGGCGCCTCCAATGAGCATCAAGCTATCAGGGAAAGCACCGACTCACAAAGCTCCCTGAAGATACGCCTCAAGGGAAAGCCACCTCAAACAGCGGCTCCCCTGGTGGTAAAATTACAAGGGAAGGCGCCACTCATCGGAGGCGCAAACCGAGGCACCTCTCAAGGTGCGTCTTAAAGGCAAGCCGCCGCAGTCATCCAAGATGCCGGAGAGGGCTCACATAACCCTCTCAGACCCCAAAGTCAGAGCGGTGGAGGACTCTCCTGATCCGGCCCCAGTGCTTACAGATGAGGAGCTTGGCGAATATATCTCTGCTGATGTAGACGCACCCTCCTTCGACAATGTAATCCCACGGGATAAAATCTCGTACTTTATCAATAATAGAGTGTCTTTCAATTATTCTTGTCTTCCACACTGGAATGCCATCTATACATTAGACAACGCTCTACGGTCGTTGCAAACACAAGTAACGACCGTCTACCATAATCAAATAGTCCCGTCTCAAGGAGTCTTCATAGTCCCTCCACGGAGCCGAGACCAAGGCACCATCATCTCGGGCAAAATCGAGCGTCGTCGGGACCCTCCCGTCAATCGAGCCCGAACCTGATACCGGCAGAGTACAAGTCTATCGGTACACAGATGCGGCTAAGCACATCATCCAAAAGATGGGCTACGACCTGAAAAGCAACAAAGGCTTAAACTACGACAAGGGTCGGCATCTCCCTGTCCGGCTTTCGATGCCCAATGGAAAGCCACAGGATTACTATAATCGGACTCGACGGGGGTTAGGCTATGTCACGCCGCCGTCAACTCCAGAGAGTTCAGACGCAGAAGACATAGAACATTCCCACTCGTTTGAAGCATCGACGTGGGATTCCGATACCAGTATCGGATCAGTCTTCAGGAAAGTGCTATCAGCTAACATGACATCGGCGCAACCTCAGAAAGATGAAGGCGAAGACCAACCGCCGGAACCCTTCGAAGAGGAACCCTGGGCTCAACGCCTAGGAGAATAATAGGAGTCTCGTTTTGAGTTACGAGAACCTCCCACCGAAGACGAAGTCGAGCAGATCGACCTCGGGGATGGGTCTTCTTCTAAACCCATCTTCATCAGCAAAAGCTTGGAAGGAGAAGACCGAGAATCTTTAGTCCAACTGGCTAAAGAATATATTGACGTCTTCGCCTGGAGCTACGAAGACATGCCGGGTCTCGATCCACAGATAGCGATACATAGGTTGAACATCTTACCAGATGCCAAACCTATCAAACAACAACAGCGACGCTTCCGCCCGGACATCATGAATGCCATCGATCAGGAGGTGGACAAGCTCTTGACCAGTGGCTTCATCCGTGAGGAACAACACCCGGACTGGGTAGCCAACGTCGTCCCTGTCACCAAGAAGAACGGAAAGATACGAGTCTGTATCGACTTCAGGGATCTCAACTCTGCTTGCCCGAAGGATGAATTCCCGCTTCCATTTACCGATGTAATGATCGACAACACATGTGGCTTTGAACGCATGTCCTTCATGGACGGGTATTCAGGCTACAATCAAATCAAGATGTTCCCCGATGACGCAAAACACACGTCATTCAGGACTCCGAAAGGTATTTTCTGCTACACAGTAATGCCCTTCGGCTTGAAGAATGCCGGTGCAACATACCAACGAGCGATGAGTACCATCTTCCGTCAACATCTTCGCAAGACAGTTGAGTGCTATGTTGACGACATCGCAGTCAAGAGCCGCCTCAAAAGAGATCACCTACAGGACCTAAGGACGGTCTTTGATCTCATGCGGGCACATCAACTCAAAATAAACCCCGCTAAATCCTTCCTGGGGGTTTCTAGCGGCAAATTCTTGGGCTTTGTCATCACGGCAAAAGGCATTCATGTCGATCCCGAGAAGACAAAAGCCATCCTCAACATGGACCCTCCGAAGAACCTTCGAGAACTTCGGGGCTTACAGGGACGTCTGGCATACATCCGGAGGTTCATAGCAAACCTCTCCGGTAAATGTCAACCCTTTACTCAGCTCATGAAGAAGGGAGTCTCTTACGTCTGGACAGAGGAGTGCCAAAAGGCTTTCGACGACATCAAGGCTTACTTGACAAGCCCGCCAGTCCTAGTGGCACCTGTCGCCGGCAAACCATTCCTCCTCTACGTCCGTGCCATGGATCATTCCCTCGGCGCTTTATTGGCTCAAAACAGCGATGTAGGCTACGAGCAAGCAATCTACTACCTCAGTCGAACACTCATCGGGGCCGAACACCGGTACAACCCCGTTGAAAAGGAGTGCTTGGCTTTGGTGTTTGCCATTCAGAAGACTCGTCATTACGTCTCGGGCCAGACAATTCACGTCATCTCCCGAGTCAATCCACTCAGAGTTCTCATGACGAAGCCAGGGTCATTAAACTCTCGGCTGGCTACATGGGCGATCCTACTAACGCCATACAACATGGTGTTTGTCCCGCAGAAGGCGGTCAAGGGTCAGGCTCTAGCTGACTTTTTAGCTGCACACCCCATCCCAGAATCTTCAAAACTCTATGAAGACATCCCGGATGAAGTCCAAGAATCAAACGTCACTGAAGGAAGCTCCGTTTGGCGGATGTTCTTCGATGGCGCTTCAAGAACGGGCCCCAACGGCCAAATCATCGCAGGAGTGGGGGTAGTCTTGGTCTCCTCCGATCAGCTGGTCATCCAGCGCGCATACTCTCTTTCGAAGCCGTGCTCCAACAATGTTGCTGAGTACAACGCACTCGTCATGGGACTCCAGCTAGCACAACAGCTAGGGGTGGATCATCTGGAAGCCTACGGCGACTCGAAACTCGTCGTAAACCAGATTCGGGGGCAATACGAGGTTCGCCATGAAGATTTGATCCCTTACCATGAAGTTGTATTGAACATCATTTCAACCTTCACTGGGTTCTTCATCGAACATGTACCCCGTCTATAAAACTTGGAGGCTGACGCTCTGGCTGGCCTCGCAGCCTCATTGGCCGTGCCCCTTGGGACTCAACACTATGTCACGGTAACTGGCCGAGACTTGATTTATCCCAGAAACAACCTATGTTTGCAAATGGCTCACGCCGTGCCGACAAACACCGATGTTAATATCCGAGACTGGAGATTCCCGTTCATCGACTTCGCCGTCTACGAAATCCTTCCGGAAGATCCGAAGGAAGCCGTCTCAGTCAGGAGACGCTCTCTTCGATTCTACTACGATACAGCCACTAAAACGCTGTACCGACGCTCCTTCGATGGGCTCCTCCTTCGATGCCTGTCTAACGAAGAAGCAGCCGAGGCTCTTCAAGAAGCTCACGACGAAACTTGTGGAGCTCATCAACCCGGTCCTAAGTTGCAAGATCGACTGCGACGTATGGGCTACTACTGGCCAACCATGGCCGCCGACGCAGTAGAATATGCTAAGAAGTGCCATGCATGCCAACTTCATGCAGACTTCATACATACACCGTCTGAACCTCTACATCCTACAGTCGCCTCCTGGCCATTCGAAGCCTGGGGCATGGACATTGTAGGACCAATCACCCCTCCTTCATCAAGAGGACATCGTTTCATCCTGGCCATCACCGATTACTTCTCCAAATGGGCGGAAGCAGTCCCACTAGCGGAAGTAAAAAGCTCCAGGGTGGTCAGCTTTATCAAACACCATGTCATTTACCGTTTCGAAGTACCCAGGCGAATCATTCATGACAATGGTCCCCAATTCATCAGCCATATTTTCAGCAGGTTCTGTGACAAGAATTGCATTCAAAATGTGGCCTCAACCGCCTACAATCCGACAGCAAACGGATTGGCCGAGGCGTTCAACAAAACTATCGTCAGGCTACTCAAAAAGGTCGTGTCATCCAAAAAACGCGACTGGGACGAAAAGCTCGGCGAATGTCTTTGGGCCTACCGCACAACGGTACGGACCCCAACAGGCAACACACCATTCTCCCTGGTCTACGGGAGCGAAGCGGTACTGCCTCTCGAGATCCAGATCCCCTCACTCCGAGTAGCGATCACAAACAAACTCACAGAAGAAGACAATCAACGTCGTCGTCGTCTGCGGGAACTAGAGGCACTTGACGAAAAGCGTCTCCTAGCTCAACAACACATCGAACTTTACCAAGCCCGTATATCACAGGCTTTCAATAAGAAGGTCAAGCAAAGAACTTTCCAAGTTGGCGACCTGGTTTTAGCAGTCAGAAGGCCAATGGTGTTAACTCACAAGACACCAGGAAAGTTCGAGCCCAAATGGGAAGGACCCTTCATCATTGAGACGGTATACTCAAACGGTGCTTACCGCCTCGCCAAACCCAATGGGGACTTGTTTATGATGCCCATCAACGGCAAGTTCCTAAAGAAGTACTATTCTTGACATCCTCCAAGACATGTATTTTCCCAAACAACCTCTTTTCACAAAAAACAAACGCTTCCGGAACCCAGCTGTTCCGTGGCATCCTTCCGTAGAAAGATAACCACGTCCACATTACCTCTGAGTTGTCTCTCTACATCCTACAAAGCGAAACCTTACATTTCGTGAGCTTACGCTATCCTTCATGTTTACCACGTCCACATTACCTCTGAGTAAACATCCCGTACAAACAACTCCTATGTTGTCGTACATTGATCGCAGAACTTCCATGTCCACATTACCTCTGAGTTGTTCAGCGTATCCCCCAGGATCATTCCTACTATGTCCATAAATACCTCTGAGTAGGAAGATTCTATCATTTGAACCTAATGATTGCCATGTCCACATTACCTCTGAGCAAACATGTTGGTTCCTTCAAACTTATTATCTGTACCTAAAACCCAAGGTGCACAAAAGATAATAGGTCCACATAAATCATCAAAAATGAACACATCACAAAAAAAAGAGATAGTGTATTTCTTTATTTTTCAAAGAAGGGAGTACAGAAATACGCTATTTCCCCAGCAAGAGTTGCAAAAACACATAAAAAGAAGAGAAGCTACAGTCCCCGATCCTCTCCAGGGTGGGATGAGAGCTCTCTGACTCGACGTCTCAGGTCGGCAGTGCGAGTTTCCACAGTCGCCTGGACTCGCAGCTCGGCTTCTTGACGCATTAATCCGACAGCCTCAGCGGAAGTTTTACTCTCATACTTCTCATCAAGCTGTCGTCGCTGCTGAGCCAAAGCAAGGGTCCGCTGAGTAAGAGTCGCTTCCTCCTGCTTGAATGCCACGTGTTCAGCCAGGACACGATCAGCTTCTAGTTGAAGTTGGGCCCGCTGGTCTCCAAGACGGCGCATCTGAGCATCAACCTCTGCGATGTTAGCGTCCACCGTAGCCCGCTTCTCCGTCGTCTTCTCCATAGATTGAGACAACTGCTCCGCCGCAGCCTCAGTCCCAGCCACTTCACGCTCCCAACTGCTCACATCGGCTCGATAGGAAGCCTCGATTTCAGCCATCAACTTCCCTATCTCTGCATCTATCAAGACAGAGAGGTCATTTCGTTGGATGCGCTGCAGTTCCGCGAGCCGCTCGTCCAGCTCAATCACCGAAACCTCCAGAATTTCGGCCATATGGTCATGGCCTTGGTGAACGCGGATCAGCTCGATACAAGGCATTGCCAAAGCTTTTGCTGTCGTAAAGCTCCCCTTGGCATCCATCACTGCAGATACTCCTTTCTCCAGCATTTTGTACACTCCCTCGACGAGGAACTTCACATACTCGTCGGCATCCGCCAGCACCTGCGGCATCATAGCAGGAGTTGGGGGAGCTACTACAGTTTGCGGACCGGAGGAAGATCCGCCAACCTCGATCTGAGAGGTTTAAACCTCGGTAGCAATAGGCTCTTCATCAACAGGGGCCAGACTGCTAGCCCGAGGAGCCGAAGGAACAGAAGGAGCCGGCACATGCGTCGTGATAGTACCCCAAGTGGAAGGAGCAACAGAGGGTTCCACACCCTTACCCTTCTCAAGCCCGGAGAAATCACCGACGTCAACGGCCACCTCTTCTACCCCCGACGTTCTATCAGCATCAGCTACCTCCCCCGGCAAAACGGGGAGATCAACATTTATCTCCTGGCCAGCCCCAGGAGACAAGACCGGCAGAAGGGTCTCATTCTTCTCAAGTCCCTCTACAGGGACAGAATCTGTCGCTACCGCCTGATCAGTAGCCATCTCTATGTCCATGGTTGAAGCCAAGGAAGGATTTGGCAATGATTCGGCCGACCTCCCTTCATCATGACAAGGAGGGGAATCAACCCTCTCCTCTATCCTCACAGCTTCTGCTGCCCCCGCAACAGACTCCTGCAGCTCCGGAGCGATGTCATCGGAAGATGATGAACTCCATTCCTCTTCATCACCAGGAAGCAGCGCACTTGCTAAACCTTTGATATGTGAAGCCTCCGCTGTGGCCTTCGTCACCTCGGAAGCTGCTGCACCCTCAGATTCCCTCCTGACATAACCCGGGGATACCGGAACCTCCACGATGACAGTATCCTCCGGATCTTCCTCCATGAGAGGCATCATTGTCGGCGGGATACGCACTCCAGACGAGCTCGCCATCTCTTCTCGCCGACTCCCACCCGACTTTAGGGTACGAGGTTTTCTTTTTAGCGGCTCCTACAAAAGAAGATGGGGCCTCGTAAGTGGCGGAACCAAAATCAGATTTAGTAGGATGTCCTTACCTCTTCGGACGCCGAATCCGATGACACCGTCGGTAACGATGCCTTCTTCTGCTTCTTCGACACAAGAGATTCAGCCCCTGTATCTGCACATCGTTTCGATCGATCGCCCGAGGGTTCTGCTTGTGATGCGGAGGGGGCACTCCGTTGACCCACCCCTGACGGACGATGCGGCCGGGCCTTCACTGGCGTATCCCCAGTCGCTGCTAACTGGGTGCCTGCGATAAGGCTGGTCTCCCTGTCATATCCGAAGGGCGGGGCAGCCATAACACAGTAAAATTTGGCGGCCGAGTAAAGAATGGGCGGCCGCGGATCGGGGACGGGCAACGTAAAACGAGCTCCGGTACATCCGGCATTATAGTAATGCCAAGCTCGTGCACCATCCAACAAACTTCCAACATACCCCAAGGTATTACTGGGGTTATCCAACATCATCTGAGCATAACCAAATTGCCGCGCAAAGCGGCTCGGCAAGTATGGTTCCAGGTAGCACTGATTCCTGTTCCGGTACACCAGATGGGACGGCCGGATACTTTGCAACCAGCGAAATCTCCATTGAGGCAGAGTGGTGGTACCTTCGCCCAGGTCCCTTAAATCCTCGTTGGCCTCAAAACCCAAATAGATGGGACCAACTTTGGTGATCTTCCAACCCTGAAGACGGGATAAAACCTTTCTACAAACCGGGACACCAGTATACGACCAGCTCCTCCGATGGAAACGACGAAGAAATGCATCTCCAGCCTTATAATCTCCTTCCGAGCCTGGGCTCATCACACTGGGATGATGCAGAATCAGCCATCCCATCAAATAGTAAAACGGCAATTCGGCGCGCGGGAAGTTATTTTTTCTGCCTCTATCATGAATCACATTTCCAGCAAACTCTCACAAACCTCGCTGCAGGTTACATACCATTGCGGGGAGGAGAGCCAAGCGTCAGCCGAAGACCAATTTTACGGCTGGCAGGATTAAGTTTCGAGTCACCCTCTCGACGGCACCGGATCCACCTGCGAACACGCAATCCCGGAGCCATATCATCAGATAGGCGACCAAAACCGCCTTGGATGACATTGGATAAGCAAGGTGCCAGAAGCAGCTGTAGGAGCGTGCATCTGACTGCTGGTCTTCATTTTCTCGGGGATTCTTCTCCCCTAACGTGCTCATTTCGGACAGCACCTCGCTACGAGAGAGCGCTGGCGGAGTAGAAAACTTCGAAGAATTCTCTTTGTCTTGTCTAAAGACATAATCTCTCCAAGCGGTTACATGGGGCTGCGACCCGCTTTTATCCCTTCTCTGCACATAGTAATGATGACTCGCCACTTCCTTGAAGACGGCCGTCATCTCATCAGCTCTGTCCCCCAGGACCTGAAGTTCCTCATTGGTTGGAAAGTACTCTTCATAGGGCTCCGACCCCCAAGGGAGTTTAGACACCTCATACATCTCATGAAGTGCGAGCCCTAATTCTCCTACCGGAGTAAAGAAGGTCCCGGTATGGATATCAAACATCTCCAGGAGTGCGAGGAACATGTGCCTATTAAGGTCAACACCCGCCTGGGTAGCACGGATCGCGGCAGTCAACCCGATCTCTCGGAGCTCAGTCCGAAACCGCAATAAGATCCAGAGCGTCAGTTTATCCCATTTGGAGACGTAATGGCACCAACCCTCCATCCGAAACTCTCCTGTCGGGTAGGAACGTTCCATCAAAAACATACGATGTGTAAAAGTCGAAGCACTATAAGCAAACGTATCAATGGGTACATCACTGTAGAGGCTCCCAAGACGTAAAGTCCGCCAAGTGTAAGAAGACCCAGACCGTACAACGGTCAAAGCATCCCTTTGGTCGGAAGTAGAATCAATTTGGATGACACCAGTCACCGCTCCCCCCTGAGAAGGGGTAAGCTCCCAAGACATCCTCCTCTGGGAAACAAGGCGACAGAAGGACGTCAAAGGCCACTGACGTTCAAGTTGTTTAACAGTCATATGCACTCCATTCGCAGTAAAGAACCAGTCCTCCTTGACCTTCAATACTGACGAGTCAGTAGAAGTGAGACGGTCTCCAAATAGGAACTCAGGCTTCAGGAAGGTCACTTTATCAGATGTGGAAGGTTTAATGACTCCACGCTCCATCATCCGTTTGAGGAACCAATACTGCTGTTCACGGATTAGGGTCATTCTCTCAGGAGGCTGATCCAGCATAAGAGCATCTTGAGCAGGGTTTATCACTTCCTCGTTATGCTCTACTCCCATTTGGTTGAAGGCAGCCTCCAAGAAAACTTCACTCAAAAGCGGGATTGCCATCGACACTAGTAAAAGATCAGAAAAAGTCAGAAGAGAACACACAAATGTGTCTAAAGGAGAAAACTGTGACGCATCATCAGGGTTTGAACCCATGCGCGTCAGCAGTATAGCCTCGGCGCATCATCAGGGTTTGAACCCATGCGCGTCTTCAGGGTTTGAACCCATGCGCGTCAGCAGTATAGCCTCGGCGCATCTTCAGGGTTTGAACCCATGCGCGTCAGCAGTATAGCCTCGGCGCATCACCAGGGTTTAAACCCATACGCGTCGGCGGGCAAAGACCGCGGCACATCATTAAAGACTCAAGGCCTATGTGCATTGGCGTACGGACTGAGACTTACCAACCACCTCCGGCCGAACTTTGACAGGCCGACGGGGAACGACAGCCGCCGCAACTTCCACAGACTCCTTCGCTTTCTCCTTCCCCTTGCCGGCAGCACCGCGAGGAGTCTTGGGAGCCATTCTCTCGAGGAAGGAGAAGTTAGGGTTTTGAAGAAGAAACTCTAAAGAAGCAGAGGCACAGAGAAGAAGAACCCTTTCTCTCTCCAACTCTTACCTATTTATAGGGCTTGGTCGCACGCGTGAACAGATGACGTATGATCTCAGCCGTCGCCTCGGGTTCTGTACAGGGATAGCAGCAAATAAAACTAAAAGATCATCATTAATCTTTTCAATTACCGAGACACCATCATCATTAACTGAGAAGAGCTTGCGCCCGAACAGGCATGCGCCCAGAAATCATGCTCCCTGAACTCCATGCTTCTTATTCAAAGTATTCCAAAACTTATTTCAAAAGTTTTGAAAACTTTGAAGGGGGTCTTGTAGAAGCATGGAATTTCACAACCAGAAAGACCATGCGCCAGACACTACATGCGCTAGCACTCAGACGAAGAACTTCACAGCAAAGTCAATAAGTATAGACATTTGAAGAAGGACTTTCCATTTTATATATAAAAGTCTATTACATGTCTAGAAAAGGTTGTACAAAGGAGAATTTCTACAAAGAAAAGATCCTAAGTCTACAGCCAGCGGCCACCATGCGCCTTCAGATAAGCGCAGCGGCCACCATGCGCCTTCAGATAAGCGCAGCGGCCACCATGCATCTCTAGATAGGCACAGCATCACTATGCGCCTCCATCCAGGCGCATCCCGCCATCTCTTCAGCAGCTCAGTTATGTGCATCCAGCCCAGCTATGTGCATCCCTTCAGCCAAATTCTTCCAGCCAGGCTCACCTGGCCGAGCAGAGCCTAATTATGCGCCGCTCTTTCAGCCAGGGTCATCGGATAAGTGCTTCCACAAAGCATTTAACCCTCTGGCTGGAACCAAGGAAGAGAGAAGCACGGCAAAGCTGTGGCCAGGGGAGGCTTCCAAAGCCCAAGGAAGACCGTGATCGAAATCATGGCACAAGGAAGCTCTCAACACAACCAGAGTGGGTGACACCCACTTTGAAGGAAGAGAAAGCCTAGCACCGCCATTCCGATCTACGGCTCTTCCCGAACAACGGAGACGAGGCCCGAGCATCCCTATCTTTGGATGCAACAGGCACCTTCTGCCTGCCTCGGAAGCCCTCGACTCCGTCTTTTGGATGTAACAGTCACCTTCAAGTGCATCGAAGACAACACAGCGTCTCATCTTCACCCTCGGGAGCACTTCGTCAACAGAATGCACCCGCATGTTCTAGTTCATATTGGAAGTACGTGAGGGAATGAGAAGCAAATCTTCTCTCCATGCCACTATTTATAGGTCGGACAGATCAAACCCACACGCCAAGTGGATGACCCTTCGAATTCCGTGCAATGAATTTACATTAAATGGATGAACCGGACGTCTCGAATTCAGCCAAACGGCTATTTATAGCATTCGAAGAGCGAGACAGCCGCATCATTAAAAGACATGTCCGATGCGCCAGCCAGACAGCGCATCACACGGACACTCCCTTCGGCATCAGGCACATCACACAGACGCGCCCTACACTCGACGCATTACAGAGGGTGCGCCCTCACACATCTCCATACCGAGTGGAACGCCAACCGACGCGCCCACTCAGCTGTCCATCGAACGTCACCAATATTAAATGCTGAACTGACAGAGTTGGCAGCACGCCTCCCAAAGTCTGAACAGTTGACAGCTTTATTCAGAAAACGAAGCGTCGGCAACGTCAGCATCATCATGACTTTATTTCGACGGCTACTGCCACGTGGCCACTCCACGATCAGCATGCGCCTCTACGGCCATGCGTCCATCAGCATGCGCCTCTACGGCCATGCGTCCAAATCAGTATGCGCCTCAAAAGCCATGCGCCTCAGACTGCTCTCTGATCCCGAAAGACAGAAGAAAAGTCGCCTGCATGCGCCTCAAAAGCCATGCGCCCCAAATGGTTTGTAACTCCTAAAGGTTATGAGCCGCAGCCTCCTCCTGCGCCCAATCCAAGGCGCAGCTCACCAGATCACTTCTTTCCACCAAATTCGAGATCTTCGAACCATGAGTCGACGACACGTGTCTTTTGACTCAACTCATCCAAGATTTCAGCAACGGAAAGATCTTCTCTCTGCTACGTGCCGGCTCACAACAGCAGTATGAAGAGTTCCTCCCCTCGATCAGGGCGCAGCATCCGTGTGCCTCCATCAGCAACCTCCACGTGGCATCCCCACACCGGCGCATCCTGCATGCACGCATGAGCAGCCAGCCTGTAAAACTATAAATAGAAGGATCATCTCCTTCACACACACACACAGAGACTCAGAACAGAAGACTCACAACACAGAGAGAATCGACAACAGAGAATCACCGAGAGGCAGTTCTAGACACTCAACGTCTTCCTCCTCTCAGCAAGCTCCAGCACCCAGAGCAATCAACACCTTCAGAGAACCGATAACCGTCGTCAGCCGGTCAACGGAGTCAACGCATTACCACTCGCTCCATTGGCACTAAGGACCCAGCTTAAACAAAAGTGTACTCCTAGGACTACATCTAAGTCCTACATTGTAACACTGTTCTGTTTGTATTAAAGTTTTTAATCAAACAATTTTAATGGCAAACAGAGAGCAATGCCCAACATCGTCTTCACTCCGCAGGACATGCTCATCAAAACCAACCTACATGATCGCCCGCTATACTACACGGGATACATCGACGACGTGAAGGTGGATCGGATGCACATTGATCCTGGCTCTTCCATAAGCATCATCCCGAAAGGTCTGCTACATCATCTCCGTATCCCAATGCATCGCCTAACACCTACAAGTACCGCCATCAGCGGTTTCAATTCGGGCAGGAGCTACCCTATCGGGAAGATTCGTCTGAAGTGTCAGATTGGCGATCTCCAATCCGAGGTCACCTGCTACGTCATAGATGTAGACACTTCTTATAACATCCTCTTGGGGCGCCCATGGATACACGATTATATGATCGTGCCTTCCACGCTACACCAGTGCTTCAAATATGTCGACAAATACGGCTTCGTGAAGACAGAGTTTGCTGACATCGATCCCTTTAAAGGGGTCAAATCTTACTACTCGGACTCCTGTTTATACGAAAAGTCGAAGAGGCACATGGAGGAAGGAGACGCACAAGCTCATACTGAGACAGCCACGGGATCAGAAGGACCCCTGACGATCCACCTCCAAGCTCGTAAACCGGGCAAGTCCGTACCCCTCACCGCCACTCTGCGGAAGGACGCGATCAGCCTCTCGGCGCAAGAGGAGCAGATGATAATCCGGCTGCCAAGGTCCGGCCAAGCGTCGAGACCCACTACGGAGCCACTAACAATCAGGTAACCAAGAGTCAGCCAACCACAAGCAGGAAAGCTCAACCCCTCGGACAGGCCCATGACGATACGCCTTTCCAAGAAGGGTTGTCAACACGATGCAAGGTCTGACACTTCCAGCGAACCAGCCACTCCTCGCTCCACATCGAATGCCAAACTGGGAGTCGCCAGCCTGCCAATGACTCCGCGCTCTGCTCCATCAACTGGACCACTGACGATCAAGCTTCCTAGATCGTCTTCTCAGTCTTCGTTCACACATGGAGTAGCCGAAGAGGAACCAGAGCTAGCCAAGTATGTGGCCGCCCACACAAATGTCCCCTTCGCTGATGATGTAATCCCCCTAGAAAAGATACCTTACTTCATCAATAAAGGGTTATCTTTGAACTACACCGAGCTCAATAAGCTATGTACGATGTATGCTATGGAACACGGTATAGGCGCTCACCTACACACACAGGTGACAAATGTGTACACCGTAATCCAGCTTACTCCAGTAGAAGACGCTTACCAAATACACAAGAGAGGAGATCATCCAGTCATCTTCGGTCGGACGAACAACCCTCATCCCCGCACCATAGAAGAAGACGACCTCGGGTCAGATGCCGGAAGACTGCCTCTGTATCTCTATAGCCCTCAATCCAAATATCTCATGGAGAAACAGGGGTATGATCTAGAGACTACGCCAGGATTGAACTATGGCACTGGGCGACGATTACCTTTAAAGCCGCCAGCCCCGGCGGGCAAACCATGGAACCACTATAACAAAACTCGATGCGGGTTAGGGTATGTAACGCCTACTATGACCCCGGAAAGTTCAGATGAAGAATGTGACTGGCAGTTGCATTCAACCGGATCACCAACTTCCGACTCAGATACCAGCATCGGGGATGTATTCAGACAAGTCATGTCAGTCAACATGGCGTTCGTCGACGCTTACGAAGAAGACGAAGATATCCCCGAAATCCTCGAGCTAAAGCCATGGGCCCAGCAATTAGACGTACAATGGGAAAAGCGGTTCGAACTGAGAGAACCCCCTACTGAAGATGAGGTCATACAAGTGGATCTCGGCAGCGAATCTTCTCCAAAACCGATCTTCATCAGTAAAAGTCTCACCGACGAAGAACGGGAGTCGCTGTTAGAACTTGTCAGAGATTACATTGATGTGTTCGCCTGGAGCTATGAAGACATGCTAGGGTTAAATCCTGACATCGCTCTTCACAAACTTAACATTCGACCAGACGCGAAATCGGTCAAGCAACAATAGCGACGCTTCCGTCCAGGTATCATGGACGCAATCGAAGCTGAAGTCAACAAATTGATAGCCAGTGGTTTCATTCGTGAGGAGCAACATCCTGAATGGGTCGCCAATATAGTACCCGTCCTCAAGAAGAATGGGAAGATTTGAATCTGTATCGACTTCCGCAACCTAAACGAGGCATGCCCCAAAGATGAATTTCCTCTTCCTATCACAGACATCATGATCGACAACACCTGCGGCTTCGAACGCATGTCATTCATGGACGGCTTCTCGGGGTACAACCAAATCAAAATGTCTCCTGACGACGAAAAGCATACGTCATTTCGAACACCGATTGGCACGTAATGCTACACAGTCATGCCTTTTGGTTTAAAGAATGCTGGCGCCACATACCAAAGACCTATGAGCACCATCTTCAGAGACCACTTACGCAAGACGATGGAGTGCTATGTTGATGATATAGCCGTCAAGAGCTGTAGCAAAGGAGACCATCTGCAGGATCTAAGGACGGTGTTCGACCTAATGCGAACGCACAATTTGAAAATGAACCCTACAAAGTCTTTCCTGGGCGTATCCAGCGGGAAGTTCTTAGGCTTCATCATCACTGCAAAGGGTATCCATGTAGACCCTGAAAAGACAAAAGCAATCATGGAGATAGGTCCCCCGAGAAATCTCTGCGAACTCAGAGGCCTTCAAGGGAGATTAGCTTACATCAGAAGGTTCATTTCCAACCTCTCCGGATGATGCCGACCATTCACGCATCTCATGAAGAAAGGAGTCTCATTCGTATGGGACGAGGAATGCCAGCAGGCTTTCGATAGCATCAAAGAATATCTGTCAAATCCTCCGGTCTTGGTGGCCCCAGTCCCTGGAAAACTATTCCTGCTCTATGTACGAGCAATAGAACACTCCCTCGGTGCTCTGTTGGCACAGAATAACGATACAGGCCATGAACAGGCCATATATTACCTCAGTCGAATGATGATTGGACCAGAGCACCGATACACCGCTGTGGAGAAGGAATGCCTCGCCCTGGTGTTCGCCATTCAGAAAATACGATACTATGTCGCCGGACAAACGATACATGTGATCTCACGAGTTAACCCTCTCAGGGTCCTCATGACTAAACCAGGAGCACTCAGCTCTCGCCTCGCTACATGGGCAATACTGCTGTCCCGTTATCATATGATCTTCGTCCCCCAAAAGGCAGTCAAAGGTTAAGCCCTGGCAGATTTCTTGGCAGCCCACCCAGGCTCGGAGTCCTCCAGGATATACGAAGAGATCCCAGATGAGGTCGCCGACTCGCATACAACCTTCCACAAAAATATATGGCAAATGTTCTTCGACGGCGCTTCGAGGACCGGACCTGAAGGCAATATAGTCGTCGGAGTCGGAGTAGTACTAATCTCTCCTTCCGGATTGGTGATTAACCGTGCTTATTCCCTCACTGAACCCTGTTCTAACAATATGGCCGAGTACAACGCTCTGGTCATTGGCCTCCAACTTGCAAGAGAGCTGGGGGTAGAATACCTTGAAGCGTACGGCGATTCCCAACTAATCGTCAATCAGATCCGGGGTTCGTACGAGGTCCGCCATGAAGACATGATACCCTTATCATCAAATAGCGATTAATATCATCTCGGCATTTGAGGGGTTCTTCATCGAGCACGTCCCCAGACTCCAAAATATTGAAGCCGATTCCCTAGCTGGTCTCGCCGCTTCCCTAGCAGTTCCGAATTATGATCGGCAATCAGTAGAAGTGATAGGCCATGAACTGGTCTGTC
This sequence comes from Iris pallida, assembly GCA_029216955.1. Classification (NCBI taxonomy): domain Eukaryota; kingdom Viridiplantae; phylum Streptophyta; class Magnoliopsida; order Asparagales; family Iridaceae; genus Iris; species Iris pallida. The sequence continues at coordinate 9,300,071 of JANAVB010029617.1, read as the reverse complement.
CCAAAAACAATGTGCAATTTGTCGCAAGTTATTCCGCACAGACGATCGATGACGCCCCAGATTGGAGACAACCATTCATCGACTTCGTCGTCTACGACATCCTGCCTGAGAACCCAAAGGAAGCTACTTCCATCAGAAGGCGTTCCCTCAGATTCTTCTACGATACAGAGACAAAAATGCTGTATCGCCGCTCCTATGACGGATTACTGCTTCGGTGTCTGTCAAACGCAGAAGCCAAAGAAGCCGTACGAGAAGCCCATGACGGTGTTTGCGGGGCCTACCAGCCCGGCCCGAAACTGCAAGACCGCCTTCGCCGAATAGGCTACTATTGGCCCACAATGGTGGCAGACGCGATAGATTATGCTAGAAAGTGCAAAGCTTGCCAAGTCCACGCGGACTTCATCCACCAACCCTCCGAATTTTTACACCCGATAGTGGCGTCCTGGCCATTCGAAGCATGGGGAATGGATATCATTGGTCCGATCATCCCACCTTCCTCCCGAGGACATCGCTTCATACTTGCGATCACTGATTACTTCTCTAAATGGGCGGAAGCTGTCCCACTCGCAGAAGTCAAGACTTCAAACGTGATCAGCTTCCTTAAACACCACATCATCTACCACTTTGGACTGCCCCGAAGGATCATCCATGATAATGGTCCGCAGTTTACAAGCCACGCATTCTATCGGTTTTGCGATAAGCACCGTATTCAGAATATCGCCTCAATACCGTACAACCCGACAGCAAATGGGTTAGCAGAGGCGTTCAACAAAACAATCATCAAACTGCTCAAGAAGTTCGTCTCCTCCAACAAGCACGACTGGAAAGAGAAGCTCGGCGAGTGCTTATGGGCTTATCGCACCACGGTCCGAACAGCCACCGGAAATACGCCATTCTCCCTGGTATATGGGAGTGAGGCAGTCCTCCCCTTGGAGACACAGATCCCCTCACTACGTGTCGCCCTCACACACCAATTGACAACCGATGATAACTACCGACGTCGATTGCAAGAGTTAGAGGCCTTAGATGAAAAGCGCCTCCTAGCTCAGCAAAGGATCGAGCTATACCAAGCACGCATCTCAGGAGCCTTCAACAAGAAGGTCAAAATCAGAAAATTCCAGGTAGGCGATCTCGTCTTGGCAGTCCGGAGGCAAATGGTCATGACTCACAAGACCGCCGGCAAATTCCAGCCAAAGTGGGAATGTCCGTTTATCATTGAGACGGTATTCTCCAACGGTGCTTACCGCCTTGCAAATCAAAACAGAGACTTGCTCATGCTGCCCATCAACGGCAAGTTCCTGAAGAAATATTATGTCTAAACGACATTCGCTACAAGGTCGTCGAGTCATGTACCCGCTGGTACCACTGAACTCACACCCTCAGCATTTCAGATTATCGAGTCATGTACCGGCTGGTACCACTGAACTCACACCCACAACATTTTAAGATCATCGAGTCATGTACCTGCTGGTGCCCCTGAACTCACCCCTATATCCCCTTTAGATTATCGAGTCATGTACCCGCTGGTGCCGCTGGACTCCCACTTTCTCAATATGTTAATTTATCGAGTTATGTACCCGCTGGTGCCTCTGAACTCACATTTCGGTCACTCTTTTAGATAGTAAGTCACGTATGATTATACCTCTGAACTTTCTTCCTGGAAGAGATCCTCCCTCATGATCAAATACCCGCACTCCCAGTGCACAAAAAGGGTAATCGATCCACAAATTTCCGAAAACGGACATGTCCTCATTACCTCTGAATCGTTTTCACTTCCACCAAAAAACAAACCGCCCCTCACATAGAACCTCCACGTTCTCCTACCTCTGAGTCATTCTATGTACTCCCTCTTCATTGAGCCCACTCCTGCCATGTCATCATTACCTCTGAGTGGGAAGGCTCCGTCGAAGAACCCTTCATGCTTGCCATGTCCACATTACCTCTGAGCAAGTATGTCGGTCTCCTTTCGACCTATTATCTGTACCCACAACCGGAGTACGACAAGGATAATAGGTCCACAAATGTCCGCTGTTGACCACGAATATCTTCTGTGAAACCTCCCCTGCCATGTCCTCATTACCTCTGAGCAGGAAGATTCCACGATAAAACCCTCATGCTTGCCATGTCCTCATGACCTCTGAGCAAATATGTTGGTTTTCCTTTCACCCTATTATCTGTATCCCGAACCAGGGTACGCCAAGGATAATAGGTCCACAAATATTCCTTTGCTAAGCTTCTTAGCATCAATCCACTACCCCACCATACCCCGGGAGCCCAGCTGCTCTACGGCATTCCTTTTTTTTAAGCACCGAGAACATCTATGACCACTTTGCCACGGCTATTCCAGACATCCTGTCCAAACTTGTTATCCGTACTTAAAACCAAGGTACGCCTAGGATAACAGGTCCACAAATAATTCCCCAGCAAGTCCAATTCCGCAAACGCCACAAGTACAAAAAAGAGAAGATGAGTTGAAACATGCTCATTTATTCGAAATTCTAAGTACTACATCATTTGGGGATCACACCCCTTACAAGAAAAAAAAGAGAGAAGAAGAGAAAACAAAGAAAACAGACGGTTGATCACTGCTCCGGGGCACATAACGCCCTGAGACGGTCTGTCAGCAAAACAACCGACCGCTCAAACCTCTGGGAGGCTCGACGCTCTGCCTCGCGGGCCAGCACCGCCTCATCCTCCAGATGAGCGTGAGCCTGCCAGTTATCTTCAAATTTCTTAAAAGCCCGCTCCAGGCTATCGGAAGATCGGGAAACCTTCTCGGCCTCCCGAATAATCGACTCCTGCTCCGCCTGAGCAGCCTCCAGCTCTGACTCTAAGAAGGCCAATTACCTCTGGAGCCCAAGAATCCGCTCCTTCGTATCAGCAATTCCATGAGAAGCGGACTCTTCCCGAGCACGGCAAGCCTGACTCCTACGACCCAGCTGGTCATACGAAGCGGAGAACTTATCAAGGTCCTCCCGTACAACTGGTCCAGCAGTATCTCGGGCTAGCTTAATTCTATCCCGAGCAGCAACGAGAAAGCTACGCTCTCGCTCGATCGCAGCAGGCAAGCCCGCCTGTCGTATCGCCAGTAGTTGGGTCACAAGCTGATCAGCCTCTGTCAGCTTAGGTTCCAGCAGCGCAGCCAATCCCACCCCGCCAGGAAGGGACTTCAAGGTTGCAATTTGACCCCGAGCGCACCGGAGAGATAGAGAAAATGGGGTCCCCCGTCCTATGGCAGCTTCTACGCCCCTTTGCAAATGACGATAGAAACTGTCGACCACGTCCTGCGTCGCCTCGTTCAGAGTTTCCGTGGAGGCCGGTGTCAACGGGAGCATGGCTGGCAGCACCGATGAAGACACAACAGAATCCGCCGCTCCTGCTACGAGAGAAACCAGCTCCGTACGAAAGGACGTTTGAACAGCGGCCAACTCCTCTTCGGCAGCCTGCAAAACTTGAATACTCGGTAGGGTCGAAAGGTCGGCCTCCGGAGCCGTATAATCTGCAGAGGATGAGGCAGAGACCATCGCCAATCCCATTCCCATCGGCCCACAGCTGGCAGGAGGCTCCTCGACGTGAGACGGCAAAGGAGGGGGAACGCTCCTTTCTCCCGTATCACGGCAGACGGAGCCTTCCCCAAGAACATCCACGGCAGGAAGTAAAGGGTCAGGACCTGCAGGGCCAAGGCAACCATGAATCGATTTGACCCAGAGAATATGTTGATAGAGCAAATAAACCCCCTCACTAGTCAATATCTGGCTTATCTTACCAGTGGAGGAGTGCGAAGGCCGAGATTCGCCTGCAGCCCCTTCACCAACAGCCTCCGAGTCAGGTACAATAGATTCCTCCGCCCTCGCATTCTCGGGAGGGGGCGCATCGGGATCGGCATCGCCTTGCTGAAGATCAGCGGCTTCGGGGACGGGTCCAAGGAAACCTTCGTCACCTTGGGCCGAGGTTTCAACAACCTGGGAACTTCCAACCGCCGCTGAGAGAGCACCCACAGAAAGGACCGCGGCACACACGCCGCTAATCAAAGCAGCAAGGGCCGGATCAACTCCAGGGGAAATAGACGGTTCAGGAAAGGACGGTTCACCAGACATCTACAAAGAAAAGTAATCAAGTCATATCTTCGAAAAAGAAGAAAACTACAACAAAGAGAAGGCTCCGACGTACCTCTGGAATGCCGTCTACATCCTCACCCTTTTCCGTAATAAGCAGCCTACGGGGACCGACCGCCGCTCTCTTTACAAAAAAAGTTACCCCTCCGCCAGTAGACTCACGCCTGCCTCGCTTACGTGAGGGACCAGGCATGACGGGCGGTAGATCTACCCGTACCACCTCCGACACAGATGGTAACTGGTCCGCTGCTTCATCAAATACAGCCGACGGTTGATCCGTCATCATGTCACCTGCCATGACGGGAGACTGACCCGCCATTGTCTCGTCATCCGAAGAAAGGGAGTCCTCGTCATCCCGCTCGTTGTCCTCCCCAATTGTGTCGAAGGACTCAGAATCGGGCGAAGGAACTCTATTCGTCCCTTTCTTCTTGGCCCTCGACGTCGTAGCCTTCTCCGCCAGGCGAGTGCCCACAATGAAGCTAGTCCTCGAGTCAAAATCGAGGGGAGGAGGATTCGCCGTAACATGATATAGGGCCGCCATATGCAGGATTTCCCCTATCACGTTTGCGGCAGGGACCAAGAAGCTAGTCCGAGTATGACAGGTGTCATAGTAGCTCCATGCCCTAATACCGTCAAGAACGCTACCTTCAAATCCCAGGTGAGAACTGGGGCGCCCAAGGAATAGCTGACTATACCCAAATTGACGGACAAACCTACTAGGCAAGTAGGACTCCAAATACATAGTGTTGCGATTCCGGTAAACTAGATGCGCCGGGCGAATATTACGCAGCCAGAAATACATCTTTTCAGGCAAGAAATGAGGAGGTCCAACCCCATCAACATGAACACTCCTCACCTCTTGATCAGTGAAACGAGGAACGGACACGAAGAAATTGTACCCATCCACCCTCGCCAGCATCCTCCGACACGCCGGCATTGTACTACATTCCCAAGGCTGGTGGTGATACTTGAAAAGAAACGCGTCATCATCTGTAACGCCATCTCCCGTCCCAGGCCTCATCAAGGACTGATAATACAGTAATAGCCATCCCAGCAAGTAATGATAAGGCAATTCTACACGTTCAAAATCCATTGCCACGTCACGAGCAATGACCTTGGACGAGAAGGCGCGGAGACCATGCTGAATACTGCACACCATGGCAGGAAGAAGAGCCAGCCTGACCCCAAAGGCCAACTTCACGGCAGAAAGAATGAAGTGGCGACTTATCCTCTCAATAGAACCTGTCCCTCCTGAGACCACGCAGTTGCACAGCCATACCATTAGAAACCCGGCCAAGAGTGCCTTCTCTGACAATCGCCGGGTACCATAACAAAAGTAGCTGAAGGAGTCAATCTGGCTCCCTAACCTGTCACTTTTAGACTTCGACCTCTTAGCGGTCGACACCAAGGCCTCTACTTCCCTAGGAGTTAAACGATCTCGGGAAGTAACCCGGCCAGCCGCGCTGAATTTGAAAAGGTACGCGACCCAAGATTTAGTATGGGGAGAGTCCCCTTCCGAGCTGTCATTTTTCTGGATAGTCGTCCGGTGACAGGTGCTATGATGGCATAATAGTTCTTGATACACGACGACGAAACCGGGGAATCGTCGATCCAAATCTTGGAGCTCCTCATTCGTCAGAGAGTACACTTCGAAGGGTTCATCCCCCCAGAGGAGCTTGGAGACAGCATACATCTCGTGAAGAGCGAGCCCCAATTCTCTAACAGGGGTGAAAAGGTCCCCGTCCGATGATTGTACATCTCCAGAAGGGCCATGAACAGTGGCTTATTAACGGGCAACCCGTGGCTGGTACCCCGGATATCGTCATAAAGGTTGACTCCCCATAAAAATTCTTTGTACTTCCGTAGAATCCATGAGGTCAGATTAGCCCACGGGGGAATGGGGTGTAACCAACTCGGCAGTACCAACCTGCCAACAGGATAGGACCCTTTGCGAGCAAGCTGACTCAGGAAGGTATCAGCCTGGGAGAATGAAAAGTTAGGACCGGAAGTGTTGATGAAGGTACCCAAAACTAACCCCATCACGGATCGACTGGTCGGATCTTTGACCGCGCGCACTGACCCAGTGGCTCTGTTATAACGGATGTTACCGACAAACATCCCCGGTCGGGTTGGAGTGAGGGTGTCCGGCATTTGCCTATCCAGAACGATCATATTGAACCATTCAAAAGGGAAGTGGCGCTTCATAATAGGGATGTGAATTGGCACCCCGTCCAGGTCAAAATCCAAACTCTCGGAAACATCCAGCACTCGGGAGTTTTCTATGACCAACGCATCCCCAAAGAGGAAGATCGATTTCAGATATTTCCCATCAGACTGACTGGAGCTTATCATATCACCAAGGAATTGAAATGATTGAACCCTGATAGCATTTAGTCGCTCCAAAGGTTCGTCAACAAGTAGCTGTTTGGACACTTGACGAACTAAGTCATCCCGATGTACGCCCGAGGCAAACTGACGGGAGCCTACCATAAGTTCCCCCGTAGGATTCACGGGCAGATTCACTGAAGAGGAGGCAAAAGAAACAAGTCAAAAAGATAGCTGAAACACAAAACTACATGATGCTTATGCGGCTCAGTATAGCCTCATGCGGCTCGGATTAAGAAGGTTTGTACAGATCAGTCTAAATGAGCTTATGCGGCTCAGTTTGAAAGAGTCCCTGCGGTCCAGTGCGAATAAGCTTATGCGGTTCCGTTCGAAAAGAACTCATGCGGCTCATTGCGGAGGAATTTATGCGGTTCGAAGGGAGTGTATGCAAATAAGGTCCAATTTGAATAAGCTTATTCGGCTCGAAAAAGCTTATGCGGCCCAGCGAAGATGAGCTTATGCGGTTCGGTTCGAAATGTGCTTGAACGGCTCAGTTTGAAAGAGCTCATACGGTCCAAATCCTGATGAGCTCATGCGGTCTTGATAAAGAAGTAGTTATGCAACCACTTTCATGTGGCTCAAACCTGGGTCATACCCCATGCGGCCCGAGCATGAGTCGGACACACAGTTTGCTTTGGAATATAGGCTCGCGCATAAAATATACGGCGTAGTCATGGCGGTTCATATTAAGGAATCCTACCAGCAATAGACGGGTGGACGTCGGGGTGAAAAGCAGGCACGTCAGCCGGTGGAGGAGCCGCCATGTTCGTCGCCGCAGTCGATGAAGACGCGGCCTTCTTGCCCTTCGCTGTCGCAGAAGATGAGGCGGCCTTCTTGCCCGTAGCAGCAGCGACCTTCTTGGGAGCCATTGTCGATCGGTTGAAGGAAGAAGACGAAGAGCAAAGTCGGCGACAGAGAATTTGAGCAAAGAAAGAAGGTAAAGAAACCCAAGGGGACTAAAAGACTCTTATTATATAGGCGAAAGAGACCCATAAAACGAACAAACGTCTCGGATGACGCCTCGGATTACGTGCCGCTTCAAAAAAAATAAAGGCAAAATTGCTTCGGTCAAGGCATAACCGACCCTTGGGATCCTCCCCTAAAAGACGGCGTTAAATCAAAACGAATCAAGAGCATTTAATAAAGATTCGCACACGTAGTCAGGACACGTGGCAAAGAGCCTATGCGGACAGATGAATCTATGCGGCTGGGACACTTATGCGGCATGAACGGGACCATACTTCTTATTCAAAGTGTTTCAATTTTGTAAATTGAAAACTTTGAAGGGGGTCCTGTAGAAGCATGAAAAATATCGAAATAATGGTCCATGCGGCTCCGGATACGAAGCCCATGCGGCTCATATGGGAAATGTCTTATACAGTTCAAAGAAAGACTCTCCGTCTCATGCGGCTCGAGAGTGTATGCGATTCAGCAGGAATATGCGGCTCGATCGATGCCACGTGTCCCCCTGTGATCCTTTCCTACAGCTGGCCCTTTGAGTAGTGGCCTCATTTAATGCTCTGACACGATTTGACGACTGTGGCGGCTCTGGCATAAAGTGTCATAATGGCTCTGCCATAATGACAGACTCTTCGGGAAAAGAAGAAGATCTCTGACTCGATCCATCAGAAATCCTAGGTTGCCACGTGGCAAATCTCATGCGGCTTAAATAGAGAACAGCTTCATACAGCTCACTGAGAAATCACCCTATATGACTAGCAGAAATCAGCCATATGCGGCCCACTGAGAGCTCAGCCCCTGCGGCTCAATACAACGCTAGCTCATGCGGTCCGCAAAGACTATGCATATGCGGCTCATTGAGAGTTCGTTCCCTGCGGTTCGATGAAGCATTGTCCTATGCGGCTCACGAAGAGTATCTCCCTGTGGTTCAAGTGTTGCCCATCCTATACGGCTCTGGCTGGACCCACGATTAAAACACGTGGCATCGAATCAATCGAGGATCTAACCGAATCCCAACAAATATATTTGACGTCATCCTCATAATTACCGAGATCAAGGCATATCATTTATCATAAAGCTAATAGGACACGTGGCGAGCAATCGAATATTGGTAGAATCCATCATGGAGATTTAAAGCAGTTAACATTAATTGCTCACAAGATTCGGTGCTATCCTCATTAATGGCCGAGATTCATTGTAATCAGGATCAAGGATTCAGATAGATTGAAGGAGCGCCGACATTCCAAACAAATGATCATTAGCAAACCCTAATGATCATACCCCACTCTTATAAATAGCCAGCATCATTTCTTTGCACAAGGATCGGCAACAAAAAGAATAAAAATATACAGAGTCAGAGAGAGAATACACAGAGAGAGAGAGAGAAGCCAGGAGAGCAACAGAGGAGCAAAACGAGCACTTCTTCGTCAACGCCAACCATCTTTTCACAAGGAACCAAGGCTGCATACCGATCGTCCAAGGAGTAAGGCAGGGCTGCCGTCGCCTTCCCGAGCCTCTATCGTCACCCCCCAGAATCTAAAATAAACAATTGTACTTAGATTGCTGTACCTAGGTTTTCGTCTCCAGACTTTCTTTGTACAAGCAAGTTTGTATTGTGAGTCTAAGTTCAGTCCTCCGATAATTGTTCTGTACTTTTACAATCAATGGCAAACACCTACATAACCGGATCCAAGAATTCTCCAACGTTAGGAAGAATAGAACCGGACAATAGGGGAAAGAGAGAGTGAGAAGACTTGGTTTTTTCTTCTAATAATAGACAACCCCCCCCCCCCAAAAAAAACCATGTTTGAAAACAGAAAGAACATAAGGACAAAAGCAAGAATTTTGGACAAATATATACTATTCATAGATGAGATGGACTACAGCCTTGAATCTTACTTAGTGACTATTGTCTTTGTCTGAAAAAGTGCTTCATGGACTACGCCTTGAATCAGACTTCTTGAACCAGATTCAGAAAATAGCATACATAGTACGCTAGAGATTCTTGGGTCGATTGGGTGGCACTTTTGATCGGCCGTGCGCACTTATTCCATATTCATGAGAGTTGTCTAGGATCGCCCTGTCCTATAGTCGCGGCCTTCACGACCTCTCATATTGGTAAGTCCTCAAGGGTTGGTGATAGGTATCAACCCTGCATATCATGCTTTGACTTATTAAGAGTTTAAACTCACCCTAACCATATCACACCGGAATACTGTCACCATAGGGATGGGGTATCAATGTACACATGTACTACCTTTTGGGCTTTTATTTCAAGGTCAGTGTTCCATAATAGTCACCTAGTCCAGCTTGTTTCTACCCATTGAACCGGCTTCTTGGGATCTCCAGTCAAACTCGGTTGGGTTGCCCCTGCTAGTGACTAATTTATGGGCTTAACCATATCCCCCTCGATGATTCTAGGATCAATGTCCTAGACAGACCCTTCGTCAAGTGGTCTGCAAGGTTCTTTTCTGATTTTATATAGTCAAGAACCACATATTTGCCAAATAGGCTCTTTACAGACTTAAAGCGCAGCTGCAGGTGCCTGTTCATCTTAACATTCACAGAATCATGCTTTAGTAGTTCAATAACAGATTTATTATCACAATTGATAGAAATAGCATGAACAGGAGTATTAGAAACAGGTATATGCATAATCAAATTTCTAAGTCATTCAGCTTCTGTACAAGTAGTATCCAATGCTATCATTTCGGAGTCCATAATACTCCTAGCTATGATAGTTTGTTTACATGAACCCCAGGAGATTGCAGCTCCTCCCAGGGTAAAAGCATATCCAGTTATGGATTTTACATCATGTGAATAAGTTACCAAGTTTGCATCTGAATAACCTTCTATAATATCAGGGTGTCTAGAATAATGAAGTTTATAATCTAGAGTACCTCTAAGATATCTAAATACTCTATCCAAACCAGCCCAATGTGACTGATTTGGGTTACTAGTATATCTACTAAGTCTTCCAATAGCAAATGCAATATCGGGTCTGGTTCTATTTGATATATGTACATAAGAGACGTCCTATCATCTGTGAATATCTATGTTTTTCTATAGGTGGTCCTTCATTCTTCTTCAGACCAACATTACTGTCATAAGGAGTAAGGGCAGATTTTTTATCAAAATACTCAAACTTTTTTAGCATTTTTTCAATTGAATGTGCTAAAGATAGAGTATAACCCTCTTTGCATTTGGACACTTGCATTTCTAGGATCAAGTTGGCTTCGCCTAGGTCTTTCATATCAAACTGGTTAGATAAATAATTTTTAGTGTTATTTATCAGTTCCAGTGAAGATCCTAGAATAAGGATATCATCAACATACAAGCATAAAATTACACTTCCACCAGAATTTTTAGAGTATATACATTTGTCATACTCATTTGGCAAGAAACCATATTCTATAATCACTTTATCAAATTTGTTGTAACATTGCTTGGGAGCTTGCTTTAGGCCATAAAGTGATTTTACTAATCTGCAAACTTTCTTTTCTTGACCTTTAGCAATAAAACCTTCAGGTTGCTCCATGTAGATCTCTTCTTCTAGATCTCCATTCAAAAATGTTGTCATTACATCAATTTGATGGATCAGCATATTATGAATGGATGCTAAGGCTAGAAGGGTTATAATAGAAGTAATCCTAGCTACAGGAGAATAGGTATCAAAATAATCTAATCCTTTTTTCTGAGTGAAACCCTTGGCTACTAATCTAGCTTTGTATTTCTCTATAGTACCGTCAGCTCTGAGTTTATTTTTGAAGATCCACTTACAACCTATAGGTTTATTACCTAAAGGTAGGTCTGCTAAATACCAGGTACTATTCTCCATAATGGAGTTGTACTCATTGTTTATGGCTTCTTTCCAGAAAGGAGCATCAGAAGAAGATATTACTTCTTCGTAAGTTGAGGGATCACCCTCTATCAAATAAGTGAAGAAGCCTTCCCCTAAATTTCTTTCAATCCTTCCTCTTTTACTTCTTCTAGGTTCTAAGTCTTGTTCAGGTTGTGAGCTTGATGAATGGCTATGGGAACTTGTAGAAGGAGCTAGGAAAGAACTTGAAGGGTTGGAAGAAATTCTATCATTAAAAGGGAATATATTCTCAAAGTAAACTGCATCTCTAGCTTCTATAATGGTATTGTTAGAGATTTCATTTATTCAGAATTAATCACTAGAAATCTATTGGCATTGCTATCTAAGGCATATCCTATGAACACACCATCTACGGTCTTAGGTCCAATTTTTTTTTTTTTGGTTCAGGGATTCCAACTTTTGCTTGACAATCCCAAACTTTGAGGTAATGGACTATAGGAGTTCTACCTTTCCATAATTCATAGGGAGTCTTATCCTTAGATTTACTGGGAATCCTATTTAGGATGTAGCAGACTGTTAATAAGACTTCTCCCCACAGATTATCAGGAGCACCTGAGCTGAGAAGCATGGCATTCACCATATCTAACAGAGTGCGATTCTTTCTTTCAACAACTCCGTTGGACTGTAGTGAATAAGGAGCAATCACCTCGTGAATTATTCCATATTTTTCACAGAAGTTAGTCATTTCGTTTGAGGCATACTCTCCGCCACGATCAGATCTAAGGATCTTAATCCTTTTCTCTAATTGGTTTTTAGCTTGTGATTTGTAAACCTTGAATCTATCTAGAACTTCATCTTTGGTTTTGAGAAGGTAGGTATAGCAATACTTTGAACAATCATCTATAAATGTGATAAAGTATTTTCTACCGTCTCGAGTCAAAATCCTATTTGAATCACAAACATCACTATGAACTAGTTCTAGAAGATCAGAATTCCTTTCTACGGATTTGAATGGTAGTTTAGAATGTTTGGCTTGAACACAAATCTCACACTTGTCTTTATTATCTACAGGAGACTTGGGAATAAGCTTTAGGTTCATCATCCTTCTAAGGGAACCCAGGTTCACATGACCTAGTCTACCATGCCAAACATTGGAAGATTCTACATTGGAAACAATAGGAGAAGGATCCAACATTTTATTTACAGTACTGAGAATAAACAAACCATCCTTTATAAATCCTTTACCAACAAAGGACTCATTTTTAGAAAATACAACTGTATTGGCTTCCATTACAATCTTGTAACCAGATGCTACAAGAATGGAACCGCTAACTAAATTTTTCCTAACAGTCGGCACATGAAGAGGCAGAAATTTTTTCTGATGTCATCTTCAGATATATTCTTCCTCTTCCTACAATATGTGCCGTAGAGCCATCTCCTAGGGTTATGCCTCCTCCACATGATTCCTGATAGTTTGAAAAACATGAGCGATCAAATAAAACATGAATATTAGCTCAAGAATCCAACCACCAGTCATCAGAATAGTAAGAAATATTAACCAAGGGTTGGTAAGTCACAGACCTGAAGGAACCAGAAGACCCATTCAGAATCATGTTGTCTTCTGGTTTGGCTGGGCCTTTTTCCCTATAGGAAGTCTTGATTTGTTCCTTCTTCCTTTGGAAACAGTTGATGGCCGTGTGGTTTGTTCTACCACACACAAAACAAAATATTCCTTGATCCTGAGTCTGACCAAAGTTTTTAGGTTTTTGGGGTTGCTGGTGTTGACGATTCTGGTGGTTCTGGTGATGAGGCTGAACAATATTCTTCTTCTTGAATATATTCTTCTTGGGTTTTTGAGGATTATTAGGCTTAGGTTTGCTTTGGGATGACACTACTAGGTTTACCTTAGCCTTAGTCTCAGTCTTGGAGTTAGACCTTAGCCTAAGTTGTTTTTCAACTCTAACTTGCTTCAGTACTTGGGCAACAGTAAGGTCACCTTGGGTACGATGGAGGTCCTTTTTTTACATCAGACCAAGAGGGAGGAGCTTATCTACCAGGAAAGCTATCTTATATTCAGCTGAAAAGGTTGTACCTTTAGCTTGAATGTGCCTCACAAAATTTTAGAATTCATGGATTTGTTCATTCATAGGTTTGTCATCTACCATGAAATACTTATTAAATGCTGAAGAAGTGAATCTTTTAATTCCAGCATCATCACAATCATATTCATCTTCTAAAGAATCCCAAAGTTCTTTGGCACTTTTATATTCAAAGAATACATCATATAGTGAATCAGATAAAGCGTTTAGAATTCGATGGAAGCAGTAAAAGTCTATTTCCTTAGGGGTTTTAGGTTTGGAGGAACTGGTGGGTTTGGACATTCCTATGTCAGACTCAGTGTCGTCAGAATCATTTATGATGGGTGTGGAACCATCAATGGCTGAAATCAGTCCTAAAGTGGTAGTGAGCCAGAAATTCATTTGACTCTGCCACCTCTTGAAGCGGGTGCCATCAAACTTGGCTGGCTTAGCAGTCGAAGTCTCGTCTTTGGTAGACATGATTTCTATGGTCTGAAAATAAAATAAAATATTTACTCAAAAAGATGGATTAAGGTAAAACTTAACAATTTAAATAATTTTAGTAGACCTTTAAAATTAAGTTGTTCAAGTTTTGATAAGGTTGGGTTAGCTGTAGGGGACGGATCCCAGTAAACGGAGGTTCACTAGGAACACTTAAGAACCGGTAGCTTAGACGATTTACGTCTTTTTGACAGAAGGACCTTTCGACTTGTTCCCAAACAAATCTCTACTTTAGAACTTTAAAATTAAAGGAATTTTACTAAATCAATTAATTGTTTACTTTAGCCTAAATTTAAATATTAAGTAAATAAAACTATAATTGACAAGTACAGCTGTCTAAAGTCTGTAAGAAAAATGATGCAACTACTCAAAAAAAAAGTAACAGAGGCTCTAGAGTAATGGTTAAAAGAACTATCCTTTGAACTTAAAAGATTTAAAGATACCAATTTGTAGTTGTAAGTAGCATCAGTCTTAACACAAGCTTACAAAACTAGTTTGTAACAGAAATTAAGTTTTTGAACTAAGCAAATGTTGCAAGTAGTTAAACTAACAACACACAAAAGTATTTGCTAATAGTTTTCTAATTAATGTCTAATCAAGAATGGTTTGTTAAGAAACAAATAGTCAATATAACAAAGAATGTGACAGTGTAGGAAGAAATGTTCTAACGTTTTAGTGTTTAATATTAACAAAAGTATATGTTTCTACAGAAGGTTTAGCCAAAGCATATGAACTCAGATATGTTTGTAAAAAGTGAACGACCAACTGTAGATATTAATTAATAAAAGTATGTGACAGTGCTTGCACAAGTAGACTGTAGTGTGATTAACAATATTAATTCACAATATTAACAAAATTATTAAATTTAAATAATCAACTCTTATATTGTTGGAAATTATTCTAAAAAATCTGCAAACAAAATAAAATAAAGTAAATGTTACCGGCCTCCGGGAAAGTCACGCACGAAGTACTGCCCTAATAGTTGATTCGGGTCTATGTACAGACTTGTTCTGAATGCTCCTAGTGTTAAAACTCCCGCTCTACCGGTATCTCCTCGTCGCACACAACTCGGTAAGAGCGACCCCGAACTTAGCTTTTGTCCAGAACAAATAAACAAAAGAGTAGAAATTCTTGTTGGAGATGAGGAGAGAAAAGAGTCTTTAGTAGAGGATATTTGCTAAAGCCAATAAAGAACTATTCTAAGAGGAATTGAGTAGTATATATATAGTGATAAAGTACTCCAAAAATAGCCTATAGGTATCCTACATAACCGGATCCAAGAATTCTCCAACGTTAGGGAGAATAGAACCGGACAATAGGGGAAAGAGAGAGTGAGAAGACTTGGTTTTTTCTTCTAATAATAGACAACACCTAATACTTTGCCTTTAAAAATGACTAACTTATATATTTTAGCTAAATAAAGACAGTCTAAGAGCAAGAGCAAAAACGACTACAAGAATGAACAAATCATTATAACAATATTTTGGGCGTCAACATAGAATTTAATGTATGAGAAAACCTATAACCTCGTTTATATTAGCTATAGGAATACAAATTGCAAGAACCACTCGGTCTCAGCATAACCATCTAAAATTGTTAGTATCTTTAAAAAAATTTTAATACTGATTTTTTTTATTTATTTGTATTTGCACTATATATGTGTTTGGTATTACTGTCCTCTTATAAAGCAAATTAGGAAACCAAAAACAAAATGAACACCCTAAATCCACATGGGGTTACAAAAGTTCATATTTGTCCCATAATGTTAAGAAGACAATACAAATATAGATTTAATACATGAAAACTACAAAAACAAGAGAGAGAGAGAGAGAGAGAGAGACAGAGAGTGTGTTTTTATTTCTTTTTTATTTTATTTTTCCTATTCAGTTTCAGATTATACCACGTTCATCAGGACTTTGATGTTGCGGGATCGTGGGTGAGGCAGCCGTATGTCCTCAAGACATTTCATCTTTGTCATTGCACCTCTGTCAACAATGGCACCTCATCGGTCGTGCAAGAAATAAGGGATGTCCACGGGCCGGTCGTACCCACTCGACCGCACGCATAAGGCGATATAAATTCTCTGATCCCGTATTTGAGTCGAGGCACATCCACGGACCGGTCGCATCCACTCAAACGCTTGCTCTAGGTGATGTGAGCCCCCTGAATTTTAGAAAATTTTCAAATTTTTTAAATAAATTATTTTCGATAATTCATTTTTATTTCATTATTTTTTATCATTAAATGTTCTTTTCCGTGACTTTAATTTCTAGACCATCAAAGCTGTCAATCTTTGGAAACCTCCTTCATGAGTTTGTAGTAGACAAGATTATCTTCATTTTTATATATCATGTCCCACTCGAACTTGTTCCTTTGTGCTCTTTTTGTATCGCGCAACTTTCGGGTCAATTTAGGTCAATTGATCATCTACCGTAAAATTTGATCTAATTTCCAATTTAATTTTGGGACTCGACATCTGTCCAATATAATCGACCCAATATATGGTTTTGATCTATTTTGATCCTACTATGCACGTGCCACTTGCGTGCCACCTGATTGATCTCCCGCATGCTTCTATTTCACCCATGATTATAAATGACTTAAATTTACAATTATGACTAAACCTAGTCCAAACTTGACCAAACTTGACCAAACACCCAATCCAATTCTATGTAGGCCCCTCACATGACTACCCCAACACCCTACACAAATTTCTCTCTCTACTTGTGTAGATATTTTATTATCTCTCTCCCTCTTTAATAAATATCTCTTTTCCTCTTTTTCTAATATATATATATATATATATATATATATATATATATATATATATACTCACTCACACAAACTCACCCCCTCACCCCATCACCATCACACAGCACACCCCCTCCCTCTTTTCAGCCGACCACCCTACACACTCTCTCTCTATCACCTCCTCATCTTCCTCTTCTTCTTCTTCTTCACCATCACTCTCACCATCACCACCATTAACATCACCACCCTAACCATCTTCTTCTTCTTCTTCACAGCCTCCTCCTCCTCTATTCTCCACCATTAACACCATCACCATCATTTTTATCACACCACCACCATCACCATAACCATCACCATCCTCACCATGACCATCCCCGACTTTCCATTCCTCTCCTCCCTGTTGCTGTCCACCGGCCAGGCGTGGCCACGCACGCGCATGCAGCCGCACGAGTGGCTGCAACAGCAGCTGCGAGCAGCAGCATCGACTGCCCTAGCCGTGTGTGTCACGACTCGTACCCGCTTTTCGGACGCGAGCTCGTGAGCAAGCCAGCTACGTATCGAGCGGACTCCAGCCCGACTCGAGTACGTATAAGCTGTCAGGGTCATGGGTATCATGTCCAATCTAAACTGTATCTCAATCCACAAGAATCAAATAAACAAGAATGAACAATTATGGGTCATGGTCTGCAGTCCATTAGCATATTGTCCGATTAGACTCCAAGAATGATATGAGTCTATAAAATAAGCAGAGTATATCATGGTACTGAATATAAAGCACGAAAGGATAACAAAGAAATATCACAAGCAAATACCTGTATCATAGATCGTAATCCTCTACCATCCTGCTCTGCTAACTAACTCCATACAATCGCTAAACCTGAAGAGATCATCAGGTCCTCAGGGGACACAGCAAGATACATAAAAATATGCCTATCTAGCAGTTTATCATGCAATAAAGAAAATACAGGAAAATAAACAGAAAAAGACCAATCAACACGAAATACGACTATACAACTGAAAGAACCACTACGCCTAAACGAACTGCTGGAGAGGAACAAGAGAACACGATATCACGATGTCAACGGATAACCAATCGAATACTCAAACCCTCGTCCCTAGTATGGACTCACAGGTTTGAACAACTACTAGCCCTCGCCCCTAGTGTGGACTCGCAAGCTAGCATCACCCTCGTCCCTAGTGTGGACTCGCAAGTGTGAACCATATACTACTAACCCTCGTCCCTGATATGGACTCGCAGGCTAGCATCACCCTCGTCCCTGGTGTGGACTCGCAGGTGTAGACCAATAACTACTAACCCTTGTCCCTGGTGTGGACTCGCAGATTAGCTTAATAACTCTCGCCCCTGGTGTGGGCTCACAAGTTAGCTTAACTACTAACCCTAGCCCCTAATGTGGGCTCGCAGGTTAGCTTCAAGAATTTCAAGGTACAGCAGTTCCGATATGACTTATTCATCCAATAATATGATGCAACTCAGTCCAAGTATAAGAGATGACACGACACGACCCGATCACGATACACGAGAAAACCAATCCAATATGAACTACAAAGCTAATTATAAACAAGGCTATATATAAACTAGCAGGCATGATATACAAATCACATATAAATAATCAACTAGTAAAACTGTATAATAATATAAATATGCATGTAAATAAATTATAAAGGAAGGCAAGATATCTTGTCTGGTGGCAGCACGAAGAACCAATAATGTATCGCCAAATCACAAGTCAGAAAGTCCAAGTCATCACAACTGTCTTCGAAAGCTGAAACAGACAAGGCCAACAGTCTCAGAATAGTCAAATTAGCTGGGATTGCCTGTCCTTAAGTCCAATTCTGGACACAGGGGCAAAACGGTAATTTTGGTCAAAAACGATGTCCGCCGTTGGACCCGCTTTGCACCGAAAATCGTGCCAGAGTCAACGGTCTCTAAAGTCGTCAAACTACATGTCTACGGATCCGGTTTTCTGATACAAACCCAACCGTATGTCCAAAGTTGGATTCCGTCGGGCCGTGCACAAAATTAGCCGTTGAGTCGGACCGGGGGGCCCACGATACGGCGATTTTATCAACTGTCTCAGAATCGGACCAAACTTGGCATACAGGACCAGAAAAATGATATGGTCCTGATGGCATAAGTTTCATCTTGATCTGACGAGCGTGCACAAAGTAATTGAGAAATTTGCAAAGTGTACAATATGGTGAATTTCGACGGATACGCATCAAATTCGTCGCGCACACGCGACCAATTTGAATTTCGTCAAAGCCCACACGACCATGAAGCCATTACGCAGCTTTCGATACTTTCGGTCCGCGACCACGTCGCCCGAATTGGCGGGACGCACGTCGTGTGGATGAATTTTCTAGTTTTCAAAACAGGTTTTTGTCAAACTTCGGGATTCGATTTCTCGACATATAGTCGATAATTTCCAAATCCACGAAAAGGGTCGTGTAGTCCTATATGTTGTCTAAAAGACTCTTCAAATAGATTTTCTAATATGTCACTGGATCGATCAGAATCGATCGTCAAATATGGGTGATTGGACTGCCCTGTTTCGCTATTTGCAACAGGTTTTTGTCGATTTTTGGATCAAAATGCTGGACATATGATTCCATTAACCCAAAATCTATTACAATGGGATACGAACTTGATTATATAGGCTGTCCCTACGATTTTACGAAATCAAAAATCGTCGATTATACGTGAAGAAAAAGAATAATGAAATCGGTACCTGCACCTGTCACTACTGCCGTTGATGCGCGCGGCCTGCACGCGCTCGACTGCCAGCGGTCGGCCACCCCGGCGGTGGCGCGGTGGCTGTGCACGCACGGCGGAGGGGTCGTCCAGCCAGCGGGGAGGTGGTGGCGGCGTGGGTGTTCGTTTAGGGTTGGGATGTGGTATTTTCTCGCGCGCGCTTTAATAGCAGAGTCGGGGTCTCTGCTCGGGATTAACTGCAGCTGTTTATGGGCTGGACCTGGCTTGAGCCCGATCTCAGCTGGCTGGGGCTGGCTCATGGGCTGCTGTAAGGATTTGAAGGGGGAAAAGTCGGGCCAGAGTCCTGTTTGGCCAGGAGCTAGGCCTGTGAGCCGTTGGGCTATTTCGGTTTTTATTATTCCTGTTTCTTTTTATTAGTATAATACAATATACATATATATGTATATTCATATTATATATATATATATATATATATATATATATATATATATATATTTACATACATATATATACACACATATACCTATAGATATCTCTATACATACACACCATATATATACGTATTTATACATACCTAAACATACACACTTATATATATTCCTATATATATTGATATATTTACGTATACATTCAAATATACATATGTGTATTTACAAACACACACACATACTTATATACACACGTATACACTTATATGTATTTATACCTATGCACATATACATATAATATTTATATAATTCCAAGTACATATTCACCAAATAATATCTATATACACATATACATATATTTATATATTTATTTATCTATACGTATATACTTTATTATTTATATATATATTTATTTATCCAAGCATTTATATATACTTATATAGTATTTCCAAAAATCTAAATAAACCTCTATATTATTCATTCCTAGTGTAGGACATATATATGGCTTTGCATTCTCCTACCATGGCTAAACACTAGTCAAAGCACGCTACTGCACTATCCGTGCCATGATTTCTAGCCGTCTTGTACTTCAAAACTCAACCATGATTTTAAAATCATCTACCGTAATAATTAACTAAATAATTATTTATAATATTCTAAAATTACAATTTAAATCAAATAAATAAAATAAAATAAATATTTCAAAATTTTGGGAAGGGAAGCTACAGTATGGCAGCGCAGCAGGCGAGTACATTCATATTAGGTCTCTGTGACGTTGGTTCAGGCATAAACGCTCTCTTATTGCTCAGGACAGCAGGCGAGTACATTCTCTGATAGTTTTTATTGTCTTGATATCTGCTATATATAATTCAGTTGTGGTGTTTTACTTGATTCCTGACACGACGGTACACGGACTAGTATACGTCGGATCCTGTCATGAGACGCCATTCCTGGGTTACCATGGTAGATTGGTACATTATTCGATCTTATTTTCTTGTACTTGTATAGATGCTGATTTCTAAGAGGATTTGCTACCCTCTTAGAGAATCCCGCATCATGACATAACATGTCCGGATCTATTATACTACTCGGAGATGGAGAGTTATTAGAGGTTATGTGATCATTCCCCACCATTCATGTTTCATGTGAGTGTTAATCATACAACTCATGTATGATTAGCCAAGTGTTAGTCATACATCTCACGTATGACTAGCCAGGCCGTATTCTTGTGCAAGTTCCTAAGCCGATCACATAATGCTCTAATATCCCAAGACACTGTTTTATGTTTACATTATACAACAGATACTCCTGTACAGTTCTATATTCCTGTATTT
Source organism: Iris pallida (assembly GCA_029216955.1). Lineage (NCBI taxonomy): Eukaryota > Viridiplantae > Streptophyta > Magnoliopsida > Asparagales > Iridaceae > Iris > Iris pallida. The sequence continues at coordinate 9,278,965 of JANAVB010029617.1, read as the reverse complement.
TATACCCTGAATTGATATCCAGTTTTACATATCATGTTTATATTCCAGTCTTGATATTTTATCTTATATTTTATTATAATAATTTTTTTATATAATTTGTCAATTCATATGGAACTGCTGTTAGTTTATGTACTCGTTTTCATCCTGACTGGATACATTGACAATATTTTTAGGAGTTGTTATGCCCTCATTATTGGACTACAAGATGATGCTAGCTGAGGCAGATCTCGATATTCTTTCACCGTGAGTTGTCTTCCAGTAATTCTAGGTCTGGTAGTTATTTTAGTTTTGATATTATTTTTCTATGTTTTATTTCTTGTCTCATTTGATCCTATGTATATTCTAGTTGTTCTAGTGATATTGTTATCTTTCTTGTCTTATCTTCCTTAGTATTTGTGATGTGATATGAGTACCTTTATAGTGATGGATCTTTTAGATGTTGTAGTTAGTACCGGGTACTTGACAGCGCTCTACCGTCGATACTGTGGCGTAGGCTGGGCGTGGCCCACATATTCGTACCCGTATATCCGGCTGCGGATTGTGACAGGTGATGTAACGTGTACGAGTCCAATGGACTTATTCCCGTGGGTCAGAATTTTACCGCTTTTACTAGGCCTCTGATGCGTGCGAGTGTGGGTGTCCCGGGCCGCACGCTCTACAGAAGACTTCTCATCATCGCCCGAATGAGTGTTTACAAACTTGCAAAATCTAGATAGACATGAAAGTATACCGATGTGGCCTATTTCTGCATGTACACCCAGTAGAATATTTATTTCACGCATTGTGAAATCCATATTTTTGTGATAAATTATTATTAATGTTTTAGTATTATTATTAGTATTTCTATTATTATTACTATTAGTATTATATCTTTTGAGTGTTAAAATGATTTCAAAAAAAATTAAATAACATGGATTTTTTTGAGTTCAAACCCAGACCCGAGTTCGAACCCAGACCCGAGCCTGAGCCAAACCCAATCCCTTTTCTTTCCTAAAATTTGTTTGGTTAATGATATTAAAAATAATAATAATAATAATACATTTGGAGAGCTGGTCCCGAAGGACCAGCACACTTCCCCCAACTTCCCACGTTCCATAACCCCTTATTCTCCTCTCCACAAGCTCCCCCACCATCTCCCCTTATAACTCCAACGTTTCCTCCACTACTTATTCTCACAACAGAGAATAACTTACCACTCTCTCCTCCTTCTCATCAAATTCACTCAGAAGAGGAGAACTTCTCCATCACTTTACCAATCTCTCTCCCTCAACCCTTCTTCCGAAGCTTCAGCCCCCACGCCACTCAACTGCCCGACCGCCGGCCTCCCTAGGGCCGACCGCAGCCGCGCCACCCCCTTACACGGCGTTCCCCGCCGACCGCCCTATTGTCCGCGCCGACCAGCGCGCCCCGTCGAGCTTCCCTAGGCCAACCACGTCAGCCCCGCGCTCCCTGTCGACCCGCGCCCGTCGCCGCCCTGTGCGTGCAGCCAAGTCCCGACAGCGCCTCGGCAGCCCCCTGTCCCCGCGCCCCTTTGCGCGTCTCTGGCCAACTTCTCTGGCCGCAACCCCCTGGCCGTGCCCTAGCCCCTGCATTTTTCCAGCGTTCTTCGTCGACGCTGCTGTTCCAGCGCTGATCTGGGAATACTTTACTGTTCTGGATCTCCATTTTCTTTCCATTATTCATCTGAGAGCTCTAGCCGAGCAACCCGAGGTATAACCCCCTGTCCCGTTCATTTTATTTTAATCGATGATGAGAAATGGTCCCCGATTCTCTTTGGAAATTCGGTTTTAGCGACGTCGTAATTTTTCGGGACTTTCGGAAAGGTCCTATGAATTATTTTGGATTCCCGAAATATTTCGGGAGTTGATTTTTGGTATGTTTTAGCTTTCCGGATTTTTCGGTAGCGTTCTGTGATTTGTGGAATTGGAATCGGACTTCCGAAATTATTTTGGGACGTTCCGATTATTCTGTGGATTGGTTGTAGATTTATATATATAAATTCGGGTTTTTCCCTGGTTTGGGATTTGCAGGAAATTATCGGCGCTATTTCCCAGTTTTTGGGTTGACCAAAAACAGAGGCGATGCTGCCGGATTTTTCCGTAAATCCTGGATTATTTTAAAAATGAATTTAAAATGAATTTTGAAATTTTATTTGGTATTTAGATTTCGGTGACGACCGTATCGGTCAATGGACCCGACTAAGTGCAAACGAAACCGGCACCGCCCGGACGTTGAGGCATTAGCCAAGTTGAGGATTGGACCATATCTGAGACTTTATATTTATCATTATTTTTACTATTAAATTTTGTTTATATTTTATTAATATTTCAGTTTAGGACTAACGACGGTTTTGTCTTATTTCAATTTATGTAAATAAATTGTAATGAGCGTAAGCCCAGCTGGCTGTGGTCTGTAACTGTGATGGATAGCTTAGATTTTCTTATCATTTCTGGTTTTGCGAGTTTTTCTATTTAACGATTAAATTGGCTAAAAAGTATTTTCGTATAAAATTAATTAATATTTTCTCACCTAAAAATTGACAAGTTTATTATTAATTAAAAATCATGTATTTTTTACTAAATAAGAAAAATTAGCTTTATATTTATAAACTATAAAGATGCCAAGTTTTCATTAATTAATCTGGCATCGACGAGTTTTCCGAATTCAAAAGTTTAAAACGATCTTTTTCCCTCATATTAAATCAACGCACTAATAATTGCGTTTTGCTTGTGTTAGCTAATTAAAAGATTTAAAATTAACTAGGGTACAGTTTAGAGATTGCAACTAGCTTAGTTACTATTGACGATTCTTAGTTTCTGAGACAGCTTATCGAATGTAGGATTTCGAGGAAGAGTCTGAACTTCCATCCCGACGTATCAACCTTTCTCCAGTCAAACCTGAGGCAAGTACATTTCGTGTTAGTTTACAATTATTTAGTAATCGTTTTATTGCAAGTTTAAACCACGATGCAACACGAGCACTGACTGTAACTACTGTAACTATTGGGGACTGGGGGAATAGTATAATGAGTATGACCATACTGTAACTTTACTGTAACAAATCCCATATCCTTTTCTGTAACAAGCCCAAGCCGGTCATATTTCATTGCCTATTCACATCACAGAACTGTAACTGTTTTAAAACTGTAACTGCTTAATTGTTGATTTCAAAACTGTTTAAAAGTGCATGATTCTATTATTATTTCAATTGTCAAATTAGCATGAATTGTACTTTGCTCCCTCCTGACTGGAGACCCAATATTTTAGGTATCACTGATGAGGCTTTGTTCCGCGATATTTCCCGAGGTCCCAACTAGAAGACGAGGATTTCGAGACTGATGAGCTGTTTACCTAGAGTTTTCTTTTCTTCTTGATGTATGTAGAAAATGGTTTAAGTTGTATCTTCTATTTCATTATAAAAGTTTAATAAAGTTTTAAATTTTCGAATTTTGAGCTGTGACAAATATAGATGTTGTTGTAGTTACCTGCTAATGGAACAGCTTACTGCCGCCGTCTCAACAACGGTGCAGGCTGGGCATGATCCGGTTCGGCCCAATTATTTGGGGTCGGGTCGTGACATATTTTTAGTGGTGGCCCATGCAGGTCCGAACAACAACTTAGAAAAATATATTTAGAAACAATTAGAACACTAGAACATCAATTTGTCACAACATAGGACCGAAATATATTAAATAAATATTTTTGTTTGATTATAGACTAGTAGGATACCTTGCTTATGTTTGCATCCTAAACCTTCCAGAGAATGACCATTGACAAGACCAATCCTGCTGGCGATGAGGTGTCATCTCCGGATCATACCCCATCTCCTCAACCAAGTCCAGGGTTTATTCCCTCGCAGCTGATTGACCGTCCCCATAATGCATCCAGTGAAGTTTTTACTACACTGGCGATTCCTACCTCTTCTCAAACTGAGTTACATTTCCTTGGAGAAGTACCCATTCCTGTTGCTCCACCAGTACCAGCAAACACCTCCCAAATGGTTGCCCTATTTCAAGTAATCCTGTTGTTCCAGAAAGCTCAAGTTGAAGCCCAGCAGGAACAGATGAATATCACGAGAGACGACATGAAGAACGTCAATGATGTAGCCTTAGCTATCTTAAACCAAGTTGGAGCTGAACCTCATCCTAGGAGGGATACCCCTGAACCTAGAATATATTCGAGCCCTATCCGGCAGTCATATCGTAAGAAGCTATTGGTTTGTGACTGCTGTAAAGGCCTGGTCACCAAGCCAATATCTGTCGTAAAAGATTGGAGAAATGTTTGGTATGTGGATCTGCTGAACATCGGGTAAAAGATTGTCCCTTATCTTTCCATCATACCAGAATGCCTATCCCAGCAACACCTGTTATGCCACAACCTAGGGACTCTTCCTAACCAGCAGACCTTGCCTTCTACAATATGGCATAATGCAGACTCGAGGTTCATAGAAGAGGAAGCAGTTGGAGACTGCTCATGCAAGAGCCAGAGCCATGAGGATTAATACCTAGGACTGCTGAATAGCATTATTTATTGTCATAAGAGGTTGTAACAGGATGTCCTTGGATCAATCATGAGAGTTTTACTATAATTCTCCACATGAATAAACTTCTTAGTTACACCTTTATGGTAGATATTTTCCATGATAGTTTTTCCGGACTACCCCAGATCTAGACATAGAGTTCACTACTGATCTAGTCCCCGACTCTTCCCTATTTCTAAGGGATGCTATAGAGTCAACCCGAAGGAGGCCAAGAAGATGAAGGACCAGATCAATGAAGGCTCTAGGATTTATCCAGGATGGAACTTCATCCTTGGGAGCGTCTGCTTTGTTAGTGCACAAGAAGGACGGAACTGTACGGATGTGCATCAATTACCAGACACTAAAGAACAAGTACCCTCTGCCCGGATCGAGGATCTGTTTGATCTGTTTGTGTGGAGTTAGGGTGTTTCGAAGTTTGATTTAAGATCTGACTACCATCAAATCAAAGTCAGGAAGGAGGACATTTCCAAGACGGCGTTCAAACACCAAGTATGGGCAGTTTCTTTGGTCATGACGTTGGACTGACAAATGCTCCTGCTGTGTTCATGAATCTCATGAACAGAGTTTTTCATGAGTATTTGAATCAGTTTATCTTCTCCATAGATAACATTCTGATATATTCGTAGACTGAGGAAGAGCATGAAGAACATCTGAGGAAAGTTCTGGAAACTTTGAAGAAAAAGAAGTTTTATGGTAAGTTATCTGAACGTGGATTTTCTTTGACAAGGTGGATTTTTTGGCCATGTTGTCAAGAGAAGAAATTTCGATGGAAGATAGCTGCTGTTGAAAAGTGGTATACCCCAAGTTCAATTCGGAAGTTTCTTGAACTTGGCTGGCTACTATCAGAAGTTCGTGAAGGATTTTGCCAAGATTGCTCAGTCGATGACGAAGCTCACTTGGAAGAATGAAGAGTTCATCTGGACGAAAGATTGCCAGGCGGCATTGAGGAGCTGAAGAAGAGACTTACCACTACACCAATCCTTGTGCTACCCGCAGGAACCGGTGGTTTCTCAATTTACAGTAATGCCTCTGGAAAAGGACTGGGTTGCGTTCTTCAATAACATGGAAAAGTAATTGCTTACACATCTAGGCAACTACAAACTCATGAGAAGAATTATCCCACACCTAATTTGGAATTTGCTGCAATTATCTTTACTTTGAAGCTATGGAAGCATGATTTTTTTATGGGAAGGGAGTAAAAATATATACGGACGACAAGAGTCTAAAATATGTCTTCACTCAGAAAGAACTGAATGTTAGACAAAGAAGATGGCTGAAGCTGATGAAGGATTTCAACATCGACCCGCTATACCACCCGGGTAGGGCTAATGTGATCACTGATACACTTATTCGATACCCAGTAGAGATGTTCTTAACCAAGGAGTGGCACCTACTAGAAGACGTCGAGAAGCTTGGACTGGAGGTTATACTACCTGGAGATAGAAGGACGGAGCTGGAGGCTGATTCAGTATTGATGAAGTTCGAGGCTGATGGACAAAATCAAGAGAACGTAGTTTCAAAACGAGGCACTTTGCAGGCTTAGAGATCAAGTGTTGGCAGAAACACTTGAGGGTTTCTAAATTGATCAGCAGTAGAACTCTGAAGAATGGTACAAGACTTTGCGTATCGGCTGACAAACGGAGGAAGGAGTTGATGAAAGAAATGCACCAGTCGCAGTATTCCATATATTCAAGAGCTAATAAGATGTATCGAAATATGCCTCCATTGATTGGTGCTATGGAATGAAGAAGGACAATTCTAGGTATGGGATTAGATGTGAATTTGTCAACATGAGGAATTTAGCAATAGAACAACAAGTTTGTTGCAGCCGCTGGACAATTCGGAGTGGAGGTAGAAGCATATAACAATGAACTTTGAGTAAGGATTGCCTTGTTCCCAAGGAGGGAAGGGCACCAATTGGAGTATAGTAGACCGAGTGTCTAAGTCAGCACACTTTATTCCCTTCAAGGTTAGTTTATTCACCGAGAAGTTGGCAGCATAGTACGAGAGGCAGCCCTACCGGATTTATGGAGTACAAACCGGCGGACAATCAAAGAAGATAATACAGACGCTTGAAGATATGTTAGATCTTGTATTTTGGAAATTGGAGGGTCTTGGAGAAGATCATTTAAAATTGGTAGAGTTTCCTTACAACAACTACCAAGTTAGCATCGTCAATTAGTGGAGTTTGAAGAAGGAGATAGCGTCTTTTGTGAAGATTTTCTCCTACCAGAGGAACGATCAGTGTTAGCAGAGCAGGAAAGTTGAGCCAGGTACATCAGGCCATTTAAAATTTTAAGACGAGTTGGAAGTAGCGTACCGGTTAGCACTATCAGCTAATCTTGAGAGTGTGCAACGTCTTCTACGTATCACAGCTCAGACGCTATATTCCGGATCCGAGTCCCATATTGGATAATTCAGAGCTGAAGATTGGACTCAACCTTTCAGTGCCAGAAAAACCAGTTACAAGCGTAGTCAGAGGTGAGAAGAAGATCAGAAGTTGAGCCATCACTTAAACTCCTACTTCTTATCTTTTCGTTCTAAACTTGACTGATGCTGCTAAGTCAGCCTAGTTTTGCAAGCTATCTCTTTATCAAGCATGATCATGACAGTATTTTATTGGGTGCACCCACTAATATATTGTCTAATCAGGACCGGTGCATGATGGTCTGATCAACCTCGTGTACCTTGGTTCGCTTTTGTATTTTTCTACATGGATGATATCATAAACCGTCTCATCCACGACTGCCTTGGAAATTCTTATTGTTGGACCTGAGTTACGAGTGTAGTACACGTACCTGTTTGATTCTTCTACCCTGCCTTTAATTTCGAGGACGAAATTTTCTAATTAGGGAAGATTGTGAAACCCATATTTTTGTGATAAATTATTATTAATTTTTAGTATTATTATTAGTATTTCTATTATTATTATTATTAGTATTATATCTTTTGAGTGTTAAAATGATTTCAAAAAAAAAATAACATGGATTTTTTTGAGTTCAAACCAGACCCGAGTCCGAACCCAGACCCGAGCCTGAGCCGAACCCAATCCCTTTTCTTTCCTAAAATTTGTTTGGTTAATGATATTAAAAAAAAACATTTGGAGAGCTGGTCCAGAAGGACCAGCACACTTCCCACTTCCCACGTTCCATAACCCCTTATTCTCCTCTCCACAAGCTCCCCCACCATCTCCCCTTATAACTCCAACGTTTCTCCCACTACTTATTCTCACAACAGAGAATAACTCACCACTCTCTCCTCCTTCTCATCAAATTCACTCAGAAGAGGAGAACTTCTCCATCACTTTACCAATCTCTCTCCCTCAACCCTTCTCCCGAAGCTTCAGCCCCTACGCCACTCAACCTCCCGACCGCCGGCCTTCCTAGGGCCGACCGCAGCCGCGCCACCCCCTTGCGCGGTGTTCCCCGCTGATCGACCTGTCGCCCGCGCCGACCAGCGCGCCCCGTCGAGCTTCCCTCGGCCAACCACGTCAGCCCCGCGCTCCCTGTCGACCCGCGCCCGTCGCCGCCCTGTGCGTGCAGCCGAGTCCCGACAGCGCCTCGGCAGACCCCTGTCCCCGCGCCCCCTTGCGCGTCTCTGGCCAACTTCTCTGGCCGCAACCCCCTGGTCGTGCCCTAGCCCCTGCATTTTTTCAGCATTCTTCGTCGACACTGCTGTTCCAGCGCTGATCTGGGAATACTTCACTGTTCTGGATCTCCATTTTCTTTCCATTATTCATCTGAGAGCTCTAGCCGAGCAATCCGAGGTATAACCCCCTGTCCCGCTTATTTTATTTTAGTCGATGATGAGAAATGGTCCCCGATTCCCTTTGGGAATTCGGTTTTAGCAACGTCTTAATTTTCCGGAACTTTCGGAAAGGTCCTGTGAATTATTTTGGATTCCCGGAATATTTCGGGAGTTGATTTTTTGTATGTTTTAGCTTTCCGGATTTTTCGGTAGCGTTCTGTGATTTGTGGAATTGGAATCGGACTTCCGAAATTATTTCGGGTCGTTCCGATTATTCTGTTGATTGGTTGTGGATTTTTATATATATAAATTCGAGTTTTTTCCTGGTTTGGGATTTGCAGGAAATTATCGGCGCTATTTTCCAGTTTTTGGGTTGACCAAAAACAGAGGAGATGCTGCTGGGTTTTTTCGTAAATCCTGGATTATTTTAAAAATGAATTTAAAATAAATTTCGGAATTTTATTTGGTATTTGGATTTGGGTGACGACCGTATCGGTCAATGGACCCGGCTAAGTGCAAACGAAATCGGCCCCGTCCGAACGTTGAGGCATTAGCCAAGTTGAGGATTGGACCATATCTGAGACTTTATATTTATCATTATTTTTACTATTAAATTTTGTTTATATTTTATTAATATTTCAGTTTAGGACTAACGGCAATTTTGTCTTATTTCAATTTATGTAAATAAATTGTAATGGACATAAGCCCAGCTGGCTGTGGTCTGTAACAGTGATGGATAGCTTAGATTTTCTTGTCATTTCTGGTTTTGCGAGTTTTTCTATTTAACGATTAAATTGGCTAAAAAGTATTTTCGTATAAAATTAATTAATATTTTCTCACCTAAAAATTGACAAGTTTATTATTAATTAAAAATCATGTATTTCTCACTAAATAAGAAAAATTAGCTTTATATTTATAAACTATAAAGATGCCAAGTTTTCATTAATTAATCTGGCATCGACGAGTTTTCCGAATTCAAAAGTTTAAAACGATCTTTTTCTCTCGTATTAAATCAATGCACTAAGAATCGCGTTTTGCTTGTGTTAGCTAATTAAAAGATTTAAAATTAACTAGGGTACAGTTTAGAGATTGCAACTAGCTTAGTTAGCATTGACGATTCTTGGTTTCTGAGACAGCTTATCGAATGTAGGATTTCGAGGAAGAGTCTGAACTTCCATCCCGACGTATCAACCTTTCTAGTCCAGTCAAACCTGAGGCAAGTACATTTCGTGTTAGTTTACAATTATTTAGTAATCGTTTTATTGCAAGTTTAAACCACGATGCAACATGAGCACTGACTGTAACTACTGTAACTATTGGGGACAGGGGGAATAGTGTAATGAGTATGTCCATATTGTAACTTTACTGTAACAAATCCCATATCCTTTACTGTAACAAGCCCAAGCCGGTCATATTTCATTGCCTATTCACATCACAGAACTGTAACTGTTTTAAAACTGTAACTATTTTAAAACTGTAACTGCTTAATTGTTGATTTCAAAACTGTTTAAAAGTGCATGATTCTATTATTATTTCAATTGTCAAATTAGCATGAATTGTACTTTGCTCCCTCCTAACTTGAGACCCAACATTTTAGGTATCACTGATGAGGCTTTGTTCCGCGATATTTCCCGAGGTCCCAACTAGAAGACGAGGATTTCGAGACTGATGAGCTGTTTGCCTAGAGTTTTCTTTTCTTCTTGATGTATGTAGAAAATGGTTTAAGTTGTATCTTCCATTTCATTGTAAAAGTTTAATAAAGTTTTAAATTTCTGAATTTTGAGCTGTGACAAATATAGATGTTGTTGTGGTTACCTGCTAATGGAACAGCTTACTGCCGCTGTCTCAACAACGGTGCAGGCTGGGCATGATCCGGTTCAACCCAATTATTTGGGGTCGGGTCGTGACACGCATGTATACCTGCTGAACTAGAGTGACCCTTGTAGTTACCGAGGAGATGCATAAGACCCTGGTTAGGTGGTGGAAGATCTGTGGATCGAGTTAGCTGGCAGAAGATCAATAGATCGAGCCATGAATTATTCATTCCATTTATAAAAAATTGTATGAGTTTGGGACATTGGACATTTAGGCCCAAAAAGCACAGAATGCAGTGTGCACAATTTTGCACAAAGTCTCGTGCATATCGTCGGACATCTAAAAAATAAAAAATATACATATATCCATAATTCGAATTTATTAATACTAGTCACTAAGGCACACTGTAACGCCCTAATTCCAAAATACGTAGGACTAGGAACGTTGACATGCCAGCTGTATTCATACGAAGTATACTCCAATATATGGAAGTCTCGTATAAATACATAAGCTGTAAAATGCAGTAGAACCATAACTAATCTATTCCACAAGAATAAAAGATATCATATAATCAACTATGAATTTGTCTTGATACAATATGTTGGTCGGAGACAAATCCACTACCAATAAGTAAAGAAAAAAAATACATATGAAAAGATATGAATTTGGCGAGCGAAGCGAAGACGATCCAAAATGCAATCATCCTCGAAAAAAAATAGAGCGGATCACGGCTAGAGCTAGAGCACCTGCAAAGGACAATAGCACACACCTGGCGAGATAACCAGGTCCTCAGAGGGACGTAACAAGACACATAATATCATGCCATATAAACTGAATAAATATTGCTCAAATAAATAAGTCAATCGAATTATAATATGGTCCAATACGCACCTACTGAACGAGCGTACCATCCCCCCAACCAAATAAGGACAAGAGATGGTAAACTAATTCACGGCGACGTATCTTTCCATGCTATGAATCCAATATGGTATCCGGACCCCAACAAGGTTCAATACCTTCTCATCGAAGTAGTAAGTCACACCTACAACCAAACAAGAACAAGATGTGACGAACTAATCCGCGACAAGCTATTGTTCCAAGCCACGGTCAGATACAAGTACCCAAACCAAAAGTACTCGTACCTAACGGATAAAGGTGACTAACCGTTCTAAGTGATATGTAGTTAAGAACAATCCTTTCTACACATGGGCCCTGGCTGAATAGGATCGGCATAGTCCCCCATTAGGACACTAGAGGCCCAATCAATAAGAGCATGACGTTCCGCAGAATCGCCAGTGGCCGTCAGTAATCTTGGGTAAGCTGACCCGCGTCTCCGGCGGAGCTTACGGGTTACAAAAGGAAAAGTGCATCGAAGCCCATACGCTAAGGAATTGTCCTCCCCGCCCAATGCCTACTTTGTTGTATCCACAACAGTAAACCTCTATAACCGCTAAGTCAAACTAATCATGCAATTTCTATTAGCGGTTATTCCTATCGTACGGCTTGTACGTACTGGTGGCCAGCCAATCACGCACTTCCGTATTCTACATGCGACACACAACTTCATGTTACAACGTGTCAAGGCCAATGAATGCAACACACAAGGTGGTCCCTTAAATCTAGGTTTAATGTGAGAAAAATAATACATAGCAGGAAATATAAATGAACAGTAAGTTCTAACAGATTATGCCATGTATCACAGTTTATTTTGCATAAAGAAAATAAATAATGCATAAAATATGAGCTAAAATAAGTAAACAACAAATGGCAAGGTGTCTTGCCTGGTAGGACGCCTGGTGTGCTGCGATGATCAAGGTGGCATGAACTGCGACTTCAGTGCAACAACTATGCAAGGTGACCACGGATGGTAACATGGTCGGTTCCATTGGGTCCAGAAGGGTCAATTTAGTTAGGGTGGACATAAGGTAGGCTTGAATTGGCAAGGGGAATTGGAATAATGGGCTTAGTCACGGGCTGGATGAAAATCGAAGGAAGTTGGAATATTATATACGATAAAATATTTATAAAAATATATTCTGTTAGTCAAAATAAATATAGGCTAGATACTTAATGCAGAAGTCTGACAGAACGATATTTCATTAGATAAATATTCTAAAATAAAACATATTTTAGGATAACCCACCTTTTGTAGAAATACTTTTTAGTATTCAAAAATAGATGTTAATATTGAATAACATAACTAGGGTTCAAAATCCTATTTTTTGAAAATAATATAGGACAAGGCCTAGCACAATATTTTTAATACAACATAATATAAAAATATGAATATATTTATTTAAAACTAACAATAATGCTTACAAATAAATTAACCCCTAAAATATTCGTCAATACTACTAAAATATATTTTTAAGGTATAATAACTATTATACTTTTGTAAAAAAAATACGTGCATACATATATATATAGTTTGTTCCAAAATACATTTCAAGTGAAATAATACTAAGATATTTAAATTACATCTATTATCTCTTATAACACAGAACAAGAAAATACTAATAAAATAATAATAATAATAATAATAATAATAATAATAATAGTAAATTTATAACTGATACTAAAAAGAAGAGAACAATTAAAAACAAAAATATCAAAACAAAGCAAGAAATAAATAAATAAAATAATAAAAAAAAATGCACACTTCCAGCAAACAAAGCTGGGTTGCTCCTTCTCTTTAGAAAAGAAAGGGAAGAGAAAAAAAGTCAACCCAAAAAAAAAGGAATGGAAGGAGGGATCAGCGAAGGAGAAGGGTGGAGAGCGGGGAAGGGTCGGTGGTCCGACGGCGGTCGGACGTCGACGGGGAGAGGCGGAGGAGAGAGGACGCGCGGCGGTCGGTGACGGCTGAAGGTCGAAGGAAGAAGGGGGCGGAGATGGCCGGAATGGGTGGCGCGGACCTGAGGCGGCACGAGGGTTCGACGTCGGGGGTTTCCGGCAGCGACGGTGATGGGGTTTCGGTGGTCGCATCTCCGGCGGCTTGGCGCAGGGCGCGACGGCTCGACTGGAGTCGATCGGTCCTCCGTCGGCGCGGGCTGCACCGCTCCAGAGGCGGAGGAAGGGTACGGCGATGACTGTGAGCGGCGGAGGAAATGGACGGGATGGACGCACGCGGAGAAGACGCGGCACGCTGGCAGAGGAGAGTGAGGGGCTGTAGGCGGAGAGAGGGAAGTGAGAGCGGAGGAAAAGTCGTAGAGGTTTGCGGCCGACGGCTCGCCATCACGCGACGGAGGGAAGGGGGTACGGCGGCTTGGCGCGAGCGGAGGAGAGCGTGGCGCCGAGGGCTTCGACGCGGTGGTGGAAGCTCGCGGCGAGGGGGCTGGTCCAGAGCCGGGACTGGGTCGGCCGACGAGCGGGCGTAAGCTCGGCGCGGCGGAGGGAAAGCTCGCTCGGCCGGAGCCGAGCGCGGGTGGCAGACGTCGGATCACCGACGGAGGTGAGTCTGGGTTAGGGTTTGTTATTTAATTTTGGGTTTTGTTATGAGTTCTGGTGGGTTTTGACGGTGGCGCCGACGGCGATGGCCGTGGTGGCGGTGACGGATTTGGGGGTTCTGGTGGTGTCGATAGCCGTGGTGGCGGTGGTGTTTCGGATGGTGACCACGGTGGTGGTCAGGTTGGCCTTGGGGAAAGGGATTGGCGGTGGCGGGTGGACGGAGATGCCGACGGCGGTGGTGGTGAAGGCTGGGCGTGGGTTTTGGTCGTGGCGGGGTCGATGTGGTGATGGTGTGGCAATGGCTGTGGTCGATCGTGTAGGATGGGGGACAGGGGCCGAGTTAGGTTTAAGGTTTGGGTCGGGAGTGTCCGATACAACAGAGGAGGGGCTAGGAGAAGTGTCCTGCGAGACACGGGATGGATTGGCGTTCGGGGTTGTCGGACGCGAGAAATTTGTATATGTAAAGGAAGATAAGTAGTGGATGGGACATAGACACGGTCATGGACACGATGCACTCACTTTGTGGAATTTTAGAGAAATATTGTGGAGAAAATATTGGAGGAGTACCTGCCTATTTATAGGATGTGGAAATGTCCAATTGGATAGGATTATGATTTATTTAAAACCCAAAGTAGATAATTCATGTATTAATTTAAAATCAATCAAATCAATCCAAATCCAAATCCAATTAAATCTAATTTAATTCCCTTAGTTTAAAATCAAATCAATAAATCAAATTTCAATTATTTAACTATTTAAATAAATACATAAATTCAAATCAAGATTTAAATTGGTACAATAATTTTAAAATATATTTTCTAAAAATGCTATAATAATAATTTCGAAAATACACTATTATTTTAAAAATAAATTAATAAATAATTACGAAATATGTATGTATGCACAAATAATATTTACAATATATACTTTTCTAATATACCATTTTATAAAAAGGCTTTTCGTAAATAACTCTTATATTTAGAAATAATTATTATATATATTATCTTGGAACTATAAAAATAAGAAAAAAATATTTTTCTAAAATATGTAAGCTCGCACATATTCGCACTCGTCGAGCAAATTCGAAAAACGAACTTTCCCACACGACGTACAATACGACTACGTGACGTACAATACAAAATATTAAATCAGTACCAAATTTAATAATAAAAAAAATATAAATAGTAGAAATTTAGGGGTTTTACATCCTACCCAACTTAAAAGAATTTCGTCCTTGAAATTAAGAATTCGTAAGGGGTGAGAAGGCACAACGGTAGATAGAAGGGTTCAAAGTTTATATGGTCGTAGTCTAGGTTGAGGATATGATTAAGAGACGATTGTAATCACTTCTTAAATTCAAGTGATTAGAAAGTCAAGATTGTAGATTTAGGGTCGAGGGAAAGGTCGAGTAGTTCAAGACAAAGATATGGCAACGTCGAGTGATAATGGTCATAGGTGATAGGATAACTAGAGGAAGTGCTAGTATAACGCCTTCGTCCTTCTAAAATAGGTGAAGGCGAAAGCAATATAGAGTTCGAAGGAGGCGTTTATCGAATTCGAATACGTGATTCAAGGACGACCGAAAAAATTTCAAAAGAAGTTGCCAAGGCAGTCGCGGATGGGACTCTAGAGGACAAGTTTAACTATGTCCCCATCCACGTAGAATAATAGGCAAAAACGAACCAAAGTGTACTTGGTTGATCAGACCATTATGCACCGGTTCTGATTAGACAACATGTTAGTGGAAGCTCTTCCAATAACATATGTCTTGAACAAGCTCGATAAAAAGATAAGCTTGCAAAAACTAGGCTACATTAGCATCACTAGTTTAGATAGTAAAAATATAGGCACGATGGTAGATGAATAAAATCAATTATGAATAGTCTAAGAGTCATAAGGATTGAAGTCTTGTTTATTCCTATAAACCTCATTCTACGGTTTATTGACCAAGGCTTGGTTGACCAAACGGGTTAGATTCCTCTAGTCTCTATGGTCTTAATAGTCAAGGGCGTGTCGGGTCGTGGGGTGTTCTACCCAACTTAAAAGAATTAAGCTAAGGGTGTTTGGGATATCTAACTAGTAGGGTCAATCTCTAGCAAGCACGAAGTGAAGATAACAATTATGATGGAACGAATCAAGCAAGATGCAGTCGATGAGTCAAACGGTAGATAAAATCTAGAAAAGTGGTCAAGTATGTGGATGAGAGCCTGGACTTCTAATCCTATTCGCAGGCTTGTTTGGTACGGTAAAGTAACCAAATAATTTATCTTGACCTGCATGGGCCACCACAAAAATATGTAACGCCCCAGTCCCAAAATACGTAGGACTAGGAACGTAGACATGCCAGCTATATTCATACGAAGTATACTCCAATATATGGAAGCCTCGTATAAATAAATAAGCTGTAAAATACAGTAGAACCATAACTAATCTCATCCACAAGAATAAAAGATATCATATAATCAACTATGAATTTGTCTTGATACAATATGTTAGGCGGAGACAAATCCACTACCAACAAGTAAATAAAAAAAATACATAAGAAAAGATATGAATTTGGCGAGCGAAGCGAAGACGATCCAAAATGCAATCATCCTCGAAAAAAAAATAGAGCGGATCACGGCTAGAGCTAGAGCACCTGCAAAGGACAATAGCACACACCTAACGAGATAACCAGGTCCTCAGAGAGACGTAATAAGACACATAATATTATGTCATATAAGCTGAATAAATATTGCTCAAATAAATAAGTCAATCGAATTATAACATGGTCCAATACGCACCTACTGAATGAGCGTACCATCCCCCCAACCAAACAAGGACAGGAGATGGTAAACTAATTCACGGCGACGTATCTTTCCATGCTATGAATCCAATATGGTATCCGGACCCCAACAAGGTTCAATACCTTCTCATCGAAGTAGTAAGTCACACCTACAACCAAATAAGGACAAGATGTGACGAACTAATCCGCGATAAGCAATTATTCCAAGCCACGGTCAGATACAAGTACCCAAACCAAAAGTACTCGTACCTAACGGATAAAGGTGCCTAACCGTTCTAAGTGATATGTAGTTAAGAACAATCCTTCCTACGCATGGGCCCTGGCTGAATAGGATCGGCATAGTCCCCCTTTGGGGCACTAGAGGCCCAATCAATAAGAGCATGACGTTCCGCAGAATCGCCAGTGGCCGTCAGTAATCTTGGGTAAGCTGACCCGCGGCTCCGACGGAGCTCACGGGTTACAAAAGGGAAAGTGCATCGAAGTCCATACACTAAGGAATTGTCCTCTCCGCCTAATGTCTACTTTGTTGTATCCACAACAGCAAACCTCTATAACCACTAAGTCAAACTAATCATGCAATTTCTATTAGCGGTTATTCCTATCGTACGGCTTGTATGTACTGGTGGCCAGCCAATCACGCACTTTCGTGTTCTACATGCGACACACAACTTTATGTTATAACGTGTCAAGGCCAATAAATGCAACACACAAGGTGGTCCCTTAAATCTAGGTTTAATGTGAGAAAAATAATACATAGCAGGAAATATAAATGAACAGTAAGTTCTAACAGGTTATGCCATGTATCACAGTTTATTTTGCATAAAGAAAATAAATAATGCATGAAATATGAGCTAAAATAAGTAAACAGCAAATGGCAATGTGTCTTGCCTGGTAGGACGCCTGGTGTACTGCGATGATCAAGATGGCATGAACTGCGACTTCAGTACAACAACTATGCAAGGTGACCACGGATGGTGACACGGTCGGTTCCATTGGATCCAGAAGGGTCAATTTAGTTATGGTGGACATAAGGTAGGCTTGAATTAGCAAAGGAAATTGGAATAATGGGCTTAGTCACGGGCTGGATAAAAATCGAAGGAAATTGGAATATTATATACGATAAAATATTTATAAAAATATATTCTATTAGTCAAAATAAATATAGGCTAGATACTTAATGCAGAAGTCTGACAGAACGATATTTCATTAGATAAATATTCTAAAAAAACATATTTTAGGATAACCCACCTTTTGTAGAAATACTTTTTTGTATTCAAAAATAGATGTTAATATTGAATAACATAACTAGGGTTCAAAATCCAATTTTTTGAAAATAATATAGGACAAGGCCTAGCACAATATTTTTATTACAACATAATATGAAAATATGAATATATTTATTTAAAACTAACAATAATGCTTACAAATAAATTAACCCCTAAAATATTCGTCAATACTACTAAAATATATTTTTAAGGTATAATAACTATTATACTTTTGTAAAAAAATACGTGCATACATATATATATATATATATATATATATATATATATATATATATATATATATATATATATATATATATATATATATATAGTTTGTTCAAAAATACATTTCAAGTGAAATAATACTAAGATATTTAAATTACATCTATTATCTCTTATGACACAGAACAAGAAAATACTAATAAAATAATAACAATAATAATAATAATAATGATAATAATAATAATAATAATAGTAAATTTATAACTGATACTAAAAAGAAGAGAACAATTAAAAACAAAATATCAAAACAAAGCAAGAAATAAATAAATGAAATAATAAAAAAATAAAAAAAACGCACACTTCCAGCAAACAAAGCTGGGTTGCTCCTTCTCTTTAGAAAAGAAGGGGAGAGAAAAAAAGTCAACCCAAAAAAAAAGGAATGGAAGGAGGGATCAGCGAAGGAGAAGGGTGGAGAGCGGGGAAGGGTCGATGGTCCGGCGGCGGTCGGGCGCCGACGGGGAGAGGCGGAGGAGAGAGGACGTGCGGCGGTCGGTGACAGCTGAAGGTCGAAGGAAGAAGGGGGCGAAGATGGCCGGAATGGGTGGCACGGACCTGAGGCGGCGTGAGGGTTCGACGTCGGGGGTTTCCGGCAGCGGCGGTGATGGGGTTTCGGTGGTCGCGTCTCCGGCGGCTTGGCACGGGGAGCGACTGCTCGGCTGGAGTCGATCGATCCTCCGGCGGCACGGGCTGTACCGCTCCAGAGGCGGAGGAAGGGTACGACGATGACTGTGAGCGGCGGAGGAAACGGACGGAAGGGGCGCACGCGGAGAAGACGCGGCGCGCTGGCGGAGGAAAGTGAGGGGCTGTAGGCGGAGAGAGGGGAGTGAGAGCGGATGAAAAGTTGGAGAGGTTTGCGGCCGGCGGCTCGCCATCACGCGACGGAGGGAAGGGTGTACGGCGGCTTGGCGCGGGCGGAGGAGAGCGTGGCGCCGAGGGCTTCGACGCGGTGGTGGATGCTCGCGGCGAGGGGGCTGGTCCAGAGCCGGGGCTGGGTCGGCCGGCGAGCGGGCGTAAGCTCGGCGCGACGGAGGGAAAGCTCGCTCGGCCGGAGCCGAGCGAGGGTGGCGGACGGCGGTTCGCCGGCGAAGGTGAGTCTGGGTTAGGGTTTGTTATTTAATTTTGGGTTTTGTTATGGGTTCTTGTGGGTTTTGACGGTGGCGGCGACGGCGATGGCCGTGGTGGCGGTGACGGATTTGGGGGTTCTGGTGGTGTCGATAGTCGTGGTGGCGGTGGTATTTCGGATGGTGACCACGGTAGCGGTCGGGTTGGCCTTGGGGAAAGGGATTGGCGGTGGCAGGTGGACGGAGATGCCGACGGCGGTGGTGGTGAAGGCTGGGCGTGGGTTTTGGTCGTGGCGGGGTCGATGTGGTGATGTGTGGCGATGGCTGTGGTCGGTCGTGTAGGGTGGTGGACAGGGGCCGAGTTAGGTTTAAGGTTTGGGTCGGGAGTGTCCGACACAACATAGGAGGGGCTGGGAGAAGTGTCCTGCGAGACACGGGATGGATTGGCGTCCGGGGTTGTCGGACGCGGGAAATTTGTATATGTAAAGGAAGATAAGTAATAGATGGGACACAGACACGGTCATGGACACATGCACTCACTTTGTGGAAATTTGGAGAAATATTGTGGAGAAAATATTGGAGGAATACCTGCCTATTTATAGGATGTGGAAATTTCCAATTGGATAGGATTAGGATTTATTTAAAACCCAAAGTAGATAATTCATGTATTAATTTAAAATCAATCAAATCAATCCAAATCCAAATCCAATTAAATCTAATTTAATTCCCTTAGTTTAAAATCAAATAAATAAATCAAATTTCAATTATTTAACTATTTAAATAAATACATAAATTCAAATCAAGATTTAAATTGGTACAATAATTTTAAAATATATTTTCTAAAAATGCTATAATAATAATTTCAAAAATACACTATTATTTTAAAAATAAATTAATAAATAATTACGAAATATGTATGTATGCACAAATAATATTTACAATATATACTTTTCTAATATATTATCTTGGAACTATAAAAATAGAAAAAAAATGTTTTTCTAAAATATGTAAGCTCGCACATATTCGCACTCGTCGAGCAAATTCGAAAAACGAACTTCCGCACACGACGTACAATACGACTACGTGACGTACAATACAAAACATTAAATCAGTACCAAATTTAATAAAAAATAAAAATAGTAGAAATTTAGGGATTTTACACACACTAGCCTAGTAGTAGTGCCCGGGGACACTCACGGGTAGGTCCTGGGTTCGAATCCCCTCTGGGTGGCTTATATGGCCATGGTCCGGATTGGAGAAAGTACACCAAAAAAATATACTATTTTTATCGCGTTACAAAGTCATGTACATATCGTCGGACATTTCATATATATATATATATATATATATATATATATATATATATATATATATATATATATATATATATATATATATATATATATATATATATAATTCCGATTTACTATTATTACTAGTCAGGTTGATGCACGTTACATGTACAAAAAAATTCTATTATATTATTAAAAAATTAATTAAGAATTTTAATTATATTAAAATATTTCAAAAATAATCTGTTATAGATATATTTTTAGAATTTTGTATATATGTTTAGTTAGATAATATCATGTATTTACTCTAAATATAATTTGAATATTGAAAATATTTTAGGATTTGTTATATGTTCAAGTAGTTAGAAATATTTTAGAACTTTTTTCTTAACTATACGAAGAGATTCACGTGCGATAATTTTTTATGCTTTTTTTTATTTTTTATATATTAATTAATGGAGAATATGTAACGCCCCAGAACCAGAATACTGAAGAGCGGGGGCGTACATAGCCAGCTACGTATTTTGAAATCGAATCCACCTCGCTATACGATCACCGCTGTCTAGATATGAGGGTTTACTACAAGCCAACAGTCTCTTAAGGTCAAGCCTATTGTCTCAATCTCAAGCAAGTAATATAGTTACAAGATTTTAGTCCACCAAATACGCAATAAAAGGCGTCCCAAATATTACATATTCTGCTGATCATGAAGCTAGTCGTACAAAATACGAGGACTAGCAAGAGTTTAGTCATACATGATCAACCCTAGGATTTGTTAATCATGTTTACCACCCGTAGGCAGACAGTAAGTAAATATGCATCGAGCTAACAGGTGCTCGTCGGCTAAATGTCTCAAAAGAATAATTTTACAATGTAGTGAGCGAATCAAAATAGAAAATCCACTCGTGGCCCGGGTTCCGTCTAGTTGTCACCATTGGGCTGGAGGTTCGGTAGATCCTCGGGAGCTGCTCCAAAATCTGGTCACACAAAAACCAGCTGGGTCAAACCCCAGAAAGAGCAAGTGCCACAAAGGAGGCCACGAAATAAGAATGAAAGCCAGCTTATCAGATCATAAGGAATAGAAGAAAAATACAAGTAATAAAGAGTACAACAGGACAATAAACGACTAGGGACGTGGAACCATTCCGGGAGCCAGGTTACAACCCTTAAATCAAACAAGGACCGGGGTTGTACCCTTCGCCTGAATAGCACATTGTCTCTACCCATTTATTGTTAAAGATAAGTAAAACAAACATGTTCAGGAAAATCATGTACTAGGACTAGACGAGACTTAGACAGGGCTGGACACTATCCATTCACAAGCGGCCAAGCAAATACTACGGCTTACTACTTAACTAACTAGGGTTATCATAAGCCTAATTACTTAACAGAATGCAAATGAGAATTTCCTAGTCCCAAGTCCTGCAGACTATCCAGTTATCCTTCCGTGGGTTGAGAGTATGGTTGGGTACATCGCCCGGGAGACAATGTACCCTTAGGTGACTTAGAGGGTGCAACACATGACAGTGTGATGGAAATGTGCCCTACTCGTCGGCAGGCTACAAGTCCATTAAAGCGCCCAGATAACGAGATCGCCTGTGACTGGGAATTCTCCATGAACTATAGTTTGATCTAGTCATTAACCTAATCCATATTCAGTACGAATTCTTGACCGTGGTAACCAGGGAGTCACATCCTAGACATGATGCAAGACAAGACAAGACAAGTGGATTGCACGAAGCAGCAAGAATGAACACCTACGGTGTCAGAGTTGGTTATATGAGTCAAGTTAGCCACCGCAATAGTATCAAATTATCAAGTCAAGTTACAAGTCAGGAGTGTGCCGCCACGGGCCACTATCAAGTTATCCAGTTACAAAGATTAATTATGAATCACAGGTTACAAGTTAAGAGCGCACCCCATCGGGTCACTACTAAGAAGATTAGAAAGTACTAGGATCATAAATCACAGAAATCATGAAAAACGTACTAGTCATAAGCAAAACACCGAAAACCGTGCCAGGTCATGTTGGGTCAAGACAGTCGTGTTGTGTGGAACAAGATCTCAGAACTCCAATCAACAAAAGAGAAGCCAAGCCCAAGAAAAATAAAACCAAACCACCATGGGCAAGTAGGTTGCGCTGGGGTTCCTGGGGGTCGCATTGCGCTAGGGTTCCTGGGGGTCGGGTTGCGCTAGGGTTCCTGGAGGTCGGGTTGCACTAGCCACTGCCACGCCAAGAGGCGCTGGCCCAAGAAGCACTGGATGGACCAGGTCAAGTGGGGTCGAAGGGCGCCAAGCAAACCGAGCTAATGTGCGTCGGAAAAGTGAGCGGCGACTGGCGCTTGCTAAGTTGCATCGTCCACAGGCCGCGCCAGAGCCAAGCGCGCCAAGGGAGGGGAGGCACTGGAGCTAAAGAGCGCCAGCGAAGAAGGGGGCGCGGTTCGCCAAAGGGCGCCGGCAGCGAGCGCGGGTCAGCCCAGCGCTAAAAAGCGCTGGCCGAGGAAGTTGGCGCGGGTCAGCCCAGCGCTAAAGAGCGCTGGCCGAGGGGACTGGCGCGGTTCGCCAAAGGGCGCCGGCCACAGGTCATCTTCTCCAGCAAGCTGAGAGGAGAACCCAAGAACACCAAAAACTCCAAACCTCATAACTTAGCCAAAACAAAACGAAATTTAGATTTTTAAAGTTCTGTCTTGTGTAAAATTAAATTCTCTACAACATGGAAGTATCAAGACAAGCAAAAATCAAAGTTTAATAGATCAAAACCAAGAAATTCGAAAATGGGTAAAACTTAGATCTAGAAAAATAGAAACTCCAAATCACAAAATGCCAAGTTCTAATGTGGTTTACCATGGCCTAATCTAACTAGTAGACAAATAAAATAGGGTTCCTATTTGGTGGCAAGGTGTACTTGCCTATGGAGGTTGGGTGTTATGTGGAGGAAGGAAGAAGAAGATGGAGAAAATAAATTGAAGTGTAATGAGGAGAGAGAAAAGTTAGATGGGGTTTAATGAGGGAGGGTGTGTTGTATTGAGGGTGGAGGTTAACTAAGGGTAGTACAATGCAAACCAAACCAAATCCTTCTCCACAAAGAATAAAACCACGCCAAGTCAAAAACCCAATTTACGAGAAAACCAAAATCCGCAAGTCGAGCCGAAATACAATTACAGGCCAAAATTCGAAAAAATAAAATACAGGTCTGAAATACATATAAGCCTAATCAAAATACGTATTCCGAAATACGGGCGTTACAACTCTACCCACCTTAAAAGAATTTCGTCATCAGAATTTAAATCAAGATGCTAAGAGATGTAAGAGCCAGCTATACTATCCACAAATAAGCTACACTAAGCAAACAATCAAACAATCATACATGCAAGCAAGGGATGGAAAGCATAAGACATAAGGAAGACATTATACCTTACGAGTCAAACAAGTCAGGATATCGCGATCGGATGTCGTTCTCACTCTCCCACGTTGACTCACCTAGAGAGTGATGACCCCAAGCAACACGGACTAAGCTAATAGTCTTGTTCTTGAGTATCTTTTCTCTCCGGTCCAATATAGACACGGGCCTCTCCTCATACGAAAGGTTGGTACCAACAACCAATTCCGAATGGTCCAGGATATGGCTTGGGTCCGGGATGTACCGTCGTAATTGGGACACATAGAATACATCATGCACCTCACTTAGCGACGGCGGAAGAGCGAGACAATAGGATACATCTCCTACTCGCTTCAGGATATCGAACGGCCCTATATACCTAGGACTAAGCTTTTTTCGTACGCCAAAGCGAATGACGCCGCGGTTAGACGAGATCCTAAGGAATATATGGTCGCCGATAGCAAACTCTAAGGGACGTCGATGAGCATTGGCCCAATGGCGCTGGCGATCTTGGGCCACTCGAAGGCGATCTCTGACTTTCCTGGCCTCCTCGACAGCCTGGGTAATTATCTCTGGGCCAAGCATCTTCCTCTCTCCAATGTCATCCCATGCTAGCGGGGTTCTGTACTTCCTGCCATATAAGGCCTCGAAAGGTGCCATTTGGATACTGGCCTGGTAACTATTATTGTAGGAGAATTCTACCAGGTGCAGGTGATCCTTCCATGAACCACCGAAGTCAAGGGTACAAGATCTCAACATATCTTCCAAGGTCTGAATTATACGTTCTGACTGACCATCTGTCTGCGGATGATAAGCTGAGCTAAACTGAAGGTGAGGCCCCAAACTTTCGTGAAGACTGCGCCAAAAGTGTGATATGAATCTTGAATCCCTGTCCGAGGTGATACTGACCGAAACCCCATGAAGCCTGACGATCTGCCTGAGATACATTTCTGCCAACTGTGCCATAGACTACCCAACTCTGAACGAAAGAAAGTGAGCCACCTTCGTGAGCCGATCTATTATAACCCATACCGCATCCTTGCCAGTCGGAGATCTTGGTAACCCAATTACGAAATCCATGGTTATGTGTTCCCATTTCCATTCTGGGATCGGTAAGGGTTGAAGAAGTCTAGCTGGCCTCTGATGTTCAGCCTTGACTTGTTGACAAACCAAACACCGAGAGACAAACTGGGCTATCTCCCTCTTCATGCCATTCTACCAAAAATGCTGATGAATGTCTCTATACATCTTCGTGCCACCAGGATGAATAGAATACTATGAACTGTAAGCTTCTGCCATGACCTCATGTCTGATATCTCCACTGGGTACACAAAGACGAGTGCCATGTCGAAGTGTACCATCTTCATGAATGCACAACTCTGGGTTTTTTTCTGCCTCACACTCTGCTCTGAGTCGTCGAATCTTGGAATCCGTAGACTGCGCCATCCGGATCCTCTCAACTATACTGGACTGAACCTGTAGAGTGGCCACCAATGCCACGTTGGTAGGAAGAACCACTTTAATTCCCATCTTCTGAAGATCTGCAAATAACTCTGGTTGTGCTGTTAGAAAGTAAACTTCGGCTCTCCTGCTCAACGCATCTGCTACAACGTTGGCCTTTCCTGGGTGATACTGCAAGTTTACATCATAGTCCACCAGTAGCTCGAGCCATCTTCTCTGCCGCATGTTAAGGTCCTTTTAGGTGAAAACATACTTCAGGCTCTTGTGATCAATAAATATCTTCACTCTGTCCCTGTACAAGTAGTGCCGCCAAAGCTTAAGCGCAAACACTACCGCCGCCAGTTCAAAGTCGTGGGTCGAGTAATTCTTCTCATGATAACGAAGTTGACGTGATGCATAAGCTATTACCTTCCCATACTGCATCAAGACAAACCCCAATCCTTTTCCTGAAGCGTCGTAATAAACTGTGAATCCTCTGGTCCCATCTGGAAGTGTGAGAATGGGAGCCATTACCAAACCTCGCTTCAACTTCTCAAATAATTTTTGGCACTCTGCTGTCCATACGAACGGCACATCCTTGCGGGTCAACTGGGTCATCGGTGCCGAAATCCTTGCAAAATCTGAAACGAATCGCCGGTAGTAGCCGGCCAATCCAATGAAGCTGTGTCACGACCCGCACTCGCTTGTCGGATACGAGACGTGTCCAAGCCAGCCTACGCTGCAGAATCGGCGGTAGAATGCTGTCAAGCCCGCAAGAAATAGATGCTAAATAAAAATAATTGCTGCTCATTCAAATTTCTAAATTTATTACAACAGTTACAACATTTAAATTAAAAAAAATACAGGTTCTCGTAATTAATGAAAAATGAAACCACTGCTATCTATCTCTAGGTTGTCATCAGCATACCCAAGTCTTCTCCAGTGCTAAGAGTGATAGCGGCTAAACCTGAAAAATCTTGGTTATCCAGTCAGGATTGGAACAAGTACACAAACCGACGGTAATGCAAAACATAATAGAATTAACAAGACATGAAAATAGCATATAGAATATGAAAGCTGTAAGAAAACTGGTGACATAGCACGATAGAGGAGTAAACAAGAAAAAACTAATAAAAGACATCTATCTACCTAGGTGGTGTGAAATATATATTTCAACATATGAACGGCTAGGGGGTAAAATTTGGCTCACTGCACGTGTCATGTGCAGCTGCTATCATGCAATAATAGACATTTTGGGGATATTTCTGGGTAGTACACATGTTTACTAAGATATTTTTCCTCCCGACTACTCCGTGTGACGAGCGTGTCAACAAGCAGCAAGATATATTTATAGACATGAAATAAAAAGACTAATATAAATCGAAAAGCAATCAGAAAGTGCACTTGCCTGAGGTCCTTAGCTGGAGAAACCAAATAATACCATACCACTCAATGAGCTACAATCAGTCAACACATGTAAAAATCTCCGGATGCTAAAATAAATAGTACCAACGTTCTCAGAATAGTCAAATTAGCTAGGATTGCCTGTCCTTAAGTCCAATTCTGGAAACAAGGGCAAAATGGTAATTTTGGACAAAACGATGTCCGCCGTTGGACCCACTTTGCACCGAAAAGCATGCCAGAGTCAACGGTCCCTAAAGTCGTCAAACTACATGTCTACGGATCCGGTTTTCCGATACGAACCCAACCGTATGTCCAGAGTTGGATTCCGGCGGCCGTGCACAAAATTACCCGTTGAGTGGGACCGTGGGGCCCGCAAAACGGTGATTTTATCAACGGTCTCAGAATCAGCCAAACTTGGCATAAAGGACCAGAAAAACGATACGGTCCTGTTGGCGTAAGTTTCGTCTCGATCCGACGAGCGTACACAAAGTTATGACTGAATTTGCATTGCACGGATACGGGACGATTCCGACGGATACGAATCAAATTCGTCGCGCACACGCGACCAATTTAAATTTCGTCAAAGCCCACACGACCACGAAGCCGTTACGCACCTTTCGATGCCTTCGGTCCGGGACCACGTCGTCCGGAATGGCGGGACGCACGTCGTGTGGAGGGTTTTTATGATTTTCAAAACAGATTTTTCTTGGTTTTTCGAGTCAATTTATCTCAGCACCTACTGATTATAAAATAAATCTAAAAACAGGGTTTGAAAGCTGGTTAGGTTGTCTAAAAACTCCTTCAAATAGATTTTCGAAACTGTCAAAGGGTTCGCCGAAAATAGCCTTCCTATTCGGTATCCTTGTACTCAAAACAGGGCATATTCGCTACTGATTTTCGTCGAGTTTCGACTCGATTTCCATTGGGTTTCGATCATCTAGGTTTTAAACAAAATAAAGGGAGTTCAACTCGGATATGTTGTGTGCATACCTGAACGATTAGATCGAAGAATGGTCGAGCGTGCGTCGCGTACGCGAGGCGCGAAGTGGAGTGTTTGCCCACTGCTACTGCTAGTGCGCTGTTCCTTTCGTATGCGCGTATGGCCTCTCCGGCTACTCTGTCGCCGGCCGACGGCCGCCCACGGCGGGGCTGGGTGGCGCGCGGGGTTGTGGAGGCGTCATCCAGGGTTGGGGCGTTGGGAGCGCGGCTAGGGTTTGAGTATTCTCTCTCTCAACCTCTCTCTATCTCGAGTATATATATTACGTGTATGTGGGTGTTTGCTTACTAGAGGGCTCGGGTTGGGTATGGGGGTTTTTTTGTTGGGCTGTTATTGCTTACTTCTAGTCGGGGTTTTAGGCTGATGTGTGCTTGGAAAAGCCTGCAGGCTGGGATTGTTCCTGGTTTGGCCGGCTAATGCTGCTGGTTCCCATACTTCTTTCTTTGCCTTCTTTTTCTTTTCTTATTTTCTATTTCTAATCATTTTAATTAGCATATATATTTATATATACATCCATATATACACTATTATATATATTTTTTTTTATATACAAAAATACATACACACATACACTCAATTACATATATACTTCTATACCTATATTCCTATATACATACACATATACGCTTTTTGTATATTTATATATATACCTACATATACATAGATACGTATATATATTTATATAGATATACATGTATTATATATATATATTCACATGCAGATAACCAATAATAATAAAATAGTATCATTTCATAATACCTTCAATATTATTGATAATAAATAAGAATAATAATAACAATAACGAAGTTCGATAAACCAAATAAAGGCGTATATATTACTATGTACAGTCTAAAAATAACTGTCTAAAAAAATTGAATTAAAAGTAAAAATATTTTTACAATTTCGGAAAGGGGAGCTACAAATCTACCCACCTTACAATAATTTTATCCTCGAAATTCTAATCCGTAACTATTTCTTAAAATTCAATAAGAAGGTCTACCTGAACCTTAATCTCCTTAAATTCTAATTCCTCAAAATAGTTTATATCCTCCTTCTAGCCATTTGTAACTGCATAACCTCTAGTACTTCTACCCACCTTTGGTCACACTACTCCTCAAACTAAAATCTTATAATCTTCTAACTAGTTGCTCACAATCCTACCAACAGTATCTGGGCATATGGTACCTATAATCCTCTCGTATCTATCAAGCAATCTAAAATCTTAACAGGCAAAATTACACAAGTAGCTAAGAATATTGGTAAAATTCTAATAAGCATGACCTTTGTCGCTCCGAAATAAAGGACAGAAGGGTAAGGAGGAATAATCAAGGGCAATTATGAAATTTCAAGAGCGGTAGAGGGTTCCCGACGGTACAGCTAAAAAGGGTGTTTACGAACCACTGACTTGTTTGCTAGATTGGGCTATTCTAGTTCAGTCACTGGCTAAATCTAAGAATCATTCGTTCTTTAGGCGAGCTTGCAATCTGTACAATATAAAAGTTCCATTCTCAGAATTCTAAACAATGTTCCAAAATGGGATGGAGTTTGAGAAATCTAGATTGTGATCCTACTGGGTTCTCTATTTGGACATCAGTCGTTGGTTGGATGAACATTGGGTTTTAATCTATATGGACTAGACAAGATCCCAATGATAAAACTATTTCTACTAGGTTAGGGTATTCTAGAATAGGTTTCTATTCAAGGGGTTGAGCTAGTTGTCCGTTAGGTTGGTTAGCTAGGTTCATAAAGCCCGAAATACGCCTCCCGTGACCTTTGTGTTTAAGCAGAACATGAGGCCTCAATTGGGTGGCACACTAGTGGCATATGCGTAGTGGGCTTCGAGTAGATCACAACCATATATTGGGTCGAATATACTGAGTCAAGGTTGAGGCTCTAGTGAAAGTCAGAAAGTATACCGGTGTTGTGGTAAGGGTTATAGCTAGTCCTTTTAACCTGAAAGTCGTACCATAAAAATAGAGTACAAGGGGACGGTTTTGTGTGGGACATGACATAACTAGATGAAGGTGGACTCGTCTAGGTCTTACATATAAATTTTGTTGGAAGGTAACCACTGGTCTCGTGCTCCGAATATTAATGACACGGTCGGGTACGCAAAATGATCTAAATGGAAAGTGGGACTCCATGGGGCACTAACTATCATCCTAATGGAATTTATTCTAATCAATCGGTAATCCTTGGATATCCCAAAATTTTAGAGGCTTACAGTCTACCCACCTTAGAGGCTAGGATATGGTGGCAAGGTTCCTGTCACAGGGCTGGCCGATGGTAGCTACACTTGTATATACGACTATCATAGCCATGGAGAGTACTTTGTATCTATCCATCAATTACGAGCTTTCGTC
Source organism: Iris pallida (assembly GCA_029216955.1). Taxonomy (NCBI): domain Eukaryota; kingdom Viridiplantae; phylum Streptophyta; class Magnoliopsida; order Asparagales; family Iridaceae; genus Iris; species Iris pallida. The sequence continues at coordinate 9,249,152 of JANAVB010029617.1, read as the reverse complement.
TTTCCAAATCAGTGAAAGACGAAATCAATAGGGAGTTCAAGAGAGGGGTCACTGAGTACAATTACGTGATTCAAAGGCGAAGGTATTATTTCAAGAGGGATTGTCAAAGCAGTCGCGGATGAGATCCTAGATACCTCTATATCTCATTCCACGTAGTGTAATTAAATGAAAAGCGAACCAAATACATCATGGTTGATCAGACCGTAATACAATGATTCTGATTAGACAATATGTTAGCGGGCGTCCCCAAATAAACATATGTCTTGAATCGAGCTCGATAAAAGAGTAAGCTTGCAAAAACTAAGCTGTAATAGCAGCATTGGTCAAGAGAGTCAAAATATAAATATGCGAGATTTTTGAAAAGAGGAATAAATAGTTCGTGTTTTGTGAGAATCAAAATCTAACTCGAGATTTGTACACAAATAACAGAATCAAAAATTACAAACCAATTCTTTACAGCAAAAAAGATTTTAAAATAGACAATTCTAACTTATGCTATAAGATTTATATCTAATAAAGCAACAAAAATTTAAACAGTTTATCAAAGTTAACGCCTTAATTCTAGGCAAGTCTAACATACCAAGCGAATATTATATCCACATTGGATCACATTGTCATATCAAAAGTATAGTGTACCTATAGGGATCTAGCAAGCTATCTAAATTGCATGGCCTATCTAATAACCCTAACTACCCAACAGTCAATTTGAACAAGGGACTCCTAGTCCTAGTTATTCTCCTAAATTATTTTAATCCTAATTGTGAATGAGAATTTTCGAGTCGCAGGCTCGCAATGGTACAACTAACTTAAGTACCATCATGAGTTCGTAATCTTTTGCGAAAACGGACCTGCATGGGCTACCACAAAAACTTGTCACGACCCGCACCCGCTTTTCGGATACGAGACGTGTCCAAGCCAGCCTACGCCGCAGAGTCGGCGGTAGAACGTTGTCAAGCCCGCAAGAAATAGATGCTAAATAAAAACAATTGCTGCTCATTCACATTTCTAAATTTATTACAACAGTTACAACATTTAAATTAAAAGAAATACAGGTTCTCGCAATTAATAAAAAATGAAACCACTGCTATCTATCTCTAGGTTGTCATCAGCATACCCAATTCTTCCCCAGTGCTAAGAGTGATAGCGGCTAAACCTGAAAAATATTGGTTATCCAGTCAGGATTGGAACAAGTACACAAACCGACGGCAATGCAAAACATAATAGAATTAACAAGACATGAAAATAGCATATGGAATATGAAAGCTGTAAGAAACCTGATGACATAGCACGATAGAGGAGTAAACAAAAAAAAACTAATAAAATACATCCATCTACCGAGGTGGTATGAAATATCTGTTTCAACATGTGAATGACTAGAGGGTAAAATCCGGCTCACTGCACGTGTCGTATGCAGCTGCTATCATGCAATAATAGACATTTTGGGGATATTTCTGGGTAGTCCACATGTTTACTAAGATATTTTCCCTCCCGACTACTCCGTGTGACGAGCGTGTCAACAAGCAGTAAGATATATGTATAGACATGAAATAAAAAAACTACTATGAATCGAAAAGCAATCAGAAAGTGTACTTGCCTGAGGTCCTTAGCTGGAGAAACCAAATAATATCATACCACTCAATGAGCCACAATCAGTCAACACATGTAGAAATCTTCGGATGCTGAAATAAATAGTACCAACATTCTCAGAATAGTCAAATTAGCTAGGATTGCCTGTCCTTAAATCTAATTCTGGACACAGAGACAAAACGATAATTTCGGGCGAAACGATGTCCGTCGTTGGACCCGCTTTGCACCGAAAAGCGTGCCAGAGTCAACGGTCTCTACAGTTATCAAACTCTATGTCTACGAATCCGATTTTTCGATACGAACCCAACCGTATGTCCAGAATTGAATTCCGGCGGCCGTACACAAAATCACCCGTTGAGTGGGACCGTAGGGCCCGTAAAACGGTGATTTTATCAACGGTCTCAGAATCGACCAAACTTGGCATACAGGACCAGAAAAATGATACGGTCCTGTTGGCACAAGTTTCGTCTCGATCCGACGAGCGCACACAAAGTTATGAGTGAATTTGCATTGCACGGATACGGGGCGATTTCGACGGATACGCATCAAATTCGTCGCGCACACGCGACCAATTTGAATTCTGTCAAAGCCCACACGAAAAAAAGCCGTTACGCACCTTTCGATGCCTTCGGTCCGCGACCACGTCGTCCAGAATGGCGGGACGCACGTCGTGTGGAGGGTTTTTGTGATTTTCAAAACAGGTTTTTCTTGGTTTTCGAGTCAATTTACCTCAGCACCTACTGATTATAAAATAAATCTAAAAACAGGGTTTGAAAGCTGGTTAGGTTGTCTAAAAACTCCTTCAAATAGATTTTCGAAACTGTCAAAGGGTTCGCCGAAAATAGCCTTCCAATTCGGTATCCTTGCACTCAAAATATGGCATATTCGCTACTGATTTTAGTCGAGTTTCGACTCGATTTCCATTGGGTTTCGATCATCTAGGTTTTAAACAAAATAAAAGGAGTTCAACTCGGATATGTTGTGTGCATACCTGAACGATTAGATCGAAGAATGGTCGAGCGTGCAACGCGTACGCGAGGCGCAAAGTGGAGTGTTTGCCCACTGCTACTGCTAGTGCGCTGTTCCTTCCGTATGTGCGCGCGGCCTCTCCGGCGACTCCTTCGCCGACCGACGGCCGCCCACGGCGGGGCTGGGTGGCGTGCGGGGATGTGGAGGCGTCGTCCAGGGTTGGGGCATTGGGAGCGCGGCTAGGGTTTGAGTATTCTCTCTCTCGACCTCTCTCTATCTCGAGTATATATATTACGTGTATGTGGGTGTTTGCTTACCAGAGGGCTCGGGTTCGGTATGGAGGTTTTTGTGTTGGGCTGCTATTGCTTACTTCTAGTGGGGGTTTTAGGCTGATGGGGGCTTGGAAAAGCCTGCGGGCTGGGATTGTTCCTGGTTTGGCCGGCTAATGCTGATGGTTCCCATACTTCTTTCTTTGCCTTCTTTTTCTTTTCTTATTTTCTATTTGTAATCATTTTAATTAGCATATATATTTATATATACATCCATATATACACTATTATATATATATATATATATATATATATATATATATATATTTTTATATACAAAAATACACACACACATACACTTAATTACATATATACTTCTATACCTATATTCCTATATACATACACATATACGCTTTTTGTATATTTATATATATACCTACATATACATAGATACGTATATATATTTATATAGATATACATGTATTATATATATATTCACATGCAGATAATCAATAATAATAAAATAGTATTATTTCATAATACCCTCAATATTATTGATAATAAATAAGAATAAGAATAATAATAACAATAACGAAGTTCGATAAACCAAATAAAGGCGTATATATTACTATGTACAGTCTAAAAATAATTGTCTAAAAAATTGAATTAATAGTAAAAAATATTTTTACAATTTCGGAAAGGTGAGCTACAAGCTGCGAACCTCTGCCACTGAGCTAGGTACTGGCCATGTCTTGATAGCCAAAATCTTCTGGCGATCTACTTCCACTCCTCCTCGGGTAATGATGTGACCCAAGTACGAAATACGATCAAGCCAGAACTCGTATTTACTGAACTTGGCGTACAACTGGTGCTCTCTAAGCGTTTGAAGGACGATTCTGAGATGTTGTTCGTGCTCTGCTTCACTCTTATTGTAGATCAGGATGTCATCTAGGAACACGATCACGAACTGATCCAAGTAAGGCATGAAAATACGATTCATGAGGTCCATAAATACGGCTGGCATATTGGTTGCTCCGAATGGCATAACAAGAAACTCCCAATGCCCATACCTTGATCTGAACGCTGTCTTTGGAATGTCATGCTCTCTGACCCTGATCTGGTGGTATCCTGATCGTAAGTCTATCTTTGAGAACATTGAAGCTCCCTTGAGTTGATCAAACAAGTCATCTATCCTCGGGAGAGGGTATCTGTTCTTGATTGTCATCAAGTTCAAGGTACGATAATCTACACATAGCCTGGACGTACCATCCTCCTTCTTCACAAGAAGTATCGGGGCTCCCCAAGGCGATCCACTTGCACGAATGAATCCCTTGGTCCTCAGTTCTTCAATCATCTTGTACAAAATCTCCAACTCTGAAGGCGCCATCCTGTAGACTCGCTCTGATACTGGTGCCATTCCGGGGATCAAGTCTATAGTGAACTCGATCTCTCTTTCTGGCGACATTCCTGGAAGTTCCTCTGGGAAGACATCTGGAAACTCTTCAACTATCCGGGATAACTGTACTGCTGCTACTGCCATCCGCAATACTGGGGGAGATGGCTCCACTGCGCCTCTGGAAAATGAAAACTCTGGCTCGCCTGGAATACTAAAGACAACCCTGCCAACATGGCAGTCTATCCTAGCATACTGGTTCCTCAACCAATCCATGCCTAAGACTACATCATAGTCTGCCATAGGAAACTCTATAAATCTAGCGGAGAACTCTCTACCGCTAACTACGATCCGACACGAGGAAATACTCGATCTACTCCCACAAGACCATTACCAGTAAGTATATTGAGCCTCACTGATAATGACTCAGGCTCCAATCCTATCCTGTTGCGAATCGTGTAGACATGAATGAATGCGATGCACCAGAATCAAATAATACCGATGCTGGAGAGGAGTTGACGAGAATAGTACCTGCTACTACCTCACTTGGTGCAACCTCTTTTTCTATAGTCATCATCATTGCCTGACCTTGTCCTCTAGCTGCGGGTCCCCTCTGCTGGAAACCTCTCTGCCTGTTCTGTACTTGGTCCTGGGTGTACTGCTGCTGGTTCTGTTACTGAAATGCCTAGGCCTGAGGCAACAATGGCCTCAGGTACTACTGTTGCTGCATAGGGGCTGGTCCCCTAACCGACGGACTGGTTAGGTTGGAAGAGGACGAACTACCCCTATTCGGGCAGGCTCCTATCTTGTGATCTACCGCTGTCACGACCCGCACCCTGATTAGGGATACGAAAACGTGGGTACGTCCAGCCTACGCCGCAGTGTCGGCGGTAGAACGCTGTATAGGTCATCTATAACATCTAACATCTAACAACAAGATATATAAACCTGTCATCTCCGCACGGAGGTATAACATAACATCTCAACTCTATATCTTAAACACAAGTCTAGGAAAGATAGAGCATGATATGGAATCAGATGAAAGGAAGAAACTGAATATAATAGAGTTATCATACCACACAAAGTAGATGTCCAACACAAATAAGTACAAGACCTGAAATATAACTAAGTCACAACTAACAATCGGAACAATCTGATACAAACTAAAAACTATAAACACTAGACTAGACTAGGCACCCTCTACTGAGCCAGATGCTCCTCAGGCTCCTGAAGGTCACCCTCATGTGTCCTATAGAAGGTAGGACAGTCACCATCATCATCTGTAATATTTTCAACAGGTCCAGTCAGGACAGGAACGAGCACAATACATCTCACACAGTTCATATCATGTTAGAAAATGTAAAGCTTGCATAGAGTAAGATACATGGACTGTAAAGAACATATATAAAAACGAGAGAGATTTGATAACTGAAAATATCTATATATATGATAAGTAAGAACTGTAGGTAACCTGTGATTTAGAGCATGATATGGTTATATAAACGGGTTAGGACATATACAAGATTTCACAAGATTGTACAAGATGGAATTTTGATCACATAACCATTTCCTACTCACCCTTCCCAATCAATACATGTCACGACCCGCACCCGGATATACGGGTACGAATACGTGGGCCACGCCCAGCCTATGCTGCGGTATCGACGGTAGAACGCTGTCAAGTATACTATACTAACTACAACATCTAAGAATCCATAACTAGAAATGTACTCATATCACATCACGAAAACTAAGGAAGATAAGACAAGAATTAATAACAATATCACTAGAACAACTAGAATCTACAATAATCATAAGACATGAAAGATAAAGAAGGAACAACAAGACTAACTAAGGATAACTACCAGGCAACTCCCATAGAAGAATAGTGAGATCCACCTCAGCTAGCAACATCATAAAGTCCAATAATGAGGGCACAACTACTCCTAAAATTTGTCAACATATCCGGTCAGGATGGAACGAGTACATATATCTCATAACAGATCTCAAGATAGAATAAAAGCTATAAGGCTGTAAATAGAGCATATACAATGAATCATGGAGTGTACATATATGTATCATGGCATGGTAAGCTGTAGAGCTAGAGCTAGAACAAAAAAGTAGAACTGAATCATGGTATGTACACAAATCAAGGTAAGCCATATATCCAATGTGTGTGAGTAGCAGTTTCAACTTGTGATCGGCTTGGGTACCTGTCGAGAACCGGCCTGGCAAGTCATAAGTGCGGTATATGACTCATACTGTTCAAGAATGCAAGGGGATATGATCACAGGCATACGCTACTACTCCCCCTACCCTAACTGGTAGAATGGATCTAAACAGGACACGTCACTGCACGGGATTCTAATGAGAAGGTCGCGAACCTTCTCTAGAATCAGTGACCATATATTGAGCAAGAGCTACAAGGGAGCTTGCACAATACATCCCAACCCAAGAAGGAGAAACATCTCTCGTCGGGATCCAAGAATACCAATCCGTGAGAACCATGTGTCAGGAATAAGCATATCAACACTAAGTACATGAATCATAACAGTTATCATAAATTGGGAATAAGTTATCAGAGAATGTACTCGCCTGGGGTCCTGCTGTCAATATGAATCAGGGTTCAGAGTAAAGCCACAGACCTAAAGATGAAATAATACAAGAGCTGATCAGGGTCAAAAGATATACTAACATCTAGGTCAAACTAAGACAAACTGGATCAAGGTTGACGTACAGTTGACTTTGGTCAACTGGTCAACTCTGGTCAACCCTAAGTCTAATCTAGGTTAAATAGGTCAATGGTTGACCTACAGTTGACTTTGGTCAAAAAGTCAACGTTGGTCCAGTCTGATCAAACCTAGGTCAACTGTTGACTCTACTTCGACGTCTAGTCAAAGTAGTCAACCATGGTCAAGCTAGTCTCTATAAACATCTACAAGGTCAACTTATGAATTTCAGTGATTTAGAAATCACTGAAATCGACGGGTCTCTAAAACAACCAAAAGGAAAAAATATTATAATAATAGGGTGACACAAAAAGGGAAGAAATCTACAGATATTGTCGGATGATGAAACTAACATCACCAATGTGTCCAGAATGGTCAAATCAGCTAGGATCGCCTGTCCATAAGTCCAATTTGGACACAGGGATAAAAAGGTAATTTTGGGCCAAAATGATGTCCGCCGTTGGACACACTTTGCATCGAAAAATGCGCCAAAATAAAAGTGCATAAAATCTAACAAATTATATGTCCACGAATCCAGAATGATGATACGAACCCAACGGTATATCCAGAATTGGATTCCGTTGACCCGATCTCAAATTGGTCCGTCGACCTGGACATTGGAAACCGATTTGCACGGAAAAGCGTGTCGGAGCCAATGTCCTCAAAACTTTGCAAATTATATGTCAATGAGTCCAGAATGACGATACGAACTCAACGGTATATCCGAAATTGGATTCCGATGAGCCGAACTCAAAATGGCACGTTGATCCGGATATTGATATCCGACTTGTACCGAAATACGTGTCGGAACCAATGTCCACTAAAACCTAGCAAATTATATGTCAACGAATCCAGAATGACGATACGAACACAACGGTATATCCAGAATTGGATTCCGATGAGCCGAACTCAATATGACACGTTGACCTAGAAAGTGGGACCCGCTTTGCACCGAAATGCGTGCCAGGGCCCACGTTCTCCAAATCAAGCAAATTTTATATGAAAACATGCCAGAACGAGGGTAAAGTGCATTTAAACCCTCCTTAGATGCACGAAAATGCAAATAAAGACTCGCTGATCCGAAAAACCCAACTAGATACGAAAATGCTCAAATCACCCCCTCCGCTAACTTTTCCGTTTACGGGTGTTAAAATAGGGTTGTTTTGACCATTTTACCCCTGGGCTATCTAATATTAACTTGTTAAAAACGGTTAGTTCTAAAATTATTTTGTTAAAAACGGTTACGCAAAAATACTTGTTAAAAAGTGGATAAATATTAACAAAGGGAAAATGGTCTTTGCTAGTAAAATTATTTATTAAAATTATTTTAATTAGTATTAACTTGTTAAAAACGGTTAGTTTCGTCAAAAAAATGGATAAATATTATTTAAAATTATTTTTTCATAAATTATTTTTTATTTAACAAATATATAAATATTTTTGGGAAAAATAAAACTGATAAATAAAAAAAAATCAATTCTTAAAAAATAGAAATGATGAAAAACTGGAAAAAAAAACCAAATAAAAAACAAAAAATACTATTAAAATATGGAAAAAATAAAAATAGACAAAATATTCCAAAAAACCAAAAAATGAGGATAAATCTTAAACAATGAAAAAAGACAAAAACAAAAACTATACAAATTTGAAAATAAAAGTCACTCTTAAAAAACTAGAAAAGATTATTAAAAAGATGAAAAAAAAAATGAAATAAGAACTAAAAAAATGGAAACAAAAAACAAAATATTAAAAAGATTATTAAACAAAAATCAATTCTCATGTTTGACGTTATTTTCGAAAATAAATGTTTATAATCTAAATAGTAGGTTTTCATCTTAAATTTTTTCTGGAAAAATAAATCTTTTAACAAATGTCCGGTTAGTCCTGAACTTGTATCGTAATTATTTATTAGTCATGACTATTATCCTAATTATTTATTTATTAATTCTAGAAAAGATTATTAAAAAGATGAAAAAAAATATGAAATAAGAAATGAAAAAATGGAAACAAAAAACAAAATATTAAAAAGATTATTAAACAAAAATCAATTCTCATGCTTGACGTCATTTTCGAAAATAAATGTTTATAATCTAAATAGTAGGTTTTCATCTTAAATTTTTTCTGGAAAAAAAAATCTTTTAACAAATGTCCGATTAGTCCTGAACTTGTATCGTAATTATTTATTAGTCATGACTATTATCGTAATTATTTATTTATTAATTCTAACTGAAATTGTAAATCTTGGTACAAATTTATTTTCATCACATGTATTACTTAAACAAATAACTTAAATATTACTAAACGTGTCGAAAATCCAAAAATAAATTGCAAAACATGTATGTCGAAGCATGGTCCGGGTTCAGTGGCTGCCACCGCCTTTGTCGATTATCTACGAATAGGCTTCCATAATTTCTATTTGGACGTCTTGAAAAAAAAGGAATAAGTAAAAAAAAGCTTCAAACATTAAATGAGAGCAAATAAGTAAAAAAAAAAAAAAGAATATAAAAAAAATTGCAGTTGGATTTGAGATCTGTAGGTAAGAAAAAGTTTCAATATATTAAATGAGAGCAAATAAGTAAAAAAAAAAAGAAATATAAAAAATATATTATTTTTCCTTCCAACCAACCGGTCAAAAAATAGAAAATATAAAGTTTAGGTTTTATGTTTCAAACAAACATTGTCTTATACATAGAGAATGAAAGCGAGCCAACAGCCAAATGTAAGCATTAGGGGTATTTTGGGAAGTGCACTTTTTTTTAATCCAAAAAATAGCCTCTAACGGCTGTTCTAACGTCAATTTGACGGAAAGGGGTATTCTGCGCAAAACAGGTTTGCGGGAGGTGCAAAATACTTTAAGTTTTCTAAAAGGTCTTATTTTGCGAACGAGGTAACTCTAAGGAGGGTTTAAATGCACTTTACCCGCCAGAACGATGCCACGAGTCTACTGGTGGTGTCAGAATTTGAATCCAGAGTCCCGGGTTCAAAAATGGAATTTTACAAGTGCAACACTAAGAATTCGAACGGCCAACTTTGGCGTCGAATTCGATCGACCTAACAAGCTCAAACTGAAATGAAATCTAAAGGGGATAGGAAGAGGGTTATACCAGCTGTGCACCGGAACTGGTAACGTGCAAAACGGAGCTGCGACGACGAAGATACGAACCCGCGAAGTTGGCGCCATGAAACTGTCCAAAAACAGTTCAATTTAAAATGTCAACTTGGTGGCCAGTTTTGATGTATCAAACGACGAAATTAACGGGTGAAATTTGATAGGAGTGAAGGTGGATATACCGAGATTGAGACGGAGCGAAGAAATCGCCGATCCAACGGTCGAATTGTCCAGAAAATTGACGCGAAGTTGCTGTCCCGGAGCGAACTTTCAGCCTTGATCCCGCGCGCGTCACGCCGGGATTCCGTGCAAAACGCACGAATAGGGTATTTCTCGCACCGGGGAAGAGGGGACGCGCCACGGGGTCCTGCTCGGAGGTGCGCCCGGCCATGGGGGTGCCAACCCCGGCGGTGGCGCGCGGCGGCGGCGCGGCCACCGGCGCGGCGACTGCAGCGGCTGCTGCTCCTTAGCACGCTGCTACTGCTGCTGTTCTTGCCGTGGCTGCTGCCAGCTGCGGTGGCACATGGCACAGCGGGGGGAGGCTCGCCGGCTACGTGGTGGCGCACGACGGCGGCCGTTCGGGTGGTGGAGATAGAATGGTGGTGATGGTGATGAAGATGAAGGAAGATGGGGAGAATGAAATGATGATGGTGGTGCATGATGAAGAAGAGAAGGATGATGGTGGTGGCGCTCAGCTATTGTGGGGAGGAGCTGAAGAAGAAGGAGAAGAAGTTCGGCATGGGGGAGCTGGGCTCGGCATAGGGGAGTTGTGGTTTGAAATGAGGAAGAGAGAGATGAGTGTAGAAAAAGAAGGAGAGAGAAAGAGGGATATTAAATGAGAGAAAGAAAGTAGAGAGAGATAGGGGGGTGCTGGTCTCGTACAGCAAGGGGGGTGTTTGTGATGATGGGGAGGGGTGTAGGTGTTTGTATTAGAGGAGAGAGTGAGAGAGAAAAATATTTGTGTGTGGGTATATTATATATATATATATATATATATATATATATATATATATATAGAGAGAGAGAGAGAGAGAGAGAGAGAAAGATGTTTAGAGAGAGAGAATAGAGAGAGGAGGTGTTCGGCCACTGTAGGGGGGGCTGTGTGTGTGTGTGTTTGATGGGAGTGAGAGAGAGAGAGGGACATATATATATATAATATATATATATATATATATATATATATATATATATATATATATATATAATATGTATATATGTGTATATATATACAAATGAGAGAATTAGATATTTTTACATAAAGAGAGATAGTTAGGGTAGAGGAAAAATATCAGTGGGGTGTGGGCAGTCATGATGAAGGGCAACATGGAGCTGGGGTTGGGTTCGGTAGAATCGGGTCGGGCCAAAATCGGATAGGGTGCAATATTTGAATTAAAATAGGGATTTATAATTTATGGATAAATAAATAACATGCGGGGACTCAAATAAATGGGACACAAGTGGCAGGCGGGGTAGTAGGCTTCATGTGGGCCATGTCCATATTTGGGATCGACTAGGTTGGGTCGATATCGGGTCCCGAAATTAAATTAGAAATTAAATCAGCTTTCACGGTAGATAATTAATTGGCATAAATTGAAACGAAAGTTGTACGAAGAAAATGAAGCACAAGATGGTGTGTCTGAGTGGGACACGAAGGTCATGGGTGAAGAACGTCTCGAGTAGATCATGCATGACAAGTTGGTTCTGATAAAACGACTTGTCTGGTGCTCCTAAATTAAAAGTCACGGTAACGTGCATATGAAGATCCAGGAAAAGAGTGGAAATTCAATTAATAATTAAATGGTCTAATATTGACCCGAACTTGCGCGAAGCAAAAATGATACAAGGGAACAAGTTTGAGTGGGACACGATATATCAAAATGAAGATAATTTCGTCTACTACAAACTCCAAGAAGAAAGTTTCCAGAGACTGGCATCCCTGATGCTCTAGAATTCCAAGTCACGGTAAAGAGCATTAAATCAAATAATAATCAAATAATAATATCTGTTCAAAATAATTGATTTATAAAATTAAAAAAATAAGCCCAAAATTCAGGGGCTTACAATACACAAGGATCCAGTCAAGTTACATTACCTTGCACAAGAGGTTTTTATCATGTTTGCTCACGTGATCATGAGAGTACAAGATTGCACAAGAGTATACATGAATAGAGGTGTACATGAAATACAAGATATTCGTGAAAAGCACATGACAACTGTATTTGATGCACCCCGAGGGGGATAACATCGCATGACAAGATCCATATAGTACCAATCCGTGATAATAACGTGACAGCATCATGTAAAGTAATCTAGAGCAAGAATATAAATCCTAACAAGTATGAAATGATCAGAAAATGTACTCGCCTGTCACCCTGTACGACTGATATGAATAGATGTCCGAACTGGTGTCACAGGGTCCTATTTAGAGTAAAACAGGTCACAATATATCCACAATGGTAAAAATAGAGTATACAATACATACTACATGATTCTAGGTCAGTCTAGGCCAAAGTCAACTCTTGGTCAACTCTGGTCAACCTTTAAATCAAACCAGGTCAAACTAGTCAAAGTTAGGTCAACCAATGTCAAACTAGTTAGGGTTTAATCATACTTGAGTCACTAAGTCAAACAAGGTCAAGCAAGTCAAGGTTAGTCAAATCTAGGTCAAACTTAGACTAACTAACGGTTTTTAGGTCAAGGGTCAACTCTTTATGTCGACTCTATAAGGCTAACCCAAATCATGACACAACTCCTAATTATCCTACTTAACCCCATACATATCTTAATTGACACGTAACTATCCATATAACCCAAGTCACACAAATACCCTTATATACTTAGGGCACTCACATATAGGTCAAACCTAACCAATTAGTTAATAATCTAGGTTTAGTCAAACCTTAGTCATTAAGTCCTTCTAAGTCCTTTCTAGCCATTTCTAGGTCAATTAGGTCAAGTTTAACCTAAGGTTGACTTTGGTCAACTTTAGTCAACAAGGGTCAAAAGTCAACCTCATAGCCATAGGCTAAATCACATGGATATCTATCTCTTTACCATATATATATACCATAGGCTAAATCACATACATATCATATATTTATACATGTATATAACATACTATATAATATAACATATATATAATTATATATAGGGAAGGGAATGTGAGGGTATGAGGGTGTGAAGGGGTTTAGAGGGCTGGGGTAGTGGTGTGTGTGTGACAGTGAGAGGGGGGCTGTCAATTCTCAAAAAACTGAGAATTGGCAAACAACACACACACACATTACATATCTATATACACACACCTATACATACTACATATACACATATATACACTCACATACACATACTCATATCCACACACTCATATACATATATACATACATATACAGTGTATAAACACATAAATACGCATATATAAATCAATCAAAAATCGATTTAAAATCCAATTTAAATACTGAAAACCTAGGAGTTACTGTTCATTTCTGAACATTGGGGGTAAACCCAAACCCGAGTCCAAAACGAAACTATGACACGAAACCCTAGGTTGGTAAGTGTTGCCCCAAGTGTCCCCTAGCTTCTAGGGTGCCTGAGACACAGTTCCGACACGACACAACGTGTCAATCTCAATAAAATCCCAATCGGGTAAAACTGGACACAGTGCAGAGCACTGTGTCGTGCACCAGTTCACGACCTTCGTGGACACACCATGAGACACGACACATCTCGTGGTCATGCACACATGTAGCCCACATATAGGGCTACACGATAGACATACTGTTACGTGTCATCATCGTGTCTATACGTGATACGACACGCATATCAGTGTCACAAAATGTGAGTTACAGACCGCGTCGTGCACGCGGTCGAGTGTCTCGTGCTTGTGACACAGGATACGACACATCTCGTGCTCGTGTCCTAGTGTTCGCCCAGTAATGGGCTACACATGTGTCACCCTGACACGACACCACGACGTGTCCACGAGGGACACGAGGCTCGTATCAGAGCCGATTTCTCGGCTGAACACGCGTGTGTGTGGCCAGTGCGGCCCTATTTTCGTGTCCGACACAAAACGACACCTCGTTAAACTTTGGGGGCATGTTCGCAGACATTGCTCCCGTGTCCATGCCAATTTTGGCGTGTCCACGTGCTCTGTACAGTGAGTACGAGACACGTGTGAGCAGGGCACTGTGTGTGTGCTGTGCGCAGCGTGTCCGTGTTGATTTTCGGTACGAAAATGACACAGTGTCGTGCTCAGTCATAGGGTTTCGTGTCCAGCATGTCTAGGGCTACCCAAATATGTAATTTGTTTTGCATTTAACCAAAATTTATTTCTTTGAGGCATTTCATCAAACAAGGTTTTTTAAACATGGATACGTGTCCGATACGGACACCAAATCAAACCTACTTCCTACCAAACTTGACCTACAGGTCCATGGTACCTAGATGAATGCAACCATGAAGAGAAAACACAATATTAATAGGTTTAGAGGCACTTTACCTATTGAGTGAAAACTCAAGGAAAAGTCTAGAATATAGGGGTGTGTCCTCTTCACTTGGTGATGTCCTAGCCTTGTGGAATCTTGATTGCTAGCCTCCCTTAGCACCCTTGATGTTGTAGGATCCCAATGCAAAAGACTTGGGTGAATTTAGAGCTAATTTGAAGAAGTTATGAAGGTTTGATGGAAAGGGAATTTCTAGGTTTAAAACATGTAAATTTGTATGCAAGGATTTGATATGATTATATAGGAAGGGGTAGTGATAGGGGGGTGCCCTTGGCTGGTCATGGCAAGGGGGTGTCCTTTTGCCTTCCTTCATGGTGAAGGCAAGGACTTCTAGGTAAAGAAAGGATATTTTGAGGGTTTTAAGGAAAATATCTAATATGTAAATATCTAGATATTTTTCCTACCTTGACTAATATGCAATATCCATCCTCTAGTCTTTAGGTTAGTGGCTAACCTCCAGATTAGGGTAAACTAGGTTAGGGACTCTCATGACAATAATTAAATAATAATAAATTACATAAATCCAATAATTTTCTAGTAAATTACCAAAATACCCCTTAGGCTAAAAAGCCCTAACTTGATGTTCTAAACATATGGCTAGGCTCATATGATCATGGTTAGTCTCTAGGTTAAGAAATCTCTAAGGTTGCACTAGCAAAACATCAAAATCACAAGTCGTGGTTTTAAATAGTTTTAAAATAACTAAAAATTACCAAAAATTATAATATGGTTTAAATATCATTATTAAATAATTATAATTTCAAATTTTCAAAATTACCTTCATTTTAGAAACTGGGTGCTACAAGTCTACCCTCCTTAGAAAATTTCGTCCTCGAAATTAGAATGGTCATACTCCTTCTAGGTCAAACACCCCAACAATCAAAGTCTCAAACACACAGTCCGATAATCATATGCGTCTGTCCAAAATCATGATACTCGGAATCTTCGTCATGCTAGTGAGCAAGGCTACGATATTCACAGAGTCCTCGACTAAGGTACATACCTCTAGAATCATGGTATTTAAAATTTTTGCATTGTCGCATGCTTGGCCGCAAAAACCTTAAATTCCCACACCCGAGAAATACGTCCAAAATTCGACTATATGTCCTTACTATGCCAGCTAGCATGACTATAGAAGACTCTAGATCCCATAATCGAGACGACCTAGCCCATACGACTTATCTCAGAAGAAAATAATTCACAATGAAATATCCGAACAAAATTTTATCAACTACGTGGAATAGATAGAATCAAATTTCAAGACGGTTATAAGGATCGAGGCAAATACGAAAATAGAATCGAAAAGGTTAGAACCTGCAATCAGCTCTCCCTCTGCCTGTGCATCATCGACTGCCATGGCGAAAGCTCGCCCCAGATGGCCTTCCTTGGCCTGCTGCTGATGCTGGACAAACCTCTGCTGCTGAGTCTGCAACGGTGGTCCCGTCTGCTGCCCTGTCGGAGCCCTAGCTCCTGCTGCTGCCTGAGCCAATCTTGCCAAGTTCTTGGGGCACTCCCTCAACTGATGCTCTGCTGAACCACAAAGCAAACACAGGCCCTACCTCTTTCTGCAGTCATCCCATCCGTGACCTTACTTCTTACAGAAGTTACATATAGGGTGCTGTTGCTGCCTGGGTGCCTACTGGTGAAGTATATGTCCCTGGCCCTGAAACGGCTGCTGAACTGGCCTCTGCTGTATGTGAGGGCGCTTGGCTGGCCCTACACTAGAACTAGCCCCTAAGATATCACTGCCCCTCTTTGGCTTGAGGCCGAAGTCCTCCTCTGCAATCTGTGCGTCCATCAATATCTGATCGAACGTCGCGTCACGGCGTCCCGAGGTGCGGGTGCACAATGCATGAATAATTCCCCTACGGAACTTACAAGCCTTCTGCCCCTCATCCTGGATCATATCGGGAGCGAACCTGCTAAGGCGGAAGAACTCTGCTGCATACTCGTCCACCGACGATTTCCCCTGTACTAGACCCACGAACTGGCCCTCCAATGTTGTAAGAGCCACGTTCGGGAATAACTTCTCCTTGAAGAGCCCCCGGAAGTTCTCCCATGTCAGCCCTCTCACTGACGCATGAGGATCCGTGCGGTACCATGTCAGCGCGATATCGAAGAATCGGCTGGCTGCGGCCGAAACCCAAAGTGCTCTAGGAAGCTCTGCCAAATCCATGCTCCGCTGCACATCCTCTAGCCAGTCGTCTGCATAAAGGATGCCCTCTGTGCCTGTGAAGTCCCTGGAGCTCATCTTCCTAAAGTCTAGTACTGTTCTCGGCCTGGACTGCTGCTGGTACGGCTGTTGGCCAGTAGGGCCCTGTACCGTACCCGGTGCCACTCTCTCCACTGCTGTCAGTACAAGCTGATGCGAGTTCTCCATGCTCTGTCTTAGCATCTCAATCTGACGGTGTGACGCCTCCGACTGGCGCTACGATGCCTCTGTTTGGGCCCGCTGAGTCTCCATCATCTGCTGAAGGAGAAAGAACATATGATGTGTATCCGTCGGTATCGGTGGTGGTGGCAGCACCTCCAGAATGACGACCGAAATCCTCTGGGGTAGAGGTAGTAGACCTCCCTGTGCAACTGTCGGGGTCTCCGGGATAGTGGAATCACTGGGGGCAGTCTCGTGAACCTCCTCCTCAGCCTGGTCAGATCCATCGGACAAGCTACTCGATCCAGTGGCCTGCGGATGCGTCTTCGTTATCCTGGAGACGAATTGAAACAAAGAGATCAATATGGCACATGAGTAGATTTATCAAGGAAGGACAGTTAATTTAATGCAAGGGAAGAATCATGATAATCAAAAGATCGGAAATTTCCTAGGTGTGATTGAGAAACTCCTATCATGTCCTAGGTCCTACGTCCTAATTGTAGGCTCGTAATTTGTACTCTAAGTCAAGCACCATTACGAGATCGCACCAATTACGACACAGACCTGTATGGGCCACCACAAAAATGTGTCACGACCCGCACCCTGATTAGGGGCACGAGAACGTGGGTACGTCCAGCCTACGTCGCAGTGTCGGTGGTAGAACGCTGTATAGGTCATCTATAACATCTAACATCTAACAACAAGATATATAAACCTGTCATCTCCGTACGGAGGTATAACATAACATCTCAACTCTATATCTCAAACACAAGTCTAGGAAAGATAGAGCATGATATGGAATCAGATGAAAAAAAAAAACTGAATATAATAGAGTTATCACACCACACAAAGTAGATGTCCAACACAAGTAAGTACAAGACCTGAAATATTACTAAGTCACAACTAACAATCGGAACAATCCGATACAAAATGAAAACTATAAACAATAGACTAGACTAGGCACCCTCTACTGAGCCAGATGCTCCTCAGACTCCTGAAGGTCACCCTCATGTGTCCCATAGAAGGTAGGACAGTCACCATCATCATCTGTAATATTTTCAACAGGTCCAGTCAGGACAGGAACGAGCACAATACATCTCACGCAGTTCATATCATGTTGGAAAATGTAAAGCATGCGTAGAGTAAGATACATGGACTGTAAAGAATATATATAAAAACGAGAGAGATTTAATAACTGGAAATATCTATATATATGATAAGTAAGAACTGTAGGTAACCTGTGATTTAGAGCATGATATGGTTATATAAACGGGTTAGGACATATACAAGATTTCACAAGATTGTATAAGATGGAATTTTGATCACATAACCATTTCCTACTCACCCTTCCCAATCAATACACAAGGATCCAGTCAAGTTACGTTAACTTGCACAAGAGGTTTTTATCATGTTTGCTCATGTGATCATGAGAGTACAAGATTGCACAAGAGTATACATGAATAGAGGTGTACATGAAATACAAGATGTTCGTGAAAAGCACATGACAACTGTATTTGATGCACCCCGAGGGGAATAACATCGCATGACAAGATCCATATAGTACCAATCCGTGTGACAGCATCATGTAAAGTAATCTACAGCAAGAATATAAATCCTAACAAGTATGAAATGATCAGAGAATGTACTCGTCTGTCACCCTGTACGACTGATATGAATAGATGTCCGAACTGGTGTCACAGGGTCCTATTTAGAGTAAAACATGTCACAATATATCCACAATGGTAAAAAAATAGAGTATACAATGCATACTACATGATTCTAGGTCAGTCTAGGCCAAAGTCAACTCTTGGTCAACTCTGGTCAACCTTTAAAGTTAAACCCGGTCAAACTAGTCAAAGTTAGGTCAACCATTGTCAAACTAGTTAGGGTTTAATCATACTTGAGTCACTAAGTCAAACAAGGTCAAGCAAGTCAAGGTTAGTCAAATCTAGGTCAAACTTAGACTAACTAAGGGTTTTTAGGTCAAGGGTCAACTCTTTATGTCGACTCTATAAGGCTAACCCAAATCATGACACAACTCCTAATTATCCCACTTAACCCCATACATATCTTAATTGACATGTAACTATCCATATAACCCAAGTCACACAAATACCCTTATATACTTAGGGCACTCACATATAGGTCAAACCTAACCAATTAGTTAATAATCTAGGGTTTAGTCAAACCTTAGTCATTAAGTCCTTCTAAGTCCTTTCTAGCCATTTCTAGGTCAATTAGGTCAAGTTTGACCTAAGGTTGACTTTGGTCAACTTTAGTCAACAAGGGTCAAAAGTCAACCTCATAGCCATAGGCTAAATCACATGGATATCTATCTCTATACCATATATAAATACCATAGGCTAAATCACATACATATCATATATTTATACATGTATATAACATACTATATAATATAACATATATATAATTATATATAGGGAAGGGAATGTGAGGGTATGAGGGTGTGAAGGGGTTTAGAGGGCTGGGGTAGTGGTGTGTGTGTGACAGTGAGAGGGGGGGCTGTCAATTCTCAGAAAACTGAGAATTGGCAAACAACACACACACACATTACATATCTATATACACACACCTATACATACTAGATATACACATATATACACTCACATACACATACTCATATACCCACACACTTATATACATATATACATACATATACAGTATATAAACAGATAAATACGCATATATAAATCAATTAAAAATCGATTTAAAATCCAATTTAAATACTGAAAACCCAGGAGTTACTGTTCATTTCTGAACATTGGGGGTAAACCCAAACCTGAGTCCAAAACGAAACTATGACACGAAACCCTAGGTTGGTAAGTGTTGCCCCAAGTGTCCCCTAGCTTCTAGGGTGCCTGAGACACAGTCCCGACACGACACAACGTGTCAATCACAATAAAACCCCAATCGGGTAAAACTGGACACAGTGCAGAGCACTGTGTCGTGCACCAGTTCACGACCTTCGTGGACACACCACGAGACACGACCCGTCTCGTAGTCATGCACACGTGTAGCCCTCATATTGGGCTACACGATAGACACACTGTTACGTGTCATCATCGTGTCTACACGTGATACGACACGCGTATCAGTATCACAAAACGTGAGTTACAGACCGCGTCGTGCACGCGGTCGAGTGTCTCATGCTCGTGACACAGGACACGACACATCTCGTGCTCGTGTCCTAGTATTCGCCCAGTGATGGGCTACACATGGGTCACCCTGACACGACACCACGACGTGTCCACGAGGGACACGAGGCTCGTATCAGAGCCGATTTCTCGGCTGAACACGCGTGTGTGTGGCCAGTGCGATCCTATTTCCGTGTCCGATACAAAACGACACCTTGTGAAACTTTGGGGGCATGTTCGCAGACATTGCCTCCGTGTCCATGCCAATTTTGGCGTGTCCACGTGCTCTGTACAGTGAGTACGAGACACGTGTGAGTAGGATACTGTGTGTGTGCTGTGTGTAGCGTATCCGTGTCAATTTTTGATACAAAAATGACACAGTGTCATGCTCAGTCATAGGGTTTCGTGTCCAGCATGTCTAGGGCTACCCAAATATGTAATTTGTTTTGCATTTAACCAAAATTCATTTCTTTGAGGCATTTCATCAAACAAGGTTTTTCAAACATGGATAGTGTCCGATACAGACACCAAATCAAACCTACTTCCTACCAAACTTGACCTACAGGTCCATGGTACCTAGATGAATGCAACCATGAAGAGAAAACACAATATTAATAGGTTTAGAGGCACTTTACCTATTGAGTGAAAACTCAAAGAAAAGTCTAGAATATGGGGGTGTGTCCTCTTCACTTGGTGATGTCCTAGCCTTGTGGAATCTTGATTGCTAGCCTCCCTTAGCACCCTTGATGTTGTAGGATCCCAATGCAAAAGACTTGGGGTGAATTTAGAGCTAATTTGAAGAAGTTATGAAGGTTTGATGGAAAGAGAATTTCTAGGTTTAAAACATGTAAATTTGAATGCAAGGGTTTGATATGATTATATAGGAAGGGGTAGTGATAGGGGGGTGCCCTTGGCTGGTCATGGCAAGGGGGGTGTCCTTTTGCCTTCCTTCATGGTGAAGGCAAGGACTTCTAGGTAAAGAAAGGATATTTTGAGGGTTTTAAGGAAAATATCTAATATGTAAATATCTAGATATTTTTCCTACCTTGACTAATATGCAATATCCATCCTCTAGTCTCTAGGTTAGTGGCTAACCTCTAGATTAGGGTAAACTAGGTTAGGGACTCTCATGACAATAATTAAATAATAATAAATTACATAAATCCAATAATTTCTTAGTAAATTACCAAAATACCCCTTAGGCTAAAAAGCCCTAACTTGATGTTCTAAACCTATGGCTAGGCTCATATGATCATGGTTAGTCTCTAGGTTAAGAAATCTCTAAGGTTGCACTAGCAAAACATCAAAATCACAAGTCGTGGTTTTAAATAGTTTTAAAATAACTAAAAATCACCAAAAATTATAATATGGTTTAAATATCATTATTAAATAATTATAATTACAAAATTTCAAAATTACCTTCATTTTAGAAATTGGGTGCTACAGCCGCTCCACAAGCCAGGCACAATCCCTGCGCCCTGCGACAATCTGCCACCACGTGCCCTGGCTTCCCGCAATGAGAATATCCCATCGCAGAAGTCTGCTTCTGCTTCGGCCGCTGCGGGTACGTCGGGATTGAATGTTGAACCGACGTCACTGAGGTCGCCCGCCTCGGAGTTCCAATGGTCAAACCCCTTGCTGCCGGGGCTGGAGCTGAAGATTGGTGCATCTGATTGTGGGACCGCTTTCTACCTCCGGTCCTATCCACGATCCTCTGGGAGGTGTGCTCGTGCCTCCTAGATGTCCTCAATACTGCATCGAACGTCTGGTGCTCGAACTGCTCAACTGCCAACAAGATCTCCAAATACAACCCCTGCTGGAACCGCTGGGCCCTATCAAACTCGGTTGCCACCAAGGTGGGGGCAAACCTACTGAGTCTAGAAAACTCAGATGCATAACCGTCGACCGTCCTGCCTCCTTGCTTCAAGTTGGTAAACCTCGTCTGCAGGTCGTACCGAGCAACAGCATCAAAATACTTTGTCTGGAATCTTTCTCTAAACACCGCCCAAGTAACCGGCGCCGCTAATCCCACGGCCTGCGCTGTCCACCAACGCGAGCTAAGTCCAGCAACTGTAGGCGTACCACCGCCACTTTCTCATTCTCAGGTGTCCTAGCTGCTTCCAGAACCACCTCGGTATCCTGAAGCCAAGCGTCCACGCAATCGCATCTTCGCTGTCGTCGAAGAATGGAGGGTTCAAGCACTTGAAGCTGTTCGCCGCCTGGTTCCCTTGCTGACCACCTCTGTTCAAAGCATCTTGAACTGTCTGGTGCAGGGCATCACCCCGACGATCCTGGGATGCCAGTAGTGACTTGATGAGACCCACCAAAGTGCCATCATCAGGCTCTGCAGGCTGGACGGGTTGAACTGGTAGCTCTCCTCCAGTGGGCATGACTCTGGAGGCTACTCCTGAATGTTGGGCTCGATCTCCGGGTTGCTGCTGGTCCACGGAAGGTGCTCCGCCTTGCTGATCGTCAGGTCCAAGAACAATACCGCTGAAGAAGATGACATATGGAACAATAAGAAAGGACTAGGATAGAACAAGGAAGCAAACATGTGATCTCGTCAAGAGTCCAGGAAATTCGAGGATACGAGCAGAGATCAAGGGCGAATACTCATTGAGACATCTATTTGGTAAACCCTCACATTCTTGAATGCCAAGACCTGCATGGGCCACCACTTAAACCATGTAACGCCCCAGAACCAGAATACTGAAGAGCGGGGGCGTATATAGCCAGCTACGTATTTTGAAATGGAATCTACCTCGCTATACGATCACGGCTGTCTAGATATAAGGGTTTACTACAAGCCAACAGTCTCTTAAGGTCAAGCCTATTGTCTCAATCTCAAGCAAGTAATATAGTTACGAGATGTTAGACCACCAAATACACAATAAAAGGCGTCCCAAATATTACATATTCAGCTGATCATGAAGCTAGTCGTACAAAATGTAAGGACTAGCAAGAGTTTAGTCATACATGATCAATCATAGGATTTGTTAATCATGTTTACCACCCGTAGGCAGACAGTAAGTAAATACGCATCGAGCTAACAGGTGCTCGTCGGCTAAACGCTTCAAAAGAATAATTTTACAATATATAGAGAGCGAATCAAAATGGAAAACCCACTCGTAGCCCGGGTTCCGTCTAGTTGTCACCATTGGGCTGGAGGTTCGGTAGATCCTCGGGAACTGCTCCGAAATCTGGCCACACAAAAACCAGCTGGGTCAAATCCCAGAAAGAGCAAGTGCCACAAAGGAGGCCACAAAATAAGAACGAAAGCCAGCATATCAGATCATAAGGAATAGAAGAAAAATACAAGTAATAAAGAGTACAACAGGACAATAAACGACTAGGGACGTGAAACCATTCCGGAAGCCAGGTTACAACCCTTAAACCAAACAAGGACCGGGGTTGTACCCTTTGCCTGAATAGTACATTTTCTCTACCCATTTATTGTTAAAGATAAGTAAAACAAACATGTTCAGGAGAAACCAGGTACTGGGACTAGACGAGACTTAGACAGGACTGGACACCATCCATTCACAAGCGGCCAAGCAAATACTACGGCTTACTACTTAACTAACTAGGGTTATCATAAGCCTAATTACTTAACAGAATGCAAATGAGAATTCCCAGTCCCAAGTCCTGCAGACTATCCTGTTATCTTTTCGCGGGTTGAGAGTATGGTTGGGTACATCGCCCGGGAGACAATGTACCCTTAGATGACTTAGAGTGTGCAACCCATGACAGTGTGCTAGAAATGTGCCTACTCGTCGGCAGGCTACAAGTCCATTAAAGCGTCCAGATAACGAGATCGCCTGTGACTGAAAATTTTCCATGAACTATAGTTTGATCTAGTCATTAACCTAATCCATATTCAGTACGAATTCCTGACCGTGGTAACCAGGGAGACACGTCCTAGACATGATACAAGACAAGACAAGATAAATGGATTGCACGAAGCAGCAAGAATGAACACCCACGGTGTCAGAGTTGGTTATATGAGTCAAGTTAGCCACCGTAACAGCATCAAATTATCAAGTCAAGTTACAAGTCAGGAGTGCACCGCCACGGGCCACTATCAAGTTATCCAGTTACAGAGATTAATTATGAATCACAGGTTACAAGTTAAAAGCGCACCCCATCGGATCACTACTAAGAAGATCAGAAAGTACTAGGATCATAAATCACAGAAATCACGAAAAACGTACTAGTCATAAGCAAAACACCAAAAACCGTGCCAGGTCATGTTGGGTCAAGACAGTCGTGTTGTGTGGAACAAGATCTCAGAACTCCAATCAACAAAAGAGAAGCCAAGCCCAAGGAAAATAAAACCAAACCACCATGGGCAAGTAGGTTGCGCTGGGGTTCCTGGGGGTCGGGTTGCGCTAGGGTTCCTGGGGGTCGAATTGTGCTAGGGTTCCTGGGGGTCGGGTTGCGCTAGCCACTGCCACACCAAGAGGCGCTGGCCCAAGAAGCGCTGGGTGGACCAAGTCAAGTGGGGTCGAAGGGCGCCAAGCAAACCGAGCCAAGGTGCGTCGGACAAGTGAGCGGCGACTGGAGCTGGCCAAGTTGCGCCGGCCACAGGCCGCACCAGCGCCAAACGCGCCAAAGGAGGGGAGGCGCTGGAGCTAAAGAGCGCCAGCGAAGAAGGGGCGCGGTTCGCCAAAGGGCGCCGACAGCGAGCGCGGGTCAGCCCAGCGCTAAAGAGCGCTGGCCGAGGAAGTTGGCGCGGGTCAGCCCTGTGCTAAAGAGCGCTGGCCGAGGGGACTGGCGCGGTTCGCCAAAGGGCGCCGGCCACAGGTCATCTTCTCCAGCAAGCTGAGAGGAGAACCCAAGAACACTAAAAACTCCAAACCTCATAACTTAGCCAAAACAAAACGAAATTTAGATTTTCAAAGTTCTATCTTGTGTAAAATTGAATTCTCTACAACATGGAAGCATTAAAACAAGCAAAAATCAAAGTTTAATAGATCAAAACCAAGAAATCCGAAAATGGGTAAAACTTAGATCTAGAAAAATAGAAACTCCAAATCACAAAATATCAAGTTCTAATGTGGTTCACCATGGCCTAATCTAACTACTGGACAAATAAAATAGGGTTCCTATTTGGTGGCAAGGTGCACTTGCCTATGGAGGTTGGGTGTTGTGTGGAGGAAGGAAGAAGAATATGGAGAAAATAAATAGAAGAGTAATGAGGAGAGAGAAAAGTTAGGTGGGGTTTAATGAGGGAGGGTGTGTTGTGTTGAGGGTAGAGGTTAACTAAGGGTAGTCCAATGCAAACCAAACCAAATCTTTCTCCACAAAGAATAAAACCACGCCAAGTCAAAAATCCAATTTACGAGAAAACCAAAATCTGCAAGTCGAGCCAAAATACAATTACAGGCCAAAATCTGTCACGACCCGCACCCTAGAGTTAGGGCACGAGAACGTAACAACGCCCAGCCTACGCCGCAGTGTCGGCGGTAGAACGCTGTCCTAGGTCTCAATACATCTAACAGTATAAGACTAAACAGTTTATACTCCCCGAATGGGGGTGACATAGCAGAATGTAAACTCAATCACATCTAAGGTAGAGCATAAAGGAAGATAGATAAAACATAAAATCGAAAAGAGATACAACAGATAGAAGTCTAAGTGTCTAAGATACAAACTCAGAATACATCTCAAAACCCAAATACAGTAATCCATAAATACAACTCAAGATGACTGAAAATAAACTATAAGCAAAAACCCTAGCTATCTATGCAACCTCTACTGTCTCCTCTAGGCTAGCAGGCAACCTCCAGGCTATCTGTAAAATTTATCAACAGGTCCAGTCAGGACAGGAGCGAATACATTACATCTCAACAGTTCATAGCAGGTTAGAAAATATAATCATGCAGTAAAGTAAGATACAGGTACTGAAAGAAATGCTGTATGTAAACAGAGAAAGAGAGCTGTAATAGAAATATCTACTATAAATAGAGAACTAACATATGGCTAGTGAGTTAGAGTACAATATAGATATGTAAATGGCATAGAAGATTCTGATGCTACACTATAGAAGAGATTCTGATGCTACACTACTTGGGTAGTATTCACATGTCTACTTCTACTCCCCCGTACCCCCAATCAATACACAAGGATCCAACCAAGTTATGTTATGATTCCACGCAAAGACCCCGAAGGTGATACATGAATGTCCCAAAAATGGGGATTCTATGAGATTCTAGGATACCCAGTAAATGGGATAAGAGATTCTAGGAGACTCTGTGATCATAAGGGTATATGTCACAAGTGATCAAAGAACCTGTGAAGCATAGTGATACGTCATGTAAGTGAAACGCACAGAACATGTAGTACCCGATGCTCCCTAAGGATAACATCTCAAGAAGGGATCCGTATAGTACCAATCCGTGTGACCAACGTGACAGTACAAGTAAAGTAATTTAATGCAGGAAATAATTCTAAGCAGGATATGAAATGATCAGAGAATGTACTCGCCTGATATCTGAATGTCCAAGGTAAAGATACTGTCCGAGGAAAGGTGTCTGGCTCCTAATTAGAATAGCACAAGTCATAACATGTCCAGAAGGGTAATATAAAGCACTACAATGCATTCTACATGAATCTAGGTCAAACTAGGCCAAAGTCAACCCTTGGTCAACTCTGGTCAACTGCACTAGTCAAACTAGGTCAAACTAGGTCATGTCCTAACCCAGCAAGTCTTACTAGGCCTAACTAAGACTATCCTAGCAAGCACACATCAATACAAGGCTATACAAGCCAACATACACCCAACTCTATATAGCATGCAATTATTCAATAATCAAATAGGCAAGAATTCACATTGGATATACACTAGGTAATCTATTACTTTAAGCTATATATGTCTACACATATATACACATGCATATATTGGTATTCAACATTAGGTCTATAATCATGGCATTTCAAATGGTTATATAAACTTATATATTACAACACAATATGCTAATATATATATAATATACATACATAGCTAAGTTAACTATATTACTTATTTAAGAGGCTATGTGTGTGTATGTGAACATGGCAAAGAGGCAAGTGAGGGTTAAATGGGCATACATAGTATATACATATCAAAGAGTGTCAAAGTGTAAGTGAACAATGTGTCAAGTGTGATAGTGTCAACATAGTGTAAGGAGGTACATGAGGTAATATAGGATTTGTGTTAACATAGAATATTACACCTCATTTACTTGTATATTGCATACATTACATCTATTATTATATTACATTCATGCTTGCATTCATTCATCATTTATTTATTCTCTTGCACCACTATATGCACCATACATTACATACTATGGAACCTACATATTCATTACAAGCCATACTTATACATGCTTACATTAGATAGGATACTTACATCTCATACATCATTTATTTAACCATTTACTCATGCTTGCATTCTCTATTTAATTACATAATTTATATACATTAACATGGGTTAAAATTAAATAGAATATTATATTACACACAAGGGTGCACAAAATGCATATGCCGAATAGTAACTCCTACTAATAATCAATACTGTACCATCTCAGCATGAATTAAAATCTAGGATTAAAGTATGTTATAGATCTATGTGTTAGCTTTCCGAAACTTCAAACGGATCGCGTTTTTGTTTCCGGAAACTCCCGGAATCGCGAAAACACCGAGAACGCGTTTGTCTTTCGTACAACTGACACTCAAATAATTCTCCAGAAAGTTACAGAAGGAATTAGGCCTATTAATATATGTTTTTGGAAATCTAACTTCAATATGCTTCTTTTAAAAAAAATGGTAGATTAAACTGAGCTTTGAGCTAGAAGTTATGACATTTCTAAGTTAGGACTGAAATTAAAAACGTGGATAAAAATCATGACGTATTTAGGTAGTTTGAGACAAAAGAACACAAGTATATAACATAATATATCAAGAACTCACTCTCTACACTAATATATATATATGAGACACTATAGAACACATCTCCAATACAAAAATATGAGATTACACATGTAATAATTCATTCATACATAACAACAACACATAGTGTGTCCAAATTTGGGATTTTCCCACATGGACACAACCACAACACAAATGACACTCCTATGACCTCCAAATGGACACAGAATGGACACAAATGGAGATACAACCATGGGGGTCATTCCTATGGGTTCAAAATAGACCTATATGTATGAAAAAATAAAAAGGAGAAGGGATTTATACCTCCCGGTAGATCGAATCGAAGAAAAGCCTTCCCGGAACGACACCGACACGTAGAGATTCCAAAAGGACACGAACGAGCTCCAAATTCTCCCAAACTTGGGTAGCTTCCTCCTTGGCTAGAATAGAGAAAGAAAGAAGAAGATTTGGTGACGAAATGGAAGGATTTGGTGGAAAAATTGCTAGGGATTGGTCTCTAGGAATTTGGGGAAGAACAAGAGAGAGAGTGTGGATGAGAATAATGAAATGAACTTGAGCCTATCATCTTCCAAAGTGGCTGGCCATATGGGGCTATTTGTCCTATTATGGTAAGGTCCAAAATGCCCCCACTAACCTATTCTATGAGTATTAGGAAAGGGCTAATTGGTTGGGGCTAAATTAGTCATTCTAAAGTCTCTAATCACACTAACCTTATCCATAATAATTAGTCTAACCTCTAACTAAAATATTTCTATCATGTGGAATAAATTTAATATCATGTGGGCCATGTCTAACTAGTGTGTGGGATCCACTAGAGTCAAACTACCCCCGGATCCCGTTTCAAGTCGGATTGAGTTAAAATTCGAACCCGACTCAAATAACCCCAAAACAATATCATAAATAATAAAATAATATCAAAATAATTCAAAGAGGTCAAATGCAAAATTATCCTTAGGCCAAAAATGACATTAAAATATCATAATCACATGGTTAGGCTCTAGGTCAAACAGTCTCCAGGGTTTCACTAGCAAAACGTCAAAACCACAAGTCATTGATTTAAATAATTTTAAAATAATTTAAAATTACCAAAAATCATATCATGAATTAAATATCATTATTAAAATAATTATAAACACGAAATTTTAAAATTATCCTCATTTGGAAAACTGGGTGCTTCAAAATCTGAGAAAATAAAATACAGGTCCGAAATACATATAAGCCTAATCAAAATACGTATTCCGAAATACTGACATTACAGAATATATATATATATATATATATATATATATATATATATATATATATATATATATATATATATATATATATATATATATATATATTATAATATTAGAGATTATTATTATTTTTGTTGTTGTCGTTGTTTTTGTTGTTGTTGTTGATGATATCACAAAAATTTGTAATTGTTTATCAATTATTTTAACGAAATGTACATGGTTTCAAGGTCAACACGCCAAAAAAATAAATAAAAAAAGATCAAATAATTAATAATAGAAAAACATGATGTTTTCTTATATCGCTGTGACAACTATACAACAAATAATAAAAGTGACGCCTTCTAATTATATATTATTAGTCATCGTGTAACAATTTTTTTCCATCTACTATTGTCAAAATATAGTTTAAATTAAGATTTGGTATAGACATATTTGAACATATATTTTAGTTAAAATATGTTTCATATATATTTATGTTTTAATTAAAATTTGTTAATATAGTTAATATTATAATATAATTAAACTATTAGTTATCACGGTTAATTTTTAAGACTATTTATGATAGTATAGATTATTGTGACTTTGTAATAGAAGTTGGTTATCAATGGGACCGTCATATCAATCGGAACTGACATGACGGTCCCTTATTATCATTGGCCCATCCTGAGTCCAATAGAGACCGCCACATCAGCCAGATTTATCAGTGGTACCTTTTGGTCATACATTATGGCTGTTATCAATTTGATATCCTGTTTTTTTTTCTTCTGAGTTCTTAATGCAATTCTCTCTTCTAAAAAAATTCTCAGAACTAAATAATAAAATGATAAGTGTGACTAATGACCGTTGTTGTTGCTGGGGAGCTTTTGTCTGGGACGTTTAAGTCATTATAAAAGTTAGGCTAAATTACAACTTGATACCCTCAACTATTCCAAATGTTCAACTTAATACCCTCAACTTTGGTAGGTACTAACTTAATACCCTCTTTCAACAAATATTTTCAATTTTGTACCCTCCGTCACTCTAACCGTTACTTCCAACGTTAAATAATAATAATAAAAATAAAATATAAAAATAATTCCTAAACTACCCCTCCCCTCACCCTCACCCTCATCCCACCTCCACCTCCACCCCCTACCAGCTATATTGCTGCCCACCCCCTCCCCACACCGGCCACCGAACCCCCCCTCTCCACACCACCGAGCCACCCCGACCGACCCTCCCCCACCGCATGCCAACACCCACCCAAACCACCGTCGCCGCCCCACCGCGCGAGTGCCCCACCACCGCGCCGTAGAACCCTCCAACCCCCCCCCCCCCACGTTGGTTCCTCCGCCGCTGCTACCCCCCCCCCCCCATGCCACCCCGTGCGCACAGCCGCCCTGCGTGCTCGCGCCTCCGCCTTGCGCGCCCTGCATGCAGCAGCTGCTGCCCGCTCGCTCCTCCGTCGCGCGACGCCCGCACGTGCAGCCCCCTCTCCGGCGACGGCCGAAGAAAGAGGGGGGAGGGCTGCCGGAGAGAGTGGGGGAGGATTTTGTAGAAGGTATTTTTGTCATGTTCTAACTCGATTAACATCATTTGAAAAGAGGGTATCAAGTTGATGCCTATCAAAGTTGAGGGTATTAAGTTGAACATTTGGAATAGTTGAGGGTATCAAGTTGTAATTTAGCCTAAAAGTTACCTGACAACATGACAATTACCGGAAGGAAAAAAAACGGGTTCGTCCAAAAAAAAAAAAACAAGGTGCTGACAATTATCTATACTATAAGTTCTTCCAATCAAGTTATTGACTTGTATTTATTAAAATTTGTTCTATCTGCCGTTTTGTTTTGTTTTGTTTTATTTTTGCTCGTCAATTTGTCCAGTGTTTACATTAATAATATCAGGCGACTGTCCCAAACATGCATTAGGACTTGTTTGGTAAATAGAATTTGAATTTGGATTTAGAAATCCGACATCCATTATTAGTCAGACGCATGCACGCTTTCATAGAATTAGGTCAATTGTTACGAGCGTACTACATCAACCTGGTGAGAATACCTTACTTCAGAGCCTTGTTAGCAATTCAGCAAACGAAAAAAATTCGGGACGACAAAAGTACGAGTATAAATCGGCTCAGTGCAAATAAAAATACGTTCAAAAATTCGGTCAAATGTTCAAAAAAAGAAAATATTGAGGTTAGAAACTTCACATTCTTAAGTATGTTGTCAAATTTGATTAATTAAACAGGTTCCCACCACGTATTTTGTGCCAAATTTTTCAATAATTTATACGGAATACGTTTAAAATTTCGTATGCATAAAATTTATGTACTGATTTGAATCTGTCAAAAGTACGCAAGTATTATACGTTTCTGAAAGATACGAAAAAATTCGCGTATAATACGAGTTTTATTCGGGTGATTTCAGAGTGGTTTACAAAGTTCTCGATAGTCTAGCGAGGGCACTTCATGTCGAGGTGGTGCATGCATGTAGCCAGGGCCGACCCAGAGGATTGGGTTGCCCTAGTCGGAACTAGATTTGGTTGCCCTTGTCATTGAATCCAAGAGAAGATATCAAAAAAATTGATAGCGAGTTGGGTTGGCAGCGACGTCGAAAGATGTTCTGACGACATCGTGAAGCTCGGATTCTGAGTTCATCTCCATGAGCTACCCGAGTCATTCCTAGTAGGAAGTCAAAATATTGGTCTGGTAGATTGGTAATTCAACTAACAGAGAGAAGTTCGGGTGGACCGCGGAGACTCTATTAGCGGAGAGATGGAACTTGGGAGTGGTGGGGGGGGGGGGGGGGGGGGTGGGGGGGGAGGGAGGGGGGGTTGCCTTGACCTGAGGGATTGTCCAAACCCGATGGCTTGTCCGGCTTACCCCAAGGCCGGCCCTGCATGTAGCACAGCCAAGATACCAAATTAAGGAATTGAAAAAAAAATGTCTTAATTTAAATAGAAAATCGAAGTTGATGTTATTAGTGAATTAGGAAAAAAAGAGTACAATGCATAACTTAGAGTTTTCAATGACAAAACCGTAGAAATAGTTTAAAATGGCTTAAAATGACACCAACGACATCAACAACTTTTAAGAAAATTCTAGGGTTTTTTAGTTATTAAAACAATTAAATAGAGTTAAATAATAATTTAGTTATCATTTATAGGAATTTTTCTATGCAATCACTAGGCTAGAATAACCCCAAACTTGACCACAATGATCCTAATGCCCTAAAAAAATTTGTAAGCTTTTTAGTTATATATCGATATTATTTGTTATTTTATGAATTATTTAATTTCTGAAACTAATTATTAAATTGGTTGTGTATTAAAAGAAAACAAAAAAAAGGAAAAATAATAAGGTATTAAAACAAACTCACATGTTCGTGCCTCCCAACTTTTGTATCGGGCCATTCTAATGAATTATGAGTTCAATGGATATTATTTAGCAGAAAGACGTAAATTTTTCATTTCATACGTATCAGTCGGCTGGTTCTATGAATCTATTTAAGCTATTAACAAATCCTAGTGTCTGCTAGGCAATTATGGGAGTATCAGTTATGAGGTGTTTTTTGAGTAGCAAAAATGAACAGTTATAAAAGGTCCAATTTTTTGTGTTTTTAAATAGCGACTTTTAAACCAGTCCAATTCATGTTTGGTAATTCATTAACCAGCGATTCTGAAAGTTTTTTTACAATAATAAAATTACCTTTATGTCCATATATAAATAAAAATTATTCTTGATAAAAGATGGGTTTATGGACGTGAAGGTATAACCTGCATCGAAAAGCCATTCTTGCATTCTTATATATTAACTTTATCTTTGTTCTCACTGGAAAATTATAGGCAGACGTGGATATGGTACCCTAGACCACCACTTTGCATCTGAACAAAATAGAGGAGGAGGACCACCTATTTGCAGCCTTTTCATATTTTGACAAAGATGAGAGTGGCTACGTTACTCAACAGGCTTGCGAGAAATTTGGCATAGAAGATGCCAAACTCCACGGATGAGTAACAAAATATTACAAGGAAGAGGGTTGCGGGAAAGCGAAATATTATCAGGAAGAAGAGGGTCACAAAATATTGCCAGGAAGAATAAGTGGCGGGAAGAGCAGTCGCGCAGAACACTTCCCGGAAAAAACAACAGAGAGAAACATAAAGAGAAAATAGGGTTTAGTTTAGTAGTTATATTTAGTTTTTTTGGGTGAGGATATAAATGGAATAAAATAATAAAGCCACCTAAAACCAACCGATTTGGGGTGTTTATAAAACCACCCAAAACTACATAACACCGATTTTGGAAGGTTTTTCAGTCGACCAAATTCAGTGGCTCAAAAAAATTAACAAGCAAAAATTTTTATAAACCGTCGGTTTAAAAACATCCCAAAGTCCCATTACCAAGCAGACCCTTAATATTTTGGACACAATTGAGATTGTAATTGTTTTTGCAAGTTTTAGAACGATTCGGTACATCTCGCGAGCGAGAAATTTGCCATGCCCTTCTTATAGCAAATATACATTAACATTTGGAAGGTTCTGAAATGGAAGGATGCAGAAAATCACACAATCTAACCATTCATTTTTTTTTTCCTCTCTCCATATTTGGAGTGGATAATCCAATTTTGACCTGATCAAATCGAACCAAGCCTGTAGACACATAGTTGGACCTATTCCCGTAGTCCAATTTTGACTGCAAGAAACATAATCATCCCCTAACAAACACAAAATTTAACTTAATATACTAAATATATCATTCATTGACCTAATCCTTGACTATATCTATCTCGTTTTCAAAATGATATCATCAATTTGTCAAAATATTATAGATCAATGGAACATTAAAACTATGTAATAAGTGATTATAAAAACACTTTTACACTTGGTGATGAGTCCATGACATCAAAATTTGACAAAACCAGGGAGCTCACGGAGCATTTGATTTAGTTGGGCGAGCTCCTTTAGGCGAATTCTGGCTACGCTAGTGGATGGATTTTTTTTTTTGAATAATATATTTATTCCTTCAAATTGTTCCTCCAGATCATTCCTCCTTACGTGACAATTGGTGTAGCAATGTTGATGTGGCAGCTAACATGACAAAATTAAAATTAAAATTAAAATTACATTAACAATAATATTAATATTAATATTAATACTAGCATTAACATTAACATTAATATTAACATGAACATGAACATTAATATTAATATTAATATTAACATGAAAAAAAATTGGATAATTAATTCTTTGGATTAAAATATGCCATGTCAGATGACACATACATTATTTATCATATGCCACGTCAGCTGCCACATAAAGAGGAACGGTTTGGAAGGACAATTTAGAGATACGAATAGCATTATTCAAAAAAATTTGTAAGCCGAACTCATCGTGCACCTTTTTCTCATCAACTTGAAGGCATAGAAATAAGGAGAATTCTACTGTATGCACTCATTTCCATACAATCAAGGGAATGAAAAAATAGATGTCTGGTGAAGCCAACTCATTGAATAATTTCTCGAGCAGATAGCCGTTGTTGAGTTTACCATGGACTCGAGAAAACCCACAAGGGTCAGTAATCATCGGTACATTTTTAATCATATTTGCAAAAATAAATTATTAATTAATGATGGACATATTTTATAAAATATTATACTGCTGTCTGCTGCGTTTATTAGTTTTTTTAAATCCTAGAATAGATGTTATTTTCAACCAGCGTGTAGCCTGTAAACACACATAGTTGGACCCATTCCCTTGGTCCAATTTTGACTCCAAGAAACATAATCATCCCTTAACAAAGAAAGTATCAAGCGTTCATCATCATCAACCACACAAATTTTGACTTAATATACTTAAATATGTCATTCCTTGACCTAATCCGTGGCTATATTTACTCATTTCCAAATGGATGTCACCTCAAAATGTAGTAGATGGATGGAACATTAAAACTATGTAGTAAGCTATGTTTGATAACTACACATTTGGGGTTGTCTTCACTCTTTACAGTTGATTCATCTTAAGGTGTCTATTGGGCCGTTTACAGTTGATTCATCTTAAGGTGTCTATTGGGCCGGATGGTATGGAACTCGGTCCGACCCGATAAACAGATCGATCGGGTCCGGCCCAAAAAAAATTGACTTTGGGCTAGGTTTATCGTGCCCGTCCGGTCCGTGGTCCAGGTCGATCCCCTTCATGGCCTACTTATTTAATTGTTTTGGGATAGTTTACCAAACTACTTTCATATTTATCGCGATATAAATGTTGGGATGTGTATTTTGCTAAACCAAAACCCTCCCAACAGTTCGAGCTCATTGCCTAGTGGTATTAGAGCGGACATCCGGAGGGACCGACAAGGTTCGAGTCCCTCAATTGGTGTGCGTGTGTGGAATTTCAAAAAAAAAAAAAAAAAATCTCCCAACAGTCATATTATGGATTGGAGATATTTTTATCAAAAGATCTCTCAAATCTGAGTAGTTTTGAACATTAATAAAGAATAATGAAGATGAGGAGATTTCTGGATCATATTTTTTAATTTTAGAATGGAGGAAAAGACATAAAAAATTATTATACACGTTTTTCTTTGGTACGTGATCTTATAATGTCTCTATTGTCCACAGTAGCGTCAGAATCTTATTGTAATGCAGTTTCAAGAATACTAAGCAAGAAGAAAAATAAGATGCAATAAGATAATTTAGAAGTCTGTATTTACATTCAGGATTAAATTTATGCAAAATAATTAACTCAACACTTAAACGATAAATATGCTGACATTATTAATGAACTGAACTTTCAAACTCTTAATATGAATTATCCTACTGGAGCTGAACAATGAAGCTATAACAAAAATTCACCAAAAAATGCCATGAAGGCCGGAGATTTAAGATCAAATTGTAAGTAGAGTTCGTACTTTCACTTTTTCAGCTTTAAAAAAAAATAGAAATGTCATATTAATGTTTTGAAATTAATAAAATGTATCTATTTACATTATTTAATTATAATAGTCCAAAAAATTATTGTTTTTAAGTGCAAAGACCATTTTTTTAATCCCATTTTGTAGGTCTAATTATTTTTTCACGGACAACCTGGAATTGGTCCGCATAAACCCGAATTTTGTGCCAGACTGTATTTAAATTTTATATTAGCCTAGATCTGTTCAAATCCGATCAAAATTGAGCCCAACCCGTCACGACAGGTTCATAGACAAAACCTTGTTGGGGCGTACCATTTTTTTTCCCATTTTTTTTTTCATATTAATCAATTAACACCTAATCCACCATAACCCACTCCAGTCCATCTGGTTCCGCCCTTGGTGAGATTCATCTCGGCAACCAGAGCCGTCTCCAGATATTTGGGACGCCTAGGCAAATTATTTTTTCCTTGAATCATGACGATAGATCAACTAAATAATTAAGTAAAGGAGATCATTATTGTTCCCCTTAAATCATGGACTCTATGTTAATTAAATAATTAAGGAGACATTTATTTTATTTTTGCTCCATATATATATACCATATAAAAATATGGTTGCCCCTTCAATTAGCCTAAGTTAGTTATATTGTAGAGCCGACTCTGTCGGCAATGAGAGGATCAAAGTTGAGAAAAACAATGTATGGTGCCTTCTTATAGTCACAACCACGTCGCTTTTAGAAGGTCATGCATGGCTCTCCACTTTCGACGACACCAACAGGGCCGGCCCTGGGGTAAGTCTGACAAGACTTCGGACTTGGACAACCCCCTCCATAGGGCAACCTTCCAGGCCATTTAATTTTCTTAGGACCGGTCCAACAAAAATTCAAATTAAACATTTATCTTTCAATAAGGGTAAAGGGCAACAAAAATTAGCTCCGGCTAAGACAACCCAAACAGTGGGACCGGCCCTGGACACCAACGCCATCGCCTGCCTGGAAACTTCGTGACACATCGAGCTAGCTAGAAACAATTATACCGACATAGAAACAAAGGCTAGCTATGCATGCATGCATGCATGGGTCGTGAGAGTCTCCTTAGCTTTGATATAAACAAGCTTATCATGCCTGTGTAGTACTAGCTACTTCTATAGAGATCGAACCAACATTACGTTCAACAAAGAATCAACGAAAAGCTCATTACCTTTTTTTCCTTCTCTTCCATTGTTCTTTTAATATGATAGGGTTGACAAAAGTATCATCTACTCTTTGGAATTTGGCGTGGGTACTCAGAATCTATGGATTATGATGATACATAATGCTTGCTTTGATCATTGGTGATCGAATTTACAAATTTATGTGAAAAATTGATGCGAACATGAGGCATGTGGGTCTCCAACTTGGTTTGGTTTCTCGGCAAATCCGAACATATTGAATGCCTCTTTTGTGGGCTACCTAATAGTAAGATTCCCTTCCATTTAATTATCATCAAGACTATAATTCGAATCCAAGTCATACTTTATTGTGCAACTCACGGTGAGCACACGACAATACTCATATAATAACGTGAATAACAAAATACAGTAATACTCGAACAATAGGTACAAAGCATACAAGCAATGTTGTAAAAACCGGACCGGACCGGCGGTTGGACCGAGTCCAACCGGTTTAAACCAAAAAATTGGTCCGGTTCGACTAAAATCGGATCTTTTAAAGAACCGTCGGTTTTTTGTCAAAATCGGGTTCAACCGGTGAACCGACCGAACCGGTTCACAATTGAACCGGCCAATTTTGGTTATTTTTTTATTGTAAACAAATTTAAAATAAATTATTATGTGAAATTTGGACCATTTGATTCTTTATTTGGTTTTAATCGACCTTATAGTTGTAAAATTAAACCGAACTAACATATTTATGACCAAACCAAACTAAACCAAGAAGTAAATATGGATATTTTACCTATTTGAACCAAACTAAACCAAGTCTATTGAACTCCAATTGAACTCCGGTTGAACCCCGGTCCGACCTATACCAAAAAAAATTCGATTCAACCATCGGTCCGATTTTTAAAACATTGCATACAAGGATTTACGGGGTATAGTAAAGTCGACCAACTCCATGTGGCAAGGAGATACAACTTTATTGAATCGGTCAAATAATCTTACAAAATGATTACAAAGCAAATTATTGTTAGAGCATCTCCAACCCTATTGTCTTGTTTTATGTTGTGAATCCTATGTGGCATGAGGCACAAGACAATGTCTTGTATAGGTGGCAAGATTATATTCACAAATGACAATGAGTTTAAAAAGTCATCTCCAATGCAAAAGTATTGAGAAGACAATACAAATAATTTTTTACAACTTTCAAGACAACTTTTACTCTTCTACTTCTTTTTATAAATATTTTTATTCACAAATGATGATGTGGACATAAAGACATTGTGAAGTGCATTGTCTAGATCTAGACAACCAACTTCACATTGTCTTTGCCATGTCATTGCCATGTCAACTCCACACTTTATTTCACATTTGCATTGGAGAAGTACTTTTGGAAAAAATGGTTGTCATTTCTATGTGGCAACCATTTTTTTCAAACTCACAATAGGGTTGGAGATGCTCTTAGCGGGATCTTTTACAAACTCTCATGCAACCTCTCCCAAAGACTCCTTTATAGGATCTCTAACAAAATCCTACCATTTCGCAATCAATCGTCTCACACTTGTCCACCTATAAAGTAGGTTAGTGGAAGCATTAACTAAACCATCGGGAACATAACCTAGTTTTGGGAGCGACCATAGACCACGAAACCAACCTTTAGATATAATCCGTTCATTAAAATGAGCATATCCTGATCCGTCGGTATTGTTGTTTAACAATCCATTTGTCTTAGCTTTGATGGACAATTTGTCCCCTTTCAAGTCGAATTCTCTTTCAATTTGTCCCCTTTCAAGTATTGTTAAACAACATAAAAATATCAACATAACATATCCGTCGGTATTGTTGATACTTGATATTTTTATGTTGGTTTCGACTTGCAAGTTTCACCGAATTCTCGGACAGCGTTTGTATAGCAGTTCTAATGAGCACGAGAGCCACATCCAACATAAGCCGTCCTTTTGTTACCAAGCTAGTGTTATCACTAAACCATCCTATGGTACATGGTCTTGGAGTATCATAAAAGAGAGAAGTTGTAGGATTTGTATCATAGGACGAGTACAATAAGTTATTTATCACGATTCACATTATTTTTTGCAAGAAAAGTACTATGAAGTAATTATGATTGCTAGATTTTATTTTGGTGTTCCCACTCTTTATGTTTCCCTCTTTTATTCATGTTCATTTTTCAAGGACGGACCTAAATAGAGTGCTCAGCCCACACCCCAAAAAAATTATTTTTTATTTATTTATAATTTTTTTTGATATTTTTATGCGATTTATTCTATGCCTAGTCCATCCTAACCCATTCCAGTTCATTCCGGTTCGAATATCTGGTTCCGCATTGTCCATTCTTGTAACTTGGTTTTAATCTAAGAAGGAGACTGATAAGTATACCTTTGCTCATGTGGATTTATTCTGGTTTTTTTCAGGGGCGGATCTACATAGGGTCCAAAGGGGGCCACGGCCCCCCCAATTATTTTTAAAAAAATATTGATTATTATATAGAGACTTTTTTGTACTGTTAATATATATACTTGTTTCGCCCTCAAGTATGTAGAGAACAAAGTTAGTCTAGTGGTAATGATTTGTGCTCTTAGCTGGGAGGTGGGAGGTGGGAGTTCAAATTCCAACTCTGTAAATATTTTCTCAAGCATTTTGAAAACATTTTATGTATTATTTTTTTTTTGCTTTCTTTTTCGTCACAATTTGACAAATTAACTTTGCTTTTTTATTCATTCTTATTGAGTTATAGTATTTTTTTTTTCTTTTGTTATTGAAGTTCAATTAACATGATAATTTTAAAAATTTTTGCATGTAGTAGAACGGCCCCTCCAAAATTTTGATCTGGCTCCGCCCCTGGTTTTTTTTCTCCTTCTTTTGTTAGGATAGAATGGCATCTGACTCATTTTGGCACTCATTTTTCTTGTGTGGATTTTCTCGCTCTTGTTTCAATCTCTGAGAGATCAAGCTGTGAAGGCTAGGGAACTAGAGGATACTGACAAATCATCGGCACATTACACTCCTGTGGTCATTCAGAAGACATTGCCGATGACATTAGTGATGATGATGCCAATCGTGCTTATAAGTGAAGACATTAGTGATGATGATGCCAATCGTGCTTATAAGTGAAGACATTAGTGATGATGATGCCAATCATGCTTATCACAAGTTTTTACTGGAACGATTCTGGTATGTGATTTATTTGAACTTTCTTTTGCAGTTGCTACTGTTTGCAAAATGTAACGAAGAACTGTGATGTGAATCTTGTGATAACATGATGACTTGGGTTTCGTTTTGGACAATTACAAATTATTTATTTCTTTTTGAAAATGTAAATAATTTCATTCACGAAACGAAATGTTGGACATATCATTATAGATATTTCATGGTACAACTTGGGCCGGGCGGCCCGGTAATCGGCTCGGACGCGACTCGGTCAAAACCGGTCTGGACTGGTCCGAGTCCGATCAACGACCCGGACTGGCCTGACCTAGTAACCAAGGTCCGGGCTGGGTTGCGCCTCCGGGCCCTCAAGCCCGGACCGGCCCGGCCCTGTTTGACCGCAGGTCTGGGCCGGACAAATCCGTAAAACTCGTCCGGATCGGCCCGGTCCGGCCTGTTTTAAATTATAATTTTTTAAAACGTTTGGAGGCCAAAATGACCATTTTAACTCATATTACTTAGTATTTTTAGATTGTTCGAAGGATATTTTCGTCATTTTTGCTAAAAATACCATTATAACAACTCTTTTTTGGAGGTAACATAGGTCATTTTGCACCCAAAAAAATATAAATAGACAAAAATTCATAAAAATTATACACAAACATTTCTTTGCTCTCGTACAAAATATTCAAGCTAAGTAATTCTCGAAACATTGAACACGTTTCTGGGCTTTGAATTGCAACTTCTTAGAGGCAGGGGCGGATCCAAGAGGGAGTCGGGGTGGGCTAGAGCCCACCCAAAAAAAAAAAATTTGACATATTTTTTCTATATAAATTTTTTTTTGATTTTTTTTGTATGGATTTATCTACTTCTAGCCCACCCAAAAATATGGTAGCCCATCCCAGTTATAGTTTCTGGATCCGCCCCTGCTTAGAGGCCAAAGTGCAGTGTTCTTGAGGTTTCAAATTCTGCAAAAATTCTTGGAGTTGAACATCTCTTCCCGGAAGTTGACATCTAAAGTAATTTTAATTTTAGTGAATATTTTATTTTTTGATTTTTTATTCTCTCTCTCTCTCTCTCTCTCTCTCTCTCTCTCTCTCTCTCTCTCTTTGGTAGATAATAATTTTTTTTTCTCTTCATTCTTCTTTTTCTGAAAAAATTAATTTTAAAAATATGAATGCTACTGGTTCTAACAACTCTTACGGAGGTGATTCAGAACCAAAATTTTCTT
Organism: Iris pallida; assembly: GCA_029216955.1. NCBI lineage: Eukaryota > Viridiplantae > Streptophyta > Magnoliopsida > Asparagales > Iridaceae > Iris > Iris pallida. Next base: position 9,207,464 of record JANAVB010029617.1, on the reverse strand, counting down.
ACTACCCTGATTTATTTGAAAATAATCATATTCTAGATTTTGTGCTACCGACAAAATGTCAATTTATGACTTTTACATTTTTTTATCAAATTTATTTAGAAATACGACGGACGACGAAAAAGTACTTGTACATTTTTTACAATTCATTTAGAAATGAAATATCAATTTTTGACTTTTATATTTTATTACAAATTTAATGGAAGAAAATACTTGAACTATCGTACATTAAATTATCTTGACATTAATAAAAAAAATTACTTTCTATTTTTTTATGGAAAAAATACTTGTAATGTTGTACATTAACTTTTACTGTCTAATTTCTATTTTTTAAAACATATATTGTAAAAAGTAAAATAATTTTTTATGTTTTTTTTTTTGGTTTTTTAAAAAAAAAAATCAGGTTGGCCCGGTCCAACACTGAATTGGCCCGACCCAGGCCCGGTTCAGCCCGGCCTGCCCAAAATCGGGCCATGGGTTCGGGTTGGGTTCATTTTTTCTTCCTCCGGGCCAACCCGACCCAGCCCGTTGCTCCACCTGGGTTAAGCCCGGCCTGGCCCAAACCTGATCAAAACCGGTCAACACTGGGCCCGGACCGGCCTATTCCGGCCCAGGTAACACCTTGATAGATATGTGCCAAAATACAATCATGGGGCTCTTTAAAAAGCCTAGTAGCTAGAGAAAATGTTTGAAAATAAAAATTCAGTAGCCAAAGAATGAGCCCCATGTTAGAAATCTTTCAAAGAAAATATAAGAGCAATGCTATGCCTACAACCAAATTCTTACAACCTCTTTACTCCCGTCACGTGTCGGATTTTAATTGGAGGAGAGGAGTAAGTGGTGGGGTCGGATGGAGCCCATGTAGCAGGGGGGGTGTGAGGGGTGGTGGGATCCGGTGGGACCCATGTGTAAGGGGTTGGTGAGTGAGGTTGTAAAAAGGTTGTAAGAATTTGATAGTAAACTTAGCATTATTGAAAATATAAAGGAGATCCGACATAGGTCTTTGATAGCCGTGCGACCTTCTTCAATGTCGTGCCGAACTCTCCAAAGAGTGTCAATCTTCTTGTGTGTGATTGCATCAATTAAATTCTTACTGTCACCTTCAATCACTATATTTGTAAGTCCCTCTCTCTCTCTCTCTCTCCTAGAGAGCTTGATTGCCATCAAGGCCTTCCGCCTCCAATGGACTCCCTCCTTCTTAAACTGTTTGTACGGCTGCCCGAAATACAGCTCAATTTTCTCTAAGAGCTGTAGCTGCACCCATTCCATCTTCATGAAAAGCACCATCGAAATTTATTTTCCAATAATTTGGTGGTGGGGGTGTCCAAATGATCTTCGTCTGTGTGGTTTGCTCGGAGCAGATGATGGACTGTTGTGTCATAGATATTGCTTCATAACACTCTCGAACCCAGTAGCAGCATTCCTTATATCAATTTTTGCTTGCGGTTTTTGAAAAAAATTAAATCGTTACGACAGAACTTTTTTTTGAAATATTTTTTCAGTGCTCTTTTTTTTTACATCCAAACATAAAAAATAAATAAATAATTTTCTTTTCCAAAATTCAAATTTTGTAAACCAAATGTGAGCTTAGGTTGTACACAAAGTTTCCTACGTAACGTCCGCAACAGGTCAAAAGGAAAGAAAAATTAGACTTTGGTCGTGATGAACGGCCGGACGCGGAAACGTGCTAGTTGCACCAAGAATAATGTTGCACTAAAAAAACAAGCCACAGAGAGAGAGAGAGAGAGAGAGGGGGGGGGGGGGGGGGGGGGGGGGGGGGTTTCGAGAAATCTAAGGCAAATTAAGGTACGGTGATAGATGAGGCCGGACACGGTCACCGCAATTATACACTCCGTCTTACTGAAGTCAATCATGAATGGACGTCGATCGGGGAGAACAACTCTTCACCAACCACCAGAGTACATTTCTGTTCTGGACTACGTACTTTTGGAATCAGACAAATTGTTTCTAAAATTGTTTTTACTGGAATTCAAAATTTTGACCACGCGGATCACATACATCTCTCTTAACCACTAGATTAAAAATTATCTTTTGCCGCAGTCGCCTGGTTGTCGCAGTATATCGATATTGTCGGTATTTGCGTCCCAACCACTGGAAGATCATACATGAGCTCCCGAAGCCATTCTGCTTCCTCGGCTGCGGTATCAAATACAAAGAACTCAGATTCCATGGATGACCGCGAGAGCATAGTCTGCTTCTTCGACTTCCACGATATAGCAGCTCCACCCAATATAAAAAATGAATCCACCTGTGGACCTCTCGCTCTCCACCTCTGAGCACCAGCTGGCATCAATGAAGCCTTCCACTACCGGCGGATCTCCGCTGTAGTACAGTGCATATGTCTGAGTCTTCTTGAGATATCTCATAACCCGTTTCACAGCTTTTCAGTGTTCAACACCTGGGTTGCTAGTAAAATGACTCAGCATTTCCACGGCGAAAGCTATGTCGGGCCTTGTGGCAGTAGTAGCATACATCAAACTTCCGATTACGCTTGAATACTCCAGCTGCCTGACACTTTCCCCTGAATTAGGCTTCAACTTCAGATCACACCTGTACGGCGTATCGATCCCTGGAAGATCCCGATGCCCATAACGAGTGATCATTTTCTCAATATAATGAGACTGTGACAGCGCTAGTCCAGTGTCTGTCCGGATGATCTTGATCCCTAAGATCACATCAGCTTTCCCCAAGTCCTTCATACTGAACTTGTTTGAGATGAATTTCTTTGTCTCCGTGACACAACCTATATCCGTACCTAGGATAAGCATGTCGTCCACGTACAGACAAACGATCACACCTCTTCCATCAGCGAACTTCGTGTAAACACACTTGTCCGTCTCGCTGACCATGTAGCCATTTGACCTTATAGCTTTGTCAAATTTCTCATGCCACATCTTGGGATCCTGTTTAAGACCGTACAAAGATTTTACCAACTTGCAGACTTTGTCTTCAAGACCCTTGACGACAAATCCCTCTGGTTGTTGTATATAAATCTCTTCGGTCAGCTCGCCATTTAGGAAAGCCATTTTCACATCCATATGATGTATCACCATCTTATGTATTGTTGCGAGAGCAATCAACATTCTGATGGTGGTCATCCGGGCTACTGGAGCATACATGTCAAAGTAGTCAATTCCCTGCTTCTGAGAAAATTCCTTGGCTACCAACCTAGCCTTGAACTTGTCAATAGTTCCGTCTGCTTTCATCTTCTTTTTGAAGATCCATTTGCATCCGATGGGTTTCGCTCCTTCAGGAAGATCAACCAACACCCAAGTGTTATTTGAGGTGATAGAATCAATTTCATTGTCAATCGTCTCCTTTCAGAAAACTGCGTCTCTGGTCTTCATCGCCTCATCATAGGTAAGCGGATCTGTTTTCACATGATAGGTGACAAAGTCACTTCCGAAGTCCTTTGGCCTCCTCACTCACTTCGTTGACGGCTCAGCGAGATCTGGTTCAACTGTTGTTTCAACAACAACATCTTTTTGGACCACATCTTCATTGAAGACCTGCACACCCTCATTATTCTTCGGAACATCCGCAAGAACAATATTCTTGTGCCTTGTAAATTTGTCTTCAAAATATTCTGCGTCGCGAGATTCAATGATATGATTTGACTCAATATCAAGAAATCTCCGAGCATCACTCTTCTCGGCATACCCCAAGAAGATCGTCTTAGTAGTCCTTGTCCCAAGCTTCTGAATCTTCAGATCTGGAAGCTTGACATATGCCAGACACCCCCACACTCGAATGACATTCAAGTTAGGTCTGACCTTGAACCAGAGTTCATGAGGAGTAACGTCTGAAGTTGCATGAGGCACTCTATTTAGAATAAAAGTGGCCGTCAATGCAGCTTCTCCCCAGTAGCACTTAGGAAGACCAGCAGTCAACAACATTGAGTTAATCATTTCTGTTAACGTTCTGTTCTTCCTCTCTGCTACTCCGTTTGATTGAGGAGAGTACGAAGCCGTAGTCTCATTGACAATTTCATGTTCTTTGCAGAACGATGCAAATTTATGAGACCTGTACTCCCCACCTCGATCACTTCTTATTCTTTTGAGTTGTTGTCCAGTCTGCCGCTCAGCTTCGGATCTGAACTCCTTGAACTTCTCAAATGCTTCGTCTTTAGCCTTCGGCAAGTAGACGAACGCGTACTTTGAGAAGTCATCGATGAAGGTTATGAAATACTTCATCCCGGCCTTTGTAGAGAACTGTTTGAAGTCACAGATATTGGAGTGTACCAACTCCAGAAGATCTGTACTTCGATTAACCCGAGGAAAGGGTTCCCTTGTGATCTTTGTTTGAGCACAAACTTCACATTTCTCTACCTTACCCCCACACTTGGAGATAAGTCCTAGACTAGACATTCTGTTTATTCGTTTACAATGAACATGTCCTAGCCTATTATGCCACAACTCAAGAGTACAAGCAGAAGGAGTGATTTCATTAATCACATTACACTACTAAAATAACCCATTTTAGCGACGTCAGAAGACGTCGCTAAATAAGAAAAATACGTCGCTAAAATCTATTTGCGACGTATTTAGCGACGAAAATTGGATGTCGCGTATAGGCAAGTCGCAGATGACAATTTCGTCGCAGAACGTCGCTGTTTGCGACGTCACCTTTAGTGTCGCTAGACGTCGCAAAATTAGCGACAGATAGCGACGTAAGGTTACGTCGCCAAAATAGCGACGTAGAGCGACCACTTTGCGATGCGGTAAACATTATATATGATGACATGGCATGGCAGCCACGTGGGCACTATAGCGACGCCTAGCGACAAATTTAGCGACGTCCAGGTTAGCGACGTCTTTATTTAGCGACGTGTATGTTCCGTCGCTGTACGTCGCAGAACGTCGCTATACGTCGCAGATATTATAAAAAAAATTTTAAAAAAATATAATTGGTATTTTTGTTATGCTGTATGTCTGTGTTTACAGTGTGTGTGAAGTGCAGTATTCGAACCATCGACAGTTACGCTTACTGTTCTATGTTTTATCTTGGATAGAAAGAGCAACAGTTCAGGGTGCACTTCTCAGAGCTTCCTCTTCACGTCCTTCACCTTCTCGGGAACCTTTACGACGTCCGGAGAAAGTGAAGGACGTAAAAATGAAGCTCTCAGAAGTACACCCTGAACTGTTGCTCTTTCTATCCAAGATAAAACATACAACAGTAATCGAAACTGTCGATGGTTCCGAACACTGTATTTCACATTCACTGTAAACACAGACACACATCATCACAAAAATACACATTATATTTTTTTAAAATTTCAGCAACACCTCCTTTGTATATCAGATCATCGCTTATAACCCAGCGTAGGTATATTTGTCATCCCCGTCGCAGATATCACAAAGTAAATATCACAATAAAAATAAGAGGCAGTGCAAAGTAAATATCACAGACACACATCCTCACAAACACCCAATAGAGTCAAATAAAAATGGAAGATGATAAAAAGTCCCCCACCAAGTGTATAAACGAAAGTGTACCAATAAACAATTTGCCCATAGGGCCAATACATACAAGTCATAAAAAAATTAATAAAATTACTGCGTACCCCTGCCGCACAACTGGGATAGAATGTAGTCATACAGCTCCTGGGTGAGCTGCACCGTAGGGGCAGTAGGAGGCAGTGCAGTGTCTGGAGTCGGCGCCGGAGGCAGTGCAGTGCCTGGAGTCGGTGCCGTCGATGGACCGGGAGGACGTATCTGCTCCAGCTCTCGCAGTCGCTCACCATACACAGCAAGGGTACTCACCACCCTCTGAGTACTCGCCTCAAGCGAAGCCGAAACCTGAGTGAGTGAGACAGACATGCTCCTCTGCGATCCCTCCAGCTCAACCTGTCTAAGCTCTGTGCGCTGCGTAGACTCGATGAGCGTGTGCAAGCTGGCAACTGTAGCCTGATGCAGACTCATCAGCTCCTGTATACTGCGCTCGACCGCATCAAATCGTCCGGTGACGATCGAAGGGTCGGATCGTCGCTCGACCGTATCCAAAATCTGCTGCTATAACTCGCGACGCAGCTCCTCGATCTGACGACGAATATCCTCAGCTCGTGACGACGCCTGCGAAGTCGGAGACTGCGCACTGACAGTGGGGGCCCGGGATGACTCCGAAGCCAAATACGTGCCGTAGGATCCCGTACCGTAGTACGTACCCTTCTGAAGACCGCCAACGGCGGTCATCCAGAGCTCGTCCTGCGATGGAGCTGTAGGCGGCTGGGAGGAACTACCAGCCCCTCCCTCTGCTGGCGCACTAGCAGCAGCAGCCGCCTCCTGCTGTAGCCGAACAAACTCGGCCTAGAACATGTTTGCTAACGTGTAAGTGTTTGCTAAAGTCTATATTGATATCTATTTTTCTGTTTTCTAAATTATAGTAAATTAATATAAAGAATAGAACGTACAAATGCCTGCGTCGTCCTCTCGTCAATGAACTCCCCAGCCCTCCGATGGGTGACCAGGAAGACGGTCACCATGTTCGGATCCTCACCCTTTTTTACCTGTTAAAATATATTATCTATTATTAGTATTAAACATTCTATCGAACTATATATAAATTAATGTCCGTCATAGGAAACGTACCAGACGACGAAAATGCTCCGTCATCGGAATGGAGCCACCACACCACTTACCGGCGCTCGACCGCGCCACATTGGCCTTCTCAGACCGTTCCTGGTACTTGGCCTCCCTGAATCTAGCCTTCATCGCAGCCTACTGATCTGGCGTGATCCAACCATGGATCGGCTCTCCGGAGCGATCACGACACTTCTGGTCGTGGATCGCATCACGGATGAGCTTGGCTGCGACGGCAGAAAATTGGCCCTCGATCCTCGCCGTCCGGTGTGGTGGATAGAAATAGGTCCTCTACAAGAAGTAAAATACAAAAGTTGTATAGTATACACAAATGATTGTTAAAATTTAAAAATAAACAAATTTTTTACCTTGAAGTGGGCGAACCAAAAGGCCTTCCTATCTGCGGGAGCATCTGAGTAGTTAATCCAAGGCCCACCATAGTTCTGCCTCAGAAATACCCCCAGCTGTCTCTGTACTGCAGAAGGCCGATATCTATACAATAATAATTTTTCATGAATATATGTGTATATATAATCATTTGAGATATATATATTAATTAATTAACTTACTTCATAGGCCCGTCCGTCCAAATCTCCATACACGTCTCGCCCGGGGGAGCGCATGGAGGGTCGCTCTCACCTCCTGCCTGGGCAGGATCAGTCTGATCGCCGTCCTCCATATGCTCGGCGTCGGCTCCCCCCATAGAGCCGTCGACAGGAGGAATGCTGGACGGGCGATCAGGGATGCTGGACGCGGGATCAGGAAGGCTGGACGACGAGGGAGGAGTCGGCAACCTGCTGGACGCGGGATCAGGAAGGCTGGACGACGAGGGAGGAGTCGGCAACCTGCTGGAACTGCCCTGTCCCGGTAATGGACCGGGAACAGAACGGTATACTGGCGTACTCGGAGATGAGGATGAGGGTACGGAACTGCCCTCTCCATCCCCAGGCCGAGGCTGACGGGACTGCCTAATGTAAAATCCTCCGCGTCGTCCTCCTGGTCTAGTCATACCTGATAATAACATATGACAATAAAACAAAAATACATATTTATATGATAGACATCACAGATTTTTAAAAAATATCATGGTCACAGATAAAAGTGTCACTAAAGTGTCACAGATTTATTATTACAAAAATATATATTTATATGATAGACATCACAGATTTCAATCCTCTTCTGAAAATTCATCTAGTTCGTTTAGCTCATCTTCTTCTTCTTCTTCCTCCTCTACATCTTCACTTTCATCTGCATCTTCGTCTTCAGATAATTCTACTTCTTCTACACAATTAGATGTGTAATGAGGAACTTCCGTCGTGTCCACTTCTATAATATTTGTTACAAGAGGTAGTTCATCATGTTGATAAGCTATATCGTCAACCTCAAAGGTATTTCTAGCATTGGTCTTGCATACTGCCCACCAGTCTGACCTTGTTGTTCCCCGTTTAGGATAACTTGTGAAGTACACGAGCTGAGCCTGACTTGATAGGACAAATGGTTCATAGGCTTGATATCGACGCCGATAGTTTATATCAACGAGACCGTGCTTGTCTACTTTCCAACCTTGACCTTCAATCAGATCGAACCAATCACACCTGAATAATACAATCTTAGCAGGCTCTATTCCATAACTATATGTCAGCTCCACGATCTCTCGTAGCACGCCATAAAAATCGTTGCCCGCATCAACATCTTTGTAGTTCGAAGATCTGATACACAAACAGCTGTTTTTGGTGGAGTCGAGATCCACAAAGTTGTCTCTGATCGGGCAAGTTGTTGACTTGAACCTAAACCCATTAACACAGTAGCTTGGCCATATTTTTGCAGTATAAATTGGTCCCTTGGCTAGCGTTCTGATAGACTCATTCTCAAGTCTTGCGTATGGACGATCGACCTAAATACCACGAAAGAAGCAATTAAGCTCATTCTCAATCAAGTGCATATACAAAAAGGTAATTACAGAGTTCTGAAGTCTTACATATGCACTCAACCATGATGGAAAATAATGCCTCATTTCTTGTTCTAGTTTTTCTTCTGTTATGTGTGGCCTACCTGACCTCACATCATCATTAAATATGCTGAAAACAACATCGTGCAATTAATGTAATAGTATAATAATCAACACTATTAAAATAATGTAGATGTATTATTTACTTATCCCTCCAGTTTCTCTACTTCCTCCTCGTCGCAGTTGAGTAATACATACACCTGAGCAGCCCTTAGCTCATCATCGTTCAGATATCTCTTCTTCATTTTACCCGATGGCTTTCCTGGAGCATTGAATACCTTCAGTATTGTATCATTACTTTCATGATCTCCGTCGTCGTTTCTGGAAGCTCTCGTTCTATTAGTTGCAACATGAGGCTTGAAATACATCGAACAAAAGTTTATAATCTCCTCGAGAACATAGGCTTCACAAATAGAACCCTCGACCCGTGCCTTATTTTTCACCTTTGTTTTTAGGTGATTCAAATGTCGCTCGAACGGGTATCACTACACCATAATAGGCGATTACCCACGGTTATTACCGTTATAATTATTTTTCGTCACGGTAATAACCGTTACTAGTGGGACGTGGTTAATATTTAGTCACGGTAATAACCGTGACAAATATTTGTTTTGGTAACGGTTATAACCGTGACAAATATTTGTTTTGGTAACGGTTATAACCGTGACAAATATTTTTTGTGGTCACGGTTATAACCGTGACAAATGTGCTATTACGTCACACTTTTTTTTACTTTGTAACGGTTATAACCGTTACCAATATCCTTTTTTTGAAAAAAAAAATTCAATATATTTTCCATTAACCTATATTCAAAACGCTTTAAAGCAATATGTAATCGAAGATGAACTCTTATCAATATGCACGTAAATTCAAATTCATATTGTAATAGTTGAATACAACATATAACATTACAAGATCTAAGCCTCAATATCAACACAAAGGAGAACCATTCTCTTCTCAATTCAAATTCATATTGCAATAGTTGAATACAACATATAACATTACAAAATCTAAGCTTCAATATCAACACAAACGAGAACCATTCTCTTCTCAACACAAATGTAAGAGAAAGAAATATTCCTCTATCATAGATACACTAACTACTCTCAAGTTTTTATTATGAAGATGCTAACATGATGTCTCCGCAGAGAAATAGTAGACCATTTAGAAGATATGTGTATATCCCAACAGTTGAGATGGATGGAGATCTATCAGCCCCCTTGACACTCCAAGTGCTATTTTGATTCTAAAAGGCCCATCCATTTTCATTAATTGCATTGTAAACTTTTATGCTCTCCCCAGCGACCTAACCATATTGATGTGTAATAAAGTGAAGGAAAATAAGGAAAATTTCCAAATGATGCAAAATAACAAAAATGATCGAGAAGTTTTCTTACCATTGAAAGAGCCATCTGTATTATAAAGTTTATAGAAGCAGCACCTTGCGGCTGCAACAAAGTTAATTATTCCATATGAAATTAGCATTGACAAGTCCACTGACACTAAAAGATGCAATAGTAGGAAAAGACAATAATATCTAATTTACTTTAGTATATTTGTGCACTATGTAGCTCACCTGACAATGAAGTAGACGAAATACAAGTTGTTGCAGTGCTGGCAGTTGTTCAAGCAACTCTGCAGTTTCAAGTTCTCGAGTTCTCTGTAGAAAACCACATTGTGTTGATAATCATTTCTATTTTAGTAGGGAGATTTTAAATAAGCAAAATACATAATCAATTTAGTAACCTTTTAATTTTAAAAATGCTAGACTTAAAAGGAAATATTTTCATAGTGCAAGAGGTAATCTAGTAGCTAAATTGCCTTATAATTAAATAATATCACACAAACGAACAGATAGTAAGGAAGCAGTTAAAATTGCCTTATAATCTAGTTAAAATTGCCTTATACCCTTAGTAACTTCAACATACGGTGCTCGGAAAAAATTCAAAAAGTATATTTGTATGCAGGTAAAATGATGAACATACAGATAGTAAGGAAGCAGTTAAATTGGTCACCAACAGGCTTGCTATTTTGGACATGATACTCTTTATCATTTTCTTTGGTGTAACTAATGGGTGGTGTTGATGTAACACATTGTTATTAAGGTATGCCCATTGTGTATCCTATTCTATATGGATTCGTTTCATGGAGATTCAACAAAGTTCTATGCTGGCTGTTAGATGATTACATGAAAACAAACAAGCAATTTAGGCATATTACTGGTAAAGTTGGCTCCAAGAAGTTGACCTTCTACTTCACTCTTCACAACATCTGCTTATGTTTTTGTCATAGCCCTTATTGTTATACAACATGTCAAAAGCAAAGGAACATTCTTTTACATATAATTGGTCTCATACATTCATCTATAGCAGTGTTATCCAGCCTTTAGACAGTACTCTTCTAGAAAGGAGTATCTGAGAGGTTGGCCTGCAAAATGAATGTGCATAGTTACAGTCTTCCTGTTGAGATATGTACTTTCGAGGTTTCTAACTACCCAGATCACAAATATTCTTCATGTCCAGTTTCAACAATTTGATGCCACCATTAAAATTTGATCACGCCATTGATTACATCTTACATACATCATCAAGTCTTATGCAATTAATTAAGAAATGCCAACAAAATGAGCCATATAAGCAAAAAAAGAAAAGAAAAGAAAAGAAAACATGCTTGACAAAGAAAAGAATGTGAACTTAGAATAAGATGCATACCGAAGGATCTGACTCTACATCATACTTGAGTACGTTATAGCATTCAAGCCTTTCCTCTAGAAACAACGCATATGTACGCACCCATGCAGAATAGTCCCATGCTGAAAACCAACCAAATAACCAGTTAATAAAGAGACATATGTACCTCTAACTAATTGAACATTAGCAGCAATGAATACCATTTGCACTGGAGTCATCCTTAAAATGGGACATGTTAAGCATATGACTTCTGTGCCTTCCATAATTTATGAGTTCTTCACGGAAAGTGGGATCCACCTCCCTCAAAGCACGATGTAACACGATTAATGTTTTTAATGCAACCTATAGAGCAACATATGCTGATCAGGAAAAATTCGAAATATAGATTTGTATACAGGTAAAATGACGAACATACAGGTACTAAGGAAGCATTTAAATTGGTCTCGAAAAGTCACTACAGAATATATGTTACTCTTAACTAAATTCGTATCTAATGACAGAATATGCTAGTTCAAAACAGTTGACCTCATATATGTAAATATAAAAGCTCAAACTGGATAATGTAATGTGAAATCCATCCTCATACAATATATTACCTCCATGCAAACAATGAGGCTCAACTTATACATCGTTCTGCATGCAAGATTTAATGTTCAAACCTACTGTTTCAATGAAATATACCCTTAGTAGCTTAAATCGTTAAGATGCCCAAAATTACAGTTTCCATTGCAAAGTAAATTTACAAATTATTCATATAGCTCTATCCTCTTTTCTGTGTTTGGCAATATAAACCTGAGTTAAGTCTCTTAGTCAAGCTTTAATATGGTGTCAAGATCTAAGTATATTGGACAACAACAGAAAAAGAAAAAGAAACAAAAATATGATTGGGCACATACCGCCCAATTACGTGTCTTTGCAAGCCGCCTTAAAGAAGAAATACCATATCCATAGGAAGTTAAGTCTCTTAATCAACGCTACAAGGTTATCAATAACTGAGCATGATCCATAGGAAGCTTGAACTCTATACCACTCCAATTTAATCTGGATTCTATGATAATGTGCAAGAAATTTCCAAATGAAAATTTACAACTTCTAAATCAAATTGGGGTTGTAAGCATACCACATTTAAAGAAGAAATACCATATCACTTCCCTTGCATTCCTACCAAATAAAGAAAATAAAAACACATGAACACAAAAACTCGTATACCCCTTACATTACTTACTTTCTTTACCCAAAGAAACAACTTTTCACTTTCTAACACCAAAGAAACTCTCCCGACTGGCTGACCTTCCTACTTTCTTCCAACCAAACAGCCTAGTAAAACTGAAGTTCAAGCGGAAGTAGTTGAGTTGAGATAACATTTTCCAGATCAACTTTGAGAGGTTCACTGCCTTAAAATAAGTGTGCTTGATGCAAGTCATCTGTCCGAGAGGAGTTCCACTTGCATTTGAGATACTGGGCAGCCTTGACCAATCCTGGAGAATTCTTTGTACCATCACCTCTGTAGCTTAATGCCATTGTTTGATCTACTTTCACCCAAATGCCACTTCTCCGGACAAAGCATACTAGCAGAAAGTTTTTTTTTCCCCAAACTATGGCATCAGAAATATTGAAAAATAGAGAACTTTCTAAATGGTGCGACAAGTTGCATAAAAGCTTCAAGCCAAATTATGGTTAAGCAACCGTCAGAACGATATGTAGTGATCTTTGTTATCTGCACTGAAGATCTCTTCTTCTTTTGCAAGTGTTCCTAAAGAAATACAAGGATTCGCTCTGTCTTAGGTTGACTTAAATTATACTAATAAGTATATGTTTTATCACATTGGTGACTGATACCGTAAGCTGGTAATAACATAGAGATTTACCTCATGTGTCTGCCTATGAACATTGAGCTCCTTAATATTGGCTAAAAATGCTCCAAACTGTTCGTACGAGAGACAGCTCTTGTAATACAAAGCCAAATAACATCATGAGTGTTACTAGCCACTAATCTACATTAGTTTCTGGAAGCAGATTACTGACCTAGCTAGAAGGAAGAACTCTTTTACATCTACGAACTTTCTGTCAAAAAGCTTTACAAAGTAGAAAAATATCAGCACATTTCCTAAACTTGCAACAGGGTATATTCTCGAGTCAATGCCTTCACAGATTACATTTAAAATTCTACCAACCTCTTCAAGAACGAGCCGTTTACTTTTACAGTAAATACTTGATCATCAAACTACCATGTAGTGGTGCTTGTGAAGTAGAATTATCCTAACATTATAATTACCATTTACTTTTACATCAGCTAAAAGTAATACCGGAAAAGAAATTTTCAGCACAGGCTCTGTTCGAGTGCATAAATACTATGACTATTACTTCAACCTGCCAATCATACATAACTAAAAAACATGATTACAGTCAGAAATAATTTGCCATGTGTTAATGACGCTTTTGATCCTGAAGGAGGCTAAACTCTTACAAGGCCCTTCTCTTTTATCCGTCGATCATTAATAATCAAAAAACATATTTGTGTCAACACACAGAGTTAAAGGGTGCTTAGATCCCATCCATCGTAGGATTGGGCCATTGCCATTAAAAATACCAAAAGTTAGTGCAAGATAACAGCTAATACGAGCAGCTCGGTATCATAAAGAACAATCAAATAGACACCTTTGAGACATTTTGTCAAACATATGAACTATTAGATCAAAAAACATAGGAAAAAAAAACATGACTTAATCTAGAACTCACTGAGGAAAAACAACACCAAAAAGTACCCATAAACTTGTCGAAACTACCAATGAAATTTTATCGAACATCTTATACATGCAACAATCAGAAATAAATAGGGAAGACGAAACGATAAATAAGCCCATTCATCTATCCAATTCAACAGTAGAAGAATTCAAAGTATCTATAGGTCGCTATTCCCTGCAGACTGGAAACTCAAAGGTTCTATCAGTAGAAAGGAGGAAAAAAAGGATTACTTAAGAAAATGCACATCCAAGTTGGAATCAGGGAGGTATATATCCGAAAGCAAGGGCTGGAATGGGCAAAGATGGTATGATGCGAAGGAAATTGCATGAAAATGAGTGCCTATATAAGGGTTTGCTAGGTAGATGTTAACAAGGGAAAGATGTATCAGGTTGGGTATCCTAAACGATGGTACCTGTAGACTCAGCAAACCTGAATTAGATACCATGGATTACCTATTCTTCCAGGAAAAACTTACACTCCAAAAATGTGGGCCATGTTTTGCTAGATAGTTATGTTAACAAGGAAAAGATATATCAAGTTGGGTATCCTAAGTGATGATACCTGTAGACTCAGCAAATTTGAATTGGATACCACGGTTTACCTATTCTTCCAGGAAAAACGGACACCCCAAAAATGTGGGCCATGTCTTGTCGGACACGTATTGGGCACAGTCTGGACACTCCAAAATACACTGGCACACACCAAAATAGTACCATGTCCATGTCACCGTGTCCTTATTATGTCATGTATGCGTCCTTGTCCATGAAACATAGCTCTGCATAGTGCATACATCTCGAAACTATAGACTTAAGCTAAAGTTGCAAAACAGGCCATACTGCAAAAATAAAGGAAGCAGACTAGAAATACAAAGGCATTGCAAGAAGGAATCAAGGATAACTCAATTGAAAACAGGGACTACAAGGAATATACGGAAAGAAAGAAATTGCAGTTTTTTTTTCCAGCAGGAGGAAACACATGAAGCTTGCTCTTCAAAAGAATTATGGAACATGTTGTTATGCTTATGAGAAATGTGAATTCTAAAATCAGTGGCTCCCTATCTAATAGGGATATATTGTCCAGTTGTGGCCTTTCCCTGTAATGGACCTGATTTAGAAGTTGAATTGTTTTTTTTAATTTTTTACTTATAATACAGTTTAACTTATGCAAAAAGAGTGTACGTGTGTCTTCATATTCACTGTGTACCACTACATTCTTTTTATATTTCTGTGCTCCTTTTTAAACAACTCTACATCATTCCAAAAAGAGTTCAGGTATGATTGTATATTTGCTTGTCCTTAGTTGTTGAAGTAATCAAGTAAGTTGATTCTCGGATAAAACTTCCCTGTCTATGCCTCTCTATATTGTTGGAAGGTCTCCCTGTATCAGTGGAATCATTGACAATTTGATCTTTTCTGGAAAATAAAATGAATAATACAATAATAATTAGCCTAAACATATGAATATTGTAGTATTGTTTAGAAAAAAATAAAATGTATTTTTATTTGTATGTAAGACGTAGGCAGAATGTATACAGTTGTCCATATACACCTATAATGGTTTCCCATTAATGCTTTAAACCTTCATTTCTTATATAACAACTTTCAAGATTTCATTTTCACTATCAAATGAAATATTTTGGCAGGTATGGACCATTCTGGATATGCACTACTCTAATATTTGTGGCGGCAGCTATTGGCACATTTGTCACATACTTGGCACACAAGTTACAGAAGAAAGAGTGGAATTATGATATCAACCTTGTTACATGGTCTGCTGGCTTATTCTATGGTTATGTTACAATCGTTCCTCTTGCTTTGTACATCATTCTTAAGTACTTCTCAGCACCATCTGGGCTAGTTCAACTTTGGTGTCTATACGGCTACTCACTATTTGTATTCATTCCAGCCTCGGTAAGTCAATTCAAAATTTAGTTTATTATTTCTGAAGCATGCATTTATTATTATTTTGAACTGTGGCATCTCAAGTTGATGCACACATTGTGCACATAGGAATGACGATAGTGTTTGTGTGTTCTGAGATTGATATTGTGATGTTATTAAGATACTGTGAACGCTGGAACGCTGGAACATTATTGTGTCAATACGGAGTGAAAAGGACAATCTTCTTCTAGAAGAAAGTGCAAGAACTGTCTCAATCACCTAGCTCTTTCATATATAAAGTCATGAATTTTGAAGTTAATCTCATAACAATGTATTCATCTGAACAGTAAATACTTGATCATCAAACTACCATGTAGTAGTGCTTGTGAAGTAGAATTATCCTAACATTATAATTACCATTTACTTTTACATCAGCTAAAAGTAATACCGGAAAAGAAATTTTCAGCACAGGCTCTGTTCGAGTGCATAAATACTATGACTATTACTTCAACCTGCCAATCATACATAACTAAAAAACATGATTACAGTCAGAAATAATTTGCCATGTGTTAATGACGCTTTTGATCCTGAAGGAGGCTAAACTCTTACAAGGCCCTTCTCTTTTATCCGTCGATCATTAATAATCAAAAAACATATTTGTGTCAACACACAGAGTTAAAGGGTGCTTAGATCCCATCCATCGTAGGATTGGGCCATTGCCATTAAAAATACCAAAAGTTAGTGCAAGATAACAGCTAATACGAGCAGCTCGGTATCATAAAGAACAATCAAATAGACACCTTTGAGACATTTTGTCAAACATATGAACTATTAGATCAAAAAACATAGGAAAAAAAAACATGACTTAATCTAGAACTCACTGAGGAAAAACAACACCAAAAAGTACCCATAAACTTGTCGAAACTACCAATGAAATTTTATCGAACATCTTATACATGCAACAATCAGAAATAAATAGAGAAGACGAAACGATAAACAAGCCCATTCATCTATCCTCATCTACCTAGATAAACCCCAACTGCCAAGAATAAAAAATTAGACCTTTTCATACCAATAGATCATAGTTTCATCCAAACCACATATGAGTAAAATAAACATCACTCATTTTTAACACATTTAATAGAGAGAAGAAATGGCACCGCACATGTTTGTTGGAACGCTCGAGAACACAAGGCTCGAAGGCGTTGAGGGCAGCGATGAGGCAGTAGTAGCCACGAACGACCCAGCTGTTCAGGCTCCGCAGATCCTTTCACTTGGTTCCCTTCAGCCGCCCCAACTTCTCCTAAATGCGAGGAAGAGTGTTAGAAACGATGATAAATCACAAATTTGTGCCATTGACATAGGGAAAGATGGCACCTTGACAGCAGGATTCTTGATGTTGGAAGAGGGCGAAGGAGAAGAAGAACGATTTTGGAGGTTTGGCTTGGAGAAATTTGGGAATGGTGAAACCCCTTTCATGCTTTTCCGCCTATGTCAAAAAATTGTGCGGGAATGATGAATTATAGTGTGGGAATTAGATTTTTCATTTGTAACATGACTTGCATTGGTAACAGTTTTCAGTGTCACAAAGATTGTATAAATAAAATAAATAAAAAATTAGAATTTTAGTAATAATTTTTTAATTATTATAACGGTTATTACCGTTACAAGAGTATCACGGTAATAACCGTTACTAATTGCAAAAAAATTGTGTTACAAATTGAGTGTTTTGGTGTAGTGTATATCCATCGATATTCGACGAGTCCACCAACACGTGCCTCATAGGATAGATGAATCGGCAAATGCTCCATAGAGTCGAAGAATCCAGGAGGAAACACCCTCTCTAGCTTGCATAGTGTTACCGTAATGTCCTTCTCTTGCTTTTCTAGACGATCAACGAGCAATTTCTTAGAACAAAGATCCCTGAAGAATATGCTAAGCTCCGTCAATGGATCCCAAACTGCCTGCGGTAAGAATTCTCGAAATGCAATCGGAATTAACCTCTCCATGAATACGTGACAGTCGTGGCTCTTCATACCCGTCAATTTGTTTTTCTTCGGATCGACACATCTTCTCAGATTTGACACATATCCGTCTGGAAATTTTAGGCCCTGGATCCACCGACAAAGTCTCACTTTATCCTCCTTGTCCAGCGAGAAAATTGACTTCGGCAGGAACTGTTTTCCATTCTGCTGTATCAAATGCAACGCAGGGCGTTTGCATATTTTTTCTAAGTCCAACCTGGCCTTGGGATTGTCTTTCGTTTTTCCCTTTACGTCCATCACAGTATTAATTATGTTATCAAACACATTCTTCTCAATATGCATGACATCAAGATTATGTCTGATCAGATTGGTACACCAGTATGGCAGATCCCAGAATATGCTCCTCTTTGTCCAGTTATGATCTCTACCAAATCCATCGCACTTGTACCCAGTTGTAGGATCTTCGATAGCACTTGGAAAATCTTTAAACTCCTCCCATATCGTGGCTCCGCACCACCTTGGCGGTGGATCACCCTTCTTTACAACGCCGGTACGGAATGCATTCCTGTTCCTTCTGAACGGATGATCTTTTGGCAGAAATTGCCGATGACAATCAAAGAAGCACGGTTTTCCTCCGTGTTTCAAGCGAAAACCCTTACTACGGTCCATGCAATACGGACATGAGAGACGGCCATGAATGCTCCATCCAGATAACATTCTATAGGCCGGAAAGTCGTTGATGGTCCACATAAGGGTTACCTTCATCTGAAAATTCTGCTTCCTGGAAACATCGTACGTGTTAGCGCCTACTTCCCATAACTGATTCAACTCATCTATCAAAGGCTGTAAGTACACGTCAATGTTCCTCTTGGGATTGTTCGGACCAGGAATTATAACGGTTAGAAACATGTACTGAGTCTTCATGCACATCCAAGGCGGTAGGTTATACGGAGTGACAATCACAGGCCAGCACGAATACTGGGATCCCGAAAGACCAAAAGGAGTAAAACCGTCAGAAGATAGTCCCAACCTGACATTACGCGAATCTGAAGCAAAATCAGGATACATTCGATCAAAGTGCTTCCACGCTTCTCCATCGGATGGGTGATCCAATACTCCTTCAATCTGTTCTCGCATGTGCCAACTCATATTTTCGGCCGTCTCTTTCACCATAAATAATCTTTGCAACCGCGGCGTTAAAGGCAAGTAGTGCATTGAATCGGTCGGTCTTCTTGCACCGGTAGACCTTCCTGTACTAGTTGTCTTATAGCGATCAGCACCACAAAATCTGCACACATCTTCGTCCTTGTCGTCTTTGTAGTACATCATGCACCCATTGCGATAGGAATCGATTTTCTCGTATCCCATCCAGAGCGATCTCACCATCCTCTTAGACCGGTAGAAGTCTTTAGGCAACTTAGCACCCGCCGGCAAGATCTCTATAATCAACTCCAACACTCGGTTGTAGCATTCTTGCGACATGTTAAAATCTGACTTAATGCTCAACAGTCTTGTAACCACCTCCAACGGTGAATGTTCCTCACAACCAGGATACAATGGAGTCCTTGCATTCTCCAGCAACTCCATAAACTGTGCAGCATCGGCGTTCGGTGCCTCCTCAGGTGCATCATGAACGAAACTAGGCCCCGCAGCGTCGAAAACTGTCACGCCCCAGAACCAGAATACTGGAGAGGGGGGGGAACATAGCCAGCTACGTATATTGAAATGAAGTCCATCTCGCTATACGGTCACGGCTGTCTAGATATGAAGGTTTACTACAAGTGTCACGCCCCAAAACCAGAATACCGGAGAGCGGGGGCTGACATAGCCAGCTACGCAATTCCAAAGTACGTTAATACTCTGAAATCACGTATAAGCTGTCAAGACATGGGGGTTACTCTACAAGCCATCAGTCAATCCTATGGTTTAACAATCCTAGGTATCTCAATCACAGGCAATTATACAAGAGCAAGGAGTACGATCATCATACATACAATAGTAAGGCGTCCCGAACCATATATACATGACTGATCATGAAGCCAGTACCACAGAACTGAGAACTAGTAGAGTATTAGTCGTACATGATAAGGACTAGCTATAGTCTAGAATACACATATCATGTTTATGCCTGTAGGCTACAATATCAAGGAAAATACCAAAATACGAGCTAAACACGTGCTCGGGGCTAAACGTTACAAGAGGAGAATTTACATATCAGTGGGAGAATGAAAAAGAAACCCACTGAGGCACTCTGGTGCTCCGGCTGGTCACCGTCGAGTAGATGGTGCGGTAGATCCTTCGGGCTCTTCTATTAGAACCTGGCCATGCGAAACCAGTGGGGTCAGACCCCAAATAGCAAGTACCACAAAGGAGGCCGAACTATGAACTTAAAAACCAACAATCATTAGCATTCAACAAGGAGAGAAATCAATAAGTAAAGGGGGATCGAGATTCGTGCAGTACCAATGCACTTATCCCGAACGTAGGAAGACAGTAAGTAAATCATCATTGGGCATAAAGTAAACTGGAGAACATGTTAAATAAATAAACTGGAACAGTTAGGAACTGGATCTGGACAAGACTTAGACTGGAAAGGTGATATACGATGGGATAACCATGGGACTATTCAGATAACCAGGTTACAACCCGTAAACAAACAAGGACCGGGGTTGTAACCCTTCGTCTGAACAGAACTTGGTTTCTCCCACCATTTATCGGCAAGATAAAATAAGAAATCAGGACATATGACAATCACGTACAAGATCAAGACAAGACTAGACAGACTGAACTCCATCCAACATTCACGGTCAAGCAATAAGTACGGCTTGATACTTTAACTAACTAGGGTGATCACAGGCCTAGTTACTAGAAAGATGCAATGAGAATTCCAAGTCCGATTACCTGTTTGTTACTACCTGAGTGATCCCAGCAAGAAAAAGAAAAGATAGCAGGATATAGCAGACACACTGTAGTAAGATACATGTGTCCTAAGGTACCACACTCGACGGCGGGCTGGAAGTGCACTCATCTCGACGGATAGCAACAAATCCTATGAATATATATATATATAAGGCCGGGACCAAAGGGGCAACAGGTAACTGGGAAATTCTCCATGAACTATTTGATCAATCTAGTCATTAATCCTAGCCATATTCAGTATGAATCCCTGACCGTGGGAAACTAGGGATTCATGTCCTAGACATGATGCAAGACAAGACGGGTTCATTTGTACAAACACAATCACCCACGGTGTCCAGGCCATTTATTTATACAGGTCATGTCATGTCAAGTAGCCGTCGCAACAGCTTATCAAGATATATCATGTCAGGTTTATCATATCAAGTGTACTAGTCAGGAGTGCGCCACGACGGGCCACTATCAGGTCATGTCAGGTCATTAATCAGGAGTGCACCACTACGGATCACTGTCGTGTTCAGGGGACAAGTGTAGGACAGTATAGTGCAAGCATTCAATCAGGGGACTCAAGTTATGCTGAGGTTACAAGGCACAAGTCATCATTAAGATCAAATAACAATAGAGAAACAATAATAACAATAATTTAAATAGCTGGACAAGGCATAGGAAGGAGCCCTGCGGCTCAGGGTCACTATCAAGTCATGCTAGTTCCTTGTCACACCATGTCATGTACAATTGTCATTTCAATCATGTCAATCAAATCGGGATTATCAAGTTCAGGACAAAGGCGTAAGGATATAAAATGGGCGTTAAATATCTAATAAAATATCAATATACAGGGCTATAGAAGATCCAGGGTAAGTAGGGTCAGGTCCAGTTGTGCCTAAACATCAGGTTGCGCCTGAGTCAGACTGCGCTCAAGTCAGGCTGCGCTCAAGTCAGGCTACGCTCAGGTCAGGCTACACTCAGGTCAGGCTACGCTCAGGTCAGGCTACGCTCAGGTCAGCGTAGGGACTCCATACGACTCCTCTTCAAGGCAACGTATGTACTCCATACGACTCCTCATCAAGGCAGCGTATGAGGTCCATACGACTCCTCATCAAGGCAGCATATGAGGTCCATACGACTCTTTGCCAAGGCAGCGTATGCAAGACATACGCCTCCAAAAGGTAGCATATGGGTCAGACTGCGCTGTGCTAAAGAGCACGCGAAGCTCAGTGGCGCAAGCTAAAAAGCTCGCGCACACAGCTCACTGTCTTCTCCAAATCAGCAAGAACTCCATGGTTGAACCCAAAGCTTCAATCCATAACTTGGTCAAAACAAGTCCAAATCCAACTTTTCAAAGGTCAAAATTGGGTAGAATAAAATTCTCTACAATATGGAACAATTAGTTTTCGAAAACAAGTAAGTTTGGTAGATCAAAACCCAAGAAAACCGAAAATGATATAAACTTCGATCTACAAGAATCCACCCGGTAAAATCGAAAACTCCAAGTTCTAAACATGCTTAGAATGTAACAATAAAGAGAATTGAACAAATAAAATGGAAATCGTCCAACATTCGACAAGGTATACTTGCCTTGGGCTGGAGGAAGAAGATGAAGATGGAAATAAAAAATGAAAATAATGGAGGAGAGAGAGTGGTAGGTGGCTTATATAATAAGCTCAAGTGATCTCCACCATTCATTCCTTTCCACTCAATCTAAACCATACACCTCATCTCATGAGAAACCAAACCAAACCAAGTCAAAGTGGAACCGAACCAAATAAAACCAAATCCAAGTTAAACCAAGTCATGAAATCCTATACTTAGGAAATTTTAAAATATCACGCAAATCGATAAATACGAAATACGGCTCAAATAAATATGTATCCGTATAAAATATCGATACAGTGAGACGGGTCTCACAACAAGCCAACGGTCTCTTAAGGTCAAGCTTATTGTCTCAATCTCCAGCAAGTAATATAGTTTCAAGATGTTTGACCACCAAATATACAATAAAATGCGTCCCAAATATTACATATTCAGCTGATCATGAAGCTAGTCGTACAAAAATGCGGGGACTAGCAAGAGTTAAGTCATACATGATCAACCCTAGGATTTGTTAATCATGTTTACAGCCCGTAGGAAGACAGTAAGTAAATGTGCATCGAGCTAACAGGTGCTCGTCGGCTAAACGTCTCAAAAGAATAATTTACAATAGAGTGAGCGAAACAAAATAGAAAACCCTCTCGTAGCCCGGGTTTCTTCTAGTCGCCACCATCGGGCTGGAGGTTCGGTAGATCCTCGGGTGCTGCTCCGAAATCTGGCCACACAAAACCAGCTGGGTCAAACCCCAGAAGAGCAAGTGCCACAAAGGAGGCCACGCAATAAGAACAAAACCAGCATATCAGAACATAAAAAAATAAAAAAAAAGTACAAGCAATAAAAGTACAGCAGGACAATAAGCGACTAGGGACATAGAACCATTCCGGAAGCCAGATTGCAATCCGTAAACCAAACAAGGACCGGGGTTGTAACCCTTCGCCTGAATAGAACTTGTCCCTATCCATTTACTGTTTAAGATAGATAAAACAATCATGTACAGGAGTTCCAGGTATAGGGACTTAGACGAGACTTAGACCAGGCTGGACACCATCCATTCACAAGCGGCCAAGCAATTACTACGGCTTACTACTTTAACTAACTAGGGTTATCACAAGCCTAATTACTAACAAGATGCAATGAGAATTTCCCAGTCCCAAGCCCTGCAGACTATCCAGTTATCCTTCTGCGGGTTGAGTATGGTTGGGTACATCGCCCAGGAGACGATATACCCTTAGGTGACTTAGAGGGTGCAACACATGACAGTGTGCTGGAAATGTGCTCTACTCGTCGGCAAGCTACAAGTCCAATTAAGGCACCCAGATAACGAGATTGCCTGTGACTGGAAATTCTCCATAAACTATAGTTAGATCCAGTCATTAGCCTAACCCATATTTAGTATGAATCCCTGACCGTGGGAACCAGGGAGTCACGTCCTAGATATGATGCAAGACGAGACAAGTAGATTTGCACAAGCAACAAGAAAGAACACCCACGGTGTCAAGTTGGTTATACGAGTCAAGTTAGCCGTCGCAACAGCATCAAGTCAAATTACAAGTTACAAGTCAAGTTCCAAGTCAAGAGTGCGCCTCCACGGGCCACTATCAGGTTATCAGGTTACAAGTCAAGAGTGCACCTCATTGGGTCACAGTCGAAAAGATTAAAAGTACTAGGATCATAAATCACAGAATCACAAAACCGTACTAGTCATAGCAAATACTGAAAATCGTATCAGGTCGTGTTGGGCCAAGATAGTCGTGCTGGTGAAACAAGATCTCAAAACTCCAATCAATAAAAGAGAAGCCAAGCCTAAGAAAATAAAACCAAATCACCATGGTCAAATAGACTGCACAAGAGATCAGGTTGCGCAAGGGAATGGACTGCGCAGGGGGATGAACTGCGCTGGGGCTGGATTGCGCTGAATCGGATTGCGCATGGAGCGAAGTGCGCGGGGATGGAAGGCGCAAGAGATGGGTGGCGCAAGAGATGGGTGGCACAAGAGATGGGTGGCGCAAGAGATGGACGGCGCAAGAGATGGGTGGCGCAAGAGATGGACGGCGCAGAAGCGGATTGCGCAAGAGCCAAACGCGCTGGGGGTGAGCGCGGTTCACCAAAGGACGAGCTGCGCGGTCGGCGCTGCGCTAAAGAGCGCTGGCCGAGGGGGATGATGCGCGGTTCAGCACTGCGCTAAAGAGCGCAGGCTGGAGTCTTCTTCTCCAGGCCGAGAGGAACACTTCAAGAACACCAAAGTTCAAATCTTCACATCTTGGTCAAATCAAATCCAAATCTAGATTTTCAAAAGTCTATCTTGTGTAAAATTGAATTCTATTCCACATGGAAGCATCAAAACCCACAAAAACCCAACTAAAATAAATCAAAACCATGTAAATCCAAAAATAGTCAAAACTTAGATCTAGGAAAATGGAAGCTCCAAATCCGAAAATGTCAAGTTCTAATGTTGATCTCCATGTCCTAATCTAGCTAATGGACAAATAAAATATGGTACTTATTTGTTGGCAAGGTGCACTTGCCTATGGAGGTTGGTGGAGGAAGGAGGAAGAAGAAGATAGAGAAGTAAATGAAAGAGTTATGAGGAGAGAGAAAAGGTTGGTAGGGTTTTAATGAGGGTGGTTGTGTTGTGTTGAGGGTGGAGCATAGGCTAAGGTGGTCCAATGCATGCTAAACCAAACCAAACCCATCCTACTCCACACAATAAAATCAAGCCATGCCAAAACCCGTTTTACGAGAAAACTCAAAATCCCATAAGTCCAAAAAATAAAATACCTGCCAAAATCCAATTACGAGTATAAATACAAAATACGAGAAACGGGGGTGACAAAAACCATGTTGACGTACCCGTCGTCGTATGCATGATTATCTGAAACAAAATTAGGTCCCGCATGCATATACGGCTCAACGTAAGGCTCCGGCTCTGATGCTAAAGACACAAGTTCTCCGTGTGCGGTCCACTGATAGTAATTAGGCGTGAAACCCCTCGAGTACAAATGATATGTCACTTCCACTTCTGGATAATATTTCACGTTATGATATTTCACACACGGACACTTAATTTTGGTGTCGTCCATATACTGAGGGAACGCCTTAGCAAACTGCAGGAACTGCTCTACTCCTGCTATGTATTCATCCTGCACACCACACATATCATCAGGACAACGATTGTACATCCATGAACGATTCTGCAAGTAGTAATTCATATCCATTTAGAAATAATTCTGTAAAGATGGACACACATTATCCAACAGGCACAAATTCGTATATTATATCTTATTATGGGACACACATTAGTAGCGGACAGTTACTAATAACAATGATATGCAATCTAGGTCAAACTAGGTTGTACTAAGTCAAACAAAGTCAAACAAGGTCAAGCTAAGTCAAGCAAAGTCAAACAAGGTCAAAGTAGGTCAAGGGTTGACCTACTGTTGACTTTGTCAACTCTTAGTCCAATCTAGGTCAGATGTTGACTCTACTTTGACTTTTAGTCAAAATAGTCAACCTTGGTCAAACAAGGTCAAATCTAAGTCAAATATCCTATTTCTAGTCATTACCTACCAAGGTACCCTTTACCTTATCGCTATTGGTATCCCAATACCAATACCTTAAGTTGGTACCCTTTACCTTATCGCTATTGGTATCCAAATAACAATACCGCGGGTAACATGGTTGGTACATTAAGGGTCTTTGACAAGATGACACGTTGCAAAAAAATATATCCTTATATATAGTTCTCCTACGAATTTTCTTTAACATTACGTAGGAGAACTATAAGGATATATCTTTTCACAATATGTCACCTCCTCAAAGACCCTTAATGTGACAACCATGGTTTAAAGTATCGGCCGATACCGATCCGATATGGCCGATACCGATACGGTTTGCCATGTTCCGATCCGATACCGACCGATACCAAATATGACCGATACCGACATTGGGGGTCTTTGTTCCGGTCAATTCGGCAAAACCAATCGGTAAGGGTGACTACTATTTCATATAATTTCAAAACTACTAAGAAATAACGCCGAAATACTTAAAATTATGCCTAAATGTATAAAATATATATTTTTAAATGTAAATAATTTATTAATAATTATTTGTTTTTCGATACCAAAGTCCGATACTCCGATACGATACCGTCGATACTACCGATATCGTCGATACCAATACTCATAGGAATAGTCCGATACCGATTCCGATACCGATATTATGAACCTTGGGTATTTATATATATAGGTATATATGTATGTATTGTGTGTGTGTGTGTCCTGTGTCCTGTGTCACAGAGTCGTGTCCAAAAATAAACCAAAGTCAAGTGTCCAAACCAAACTCGTGATTTAAGTGAGGACTAATAACAGCTAGTGTTGAACATTTAATGATAGTCTATTATAAGAAGTAATATTTGCTTTGTGAAACCAAGTCTGCATCAGATTTTCTATTGTCGTAGAGTTCCTGTGAATTGGAAGTATGCATGCAAAGTCTTCATCGGATTTTATATTCGTACATTTGTCTATTTTGGCAGTGATGATCTTAACTTGTTGATGGTCTTATGACTTTGTTGTATTCCTCATTAAGTATGATTGGTGAAGAGGCACATTTTCATGATATGGGATTGCAAATAACTCAGAGCCAACAAGTTGACAATGCTCTAATGAACTATGATCAATTAATCAATGCCTGTGATTAGTCGTTTGCTAGAAACATGATCTGTATTCTGCCTGTGATTAGTCAATTTTCTGGAAACAAGTATGGGCAATATGCTTCTAATGATTCTTGTCATCAATTCATTTGCTAGAAACAATAATGTTGTTGTTGCCTTCGAGTGTCATATCATGTCTTGTATTATGTATTCTCTATTTTGAAATTTTCGGAAATGAAACATTATGTATTCTTTAAATTTATCAATATTGTTGTTGTGGCATGTGATTAGTCATTTGATGGAAATATTATGTATTATATCATTTTAACAGTTCATATATTATGTATTATTGTCATAAATTTCCATTAGATATTATGTAAAAATAATTTGTAAACTGGAACAAGTATATAAATGTAGTTATTTTATTTCAATTGCTCTCATTTGTTATTTTTTGGGCAACCAAACAATATTTATAGAAGTGTCCAAACCAAAGTCAAGTGTCCAAACCAAAGTCAAGGATTCATATACAAGTGTCATGTGTGTACGTGTCTCCCAAACCAAACTCGTATCCAAATACTCGACATAATGTGTCCAAAAACAAACCAAACTCTTTGGGGACACGATGTGTGTCCGTGTGTCCGTGTGTGTGTGTCCGTGGGAGAGGAGGAGGAAGGAGAGGAGTTTGGTTAGGGTTTACCTGAGGAAGAGGAGGAGGAGCTCGGATTGGGGGAGGAGGAGCTCGAGGACGAGGATCTCGAGGAGGAGGAGCTCGCCGGAGGGGGAGGGAGTCGCCGGGGGGGAGGGGGTCGCCGGGGGGGGAGGGCACTGACAGAGGGGGAGGGAGTCGCCGGGAGGGGGGTGGGGGGGGGGGAAATTAAAATTTTCGCAAGTTTTCGAGTGAGAGTGAGGGGGAAAGAAGGCAGCGGCGTGCCCTAAGTAAAATAACTTAGCGACGTCACGTGTTGACGTCGCTAAACGTCGCAAAAATGGCGACATATATTTATAATATGTCGCTGAACGTCGCTATTCAGCGACGTAGGAAACTCCTGTCGCAAAACGTCGGTAGGCAGCGACGTTTTGCGACGTGTTTATAAAGCTGTCGCTAATAGCGACGTCACTTCTTGTCGTCGCTAAATTACGTCGCTATTAGATAATATTTTAGTAGTATTAATTATATTGGACTGATTTACAAGCTGAATTTTGAACATTCCTTCGGTATAAAAAACTTTCCCGAAATATGTTTCCTTGATAGACATCACCATCTGGCCAACATTGATGTCCATCCTGAGGCCTGCATTGCAGAGTAGGCCTCCTGAGATCAGGTTCTTGGCGATAGCAGGTACGTGCTTCACGCCTTGAAGTGTCAGAGACTTTCCCGAAGTTAGCTTCAACACCACCGTCCCGATCCCGAGTACTTCAGCTTGTGCCTGGTTCGCCATCATAACAACTTCAGAAGTAGGTGTGTAGGTGGTGAACCACTCCTTACTGGAGCAGACATGGCAGGAGGCTCCAGTGTCTACCCACCAGTCAGAGTCGGTCCTTACCGCATCAACCTGCGCAATCATAGCAACAATGTCAGTGATCATAAATACCTTACTAGGCTCTCCTTGCTCTGATTGCTTGGTCTTTGCTTTGCATTCATTCTTGAAGTGGCCCTTCTTGCCACACTTGAAACAAGGCATCTGAGACTTTGCCTTCTTTCGCTTGAAAGAAGTCCCCTTCACGTTCAGATTGTTAGGGTCCTTCTTCTTGTTGTGGGAAGCCGCCTGCTTTCCCCTTGTTTCCTTAGTATGAACCAGATTGGCGTTAGCCAATTGCTTGGATAGTGCGTCCACCTTCAGTTGAGCCCGTATCTGGTCCTCAACATAGATTTCCTGCAAGAGATCCTCAAGGCTGATCTCAAGCTTCTTCCTATGCATATTTGTATAGAACTTACTCCACCCAGCGGGGAGCTTTGAGACAATCCCTCCAACAACAAACTTGTCGGGGAGGGGCATCTCCTCGTCTTCCAACTTCTGTCGCAGATTCAGAAATTTTTTTACCTGCGGCAACATGCACTTCTCGTCCTCAAAGAGCCATTTGTGATATTTTTCAACCACAAATATCTTGCTCCTGTTCTTGTCTTCTTCGTACAGTTTCTCCAGGGACTCCCATATGTCTCTGGCAATTGTCTTCTTACTGTAGGATTATGCTAGAGAATCCTCCATATAGCATTCAGGATAAGCAGCCTGCAAATGCTATTTTCTCTTCTCTACTTGGCCTGAAGTTTAGTAGCCGCAGTGATTGCGGCAGCAGACCCAGTATCTGGAACGGTAGGTTCCTCTTCAAGAAGCACGTGATCAACGTCTCTGAGTTGAAGAGTGAGATAAACCTTCCTCTTCCAGACTTGATAATGCTCTCCATCAAACTTTTCTAACTTACAAAAGTCAGTATTGAGGAGTGAAGCATTAACGTTTTCCATCGTAGCAAAAAAGCTTTGAGATTGTTATTGCCGGGGCACAATTTTTCGATGGAAAACTGAAAAAATGAAACAATTGTAAAAACAATGTTTCAAATCAACACTTCAAGGAAGGTGATTCTGAATTACGAGAATCTAAAAAGATTTCGTAATCAATAGCAATCAGATCGTAGTACTTCTAAAAAGAAGATACAATCAGAATTACTGGCAGCAACGAAGAAGGTGACAGGCGAAAGATGGAAGAACTCCTGCTGGGGTGAATAATCACCGTTGCTCAAAGCTTTATTCGCCCTACATGAACAGCTTCCAAGAACCAGCAAGTTCGTCGGAAAACTTGGAACACTCCTGCTCTTCTGACTCCTCGGATGGACACGAACTCCCGTGCAAAAGCAACGCTGGTGCAGCGCCTTTCCTCTCTCTCTCTCTCGAAGGCTACTGGAAGATCAGAACTGTGTTAAAGAACACTTCTGAATTCTCTGTTTACTTGTGTTAAAAAATACTTCATAAACTTTCTGTGGTGGCTTCTCTTTCTTATGTATATGCACCGTCTTGAGAGAGAGAGGATGCCTTATATAGGCCCTGCAGCAACTGTTCGGTTGCCACAAAGTTAGGGACGTGGTAAAAACTACCCCGAACATGTAGCAACCGCCCAGAACGTGCAAACGCACGTTCTGCTGCAAGTTGCGCCAACTGCGCACATCCCGCGCTTCTTGCACTCTGCGCAACAGAGCGCACACTGTGCGCACTGCACGCACTGCGCACACAGCGCACGCAGCGCAACCAGCGCGCCCGCGCAACCCAGCACAATCTGAGCGCAACCTGGGCAAGCGCAACTGGGCTGACATGCTAAGTGCAAAGTGTGCCAACAAAACGCCACATGAGCCCATGAGCCCGAGTCCGAGTCCGAGTCGCTAAGCCCCTACGGGACTTAGCTCCCATGGAAATAAATTTCCCAAGAGCAAAAAGCATGAATGCTTTAATTGTTGATTTTATCCTTTTTTCTATTAGAAAAATAACCCCACATGGCAAACCCATGTGCACCTCCACACCACATGTGCATCTCCAATAATAGCAAAGCTAATATATAGAGATACAATCTCTTTGTTTTTTCCGATGTGGGACTAAAGTTTTCTAAAGGAAAAACCAAAACTCCAACACATGTGTCCTAAAGTTAATACGCATATATTTTACTGAGTTCAATTTTTTTCACCCATCAAAACTGAGGTGTGTGTTCACTTTCCAATAATGAATTGACACATGTCAAATTCTTTAGTGAAAACCACTTTGAATGTTTACAAAACCTGTTCTAAGAGCACCTCCAACCCAATTGTGAGTTTAGAAAAAAATTGTTGCCACATAGAAATGACAAGCTTTCATTTCAAAAATTATTCTCCAATGCAAATGTAGAATAAACCATGAAGTTGATATGACTATGACATGGCAAGGACAATGTGAAGTTGGTTGTCTAGATCTAGACAATGCACTTCACAATGACTTTGTCTCCACATCATCAACTATGAAAAAAAATATTTATAAAAAAAAATGAAGAAGTGAGGAGTTGTTTTGGAAGTTGAAAAAATATATTTTTTATTATCTTTTCAATACTTTTGCATTGGAGTTTTATCTCATTGTCTTGTGTGAATGTCATCATGCCATATAAGAAAGACATTGTTTTGTGTCTCATGTCACATAGGAATCACAACACAAAACAAGACAATATGGTTGGATCAGATGCTCTAAAGTGGTTTATGTTGAATAAATTTGACACGTGTTAACTTATTTTTGGAGGATGAACAAATATTTTAGTTTTGGTGGATGAATAAAAATGTAATATATATATATATATATATATATATATATATATATATATATATATTGTCGACACGTTTATAAATATATATTTTATATTTTGTACCGTATTGCTGTTGTTGGTCTGCAGTGCAGACTCCACATTGTCCTATTTTGCTGAAAATTGACAGTGAATTAATGAGCATTTATAAACGTGGGAGGAGAGTGACAAGACGCAGCACAAATTAACCACAGAACGCAATGCATGCGATCTGGCGAAGAGTGCGCGCGGCACAGAACTCAGAGCAGTTTGCCCACGCGGGCAGAGCCAGACACGTACGTGCATGGCCCCAGTCGAACAAGACTTTTCTTCTTCTTCCTGCAAGTGGCAATGCTGAGAGCGGTAGAAGAAACAAAGCTGGCTACTGTTCTCTCCTCCTCTCAAATCTCTCTCTATCTACCTAGGGCCTGACAATGACAAAACATTGGAGCCACATAAAAACTCTCTTCATGATCAAGTTACCAACACTTGGCCAGGGTTAGCTAGGGTTAGAGGCGAGCATTATTCGGTTTTGAATCGAAAATCGAATCGAATAAGAGATTCGATCGATTTTAAAAAAAAAATCGATTCGGTAAAATATTAAAAAAAATTATTCGGTTTCGATTTCGATTTTGGATTTCGATTTCGATCTAAAACCAAAAACTGAATAAAATTTTTTAGTTTATATATATATATATATATATATATATATATATATATATATATATATATATATATATATATATATATATATATATATATATGAGGAAGGATAGGCATTCCCGCACTTTTTGCATCCCCATGCATCCCCATGTTCACATCCATTAGATGTACTTTAAGTCATCTAATCTTAACCATTGGTAAATCAACGGTTAAGATTAGATGACTTAAAGCACCATCCAACGGTCACTACACCAAAACAGGAATTTTCTAACACAAATTTTTATTAATTACTAACGGTTTTTTATCGTTACAAAGTACTAACGGTAAAAAACTGTTAGGAAATTAAAAAATCGTTAGTAAAAGTAGCAAAAAATAAGATTTAATATTAGTAACAAATTTTATTTATTTTGTAACACCTAAAACTGTTAGAAAGTTGCATCATGTGACTTGCACATGACATAAGAAGTGTTACTAGTCATATTGGGAATATGTTATTCAGTCGTATTCTTTTGGAAATGGCCATTCCAAGTCCCGAGCCCTAGCTCTAGCTCTAGCTCTCCCTTCGTTCTCTCCTCTCTGCCACCATCTCTCCTCCTCTCCCACGCAGGTTCCTCGAGAATCACTACTGGTAAGCTCTCTCTCTCTCTTTCTCTCTTTCTTTCTCTCTCTCTCTCTCTACACGCAGGTTCCTCGAGAACTTCCTGAAGCAGTCTTCGCTCTAGAAAAAGTGAGAGCCTCGTCGGCTCTGGAAAAATGAGTATTGTCTTCGCCTTCTCAAAAACCCTAATTTACACTTTCTTTTATTTGTGATTTGTTATGTTTTCAAAATGTTCTAAGCTTTCAATTTT
This sequence comes from Iris pallida, assembly GCA_029216955.1. Classification (NCBI taxonomy): domain Eukaryota; kingdom Viridiplantae; phylum Streptophyta; class Magnoliopsida; order Asparagales; family Iridaceae; genus Iris; species Iris pallida. The sequence goes on along the minus strand of JANAVB010029617.1, from coordinate 9,174,609 downwards.
GTGTTGTGTTCGGAATGTTGACATAGCGCAGTACTCGTCGTCTATCGACCTCCTCTGCTCATTTGCTTACAGCATTTTTAAGCGATTTCAAGGGTAAACACATCTTCACTATGTTCCTTTCAGTTTATAATTGTATTTATTTCTATTGGAAGTTTTAGAAATTCATTGATCCTCAATAATTTGGGACAAAGGGTTTGTTGATGTTTTTGATTGATTCCTTAGTATAGTGACCCATGTCATAGTATCCTTTGAGTACGCATGGGTCCCGTACACATCACGAGAGGGTAGGCTTAACCTGTGTGCTATTTGGGTTTATCGTTCGCTTAAGAACGAGTCATTCTTAAGCGGGTCATGTTGTATGGTGTATATATAGTTTCTGTTGGTATAGAGAACATTAGCATCTTAGATGGTTGTGATATTTTCTTTAAAGGACATTGTTCTGTTATCAAATTTTTTATTATTGCTTTGAATGATGTAATTGTAAGAATCTTGTTGAATAATCATGATATGGTCTTATTCACATGATTGCCCAAAGTAGCTAAGCTGTATGTTGGGGATGTTTAGTTTGATGTAACCATTAAATCACAGGATCTTTGAATGTGTCCTTTTGCCTTAACCCAAATTTATGGACACATTGGCAGTTTTATTTTCGCATCTAGGGTTAATGTTGGTGTCTGAACAGCTTTGATTGGAGCAGTTGCAAATGCTCACTATTATTTCTTTGGACAAAATGTTTGCATATGAAACATTTGCCTTAAACAAAGTCATATTACTCATTTTTAGTAACCTTCCTGCTGCACAAAAAGTAAAATAATTAACCCAGTGAATGATGCTTAAAAATATTCTTCTGTTTCATCTTTCCAGTTTTAACTTGAGACTAAAGTATCTGCAACAACACCCATCCAGAAATACTAACATATTCTTGACAACAGTAAACTCAGAGCTTTCTTATTGTTGACAAAATTTTTCTAAAACTCAGAAAGCGAGTTCTGCTCATTTAGATTGATCACCCGATATTTCGGAATGTGATGGGTCAAATTTTAACCCCCCAAGATATTTTTGCAACATAAAGCAATAAGCATAGAACATAAATCTGGTGAGATATTTTACAGCATGAATAAATCTAAAACATAAATCCGAGATGCAATGTCCTGAACAAGCCAATCGAACCCTTCCAGCAACCCTTTCCCAGTGTAGGCACTACAACCTACTAGTTTCCAATGTCTGGTTCTGTCCAAACCCTCCAGGTTTAGTACCTGTATAATAATAATAATAAAAGAATCATGTCAGGATTAGGAAAAAAGACCACTTTACACTCAAAGATCCGAGTAAAAAAAATTAAGTCAATCGTGCAAGTTTAAAGGTCGTGCCGATTGAGGATTAGATGCTACTTTTACACTTATGATTTGCTTGTCAGGATGTTTTTTTTTTCTGATAACTGATGCCTTTTACACTTCTGATTTGCAGAGGAAGGTTGCATACCAAGTCAAAACAATAGTGAGGATATTTGAGGATTCTACTCCTGATGTAGTTTGGGGAACGGCTGCCAACAATACATTAGCTTATGTTTCTATCTTCTCTTCATTTGGAAGTTTCTTTGTAGTGGCAGCACATAGCATCACTGTTGTTTTGATAATGAATATTGTATTCTAGTAATGAAATTTGTACTCCACTGCTTTGATAATGAATATTGTATTCTGATAATGAAATTTGTTCTCTGGAGGAGAATATTGGTTAATAATGAATATTGTATCCCGATTAAATATTTACTGTATCCATTTTTTTGTCTAAATTGAATTTCTCGTAATGAATATTGGTCATTCAGGCTCAATAGAGCATTTTTAAAAAAAATATTTTTAATCTATTTCTAACGGTAAAAAACTGTTAGAAATTATTATTTTTCTAATGGTAAAAAACTGTTGGGACAATTTCTTTCCTAACGTTTTTATACCGTTGGGAAAATTTTCTTCCCTAACGGTAAAAAAGCGTTGGTACATTTTCCTTTCCAACGGTTTTTTACCGTTAGCAAAAAAACTTCCTAACGGTAAAAAACCGTTACGAAGACCGTTAGGGCAATTCCCTACGCTATACATACAACGGTAAAAAAGTGTTAGGAATATTTTTCCTAACGCTTATAGTCGTTAGGAAACGACTGTTCTGGTGTAGTGGGTGTAAATAGAGGGGATGCTTGGGGATGCAAAAAGTACGGGAATGCCTATCCTTCCTTCCTCTCTCTCTCTCTCTCTCTCTCTCTCTATATATATATATATATATATATATATATATATATATATATATATATATATATATATATATATATAGTTATTATATATATTAACAAAAAAAATACAAATAAATCCAAAAATCGAATAAACCGAAAATCGAACCGATTTAATTCGGTTCGGTTATTGACCAATTCGCTTCGGTTTCGGTTTAGCTTATTCGGTTTCGGTCCAATTCGATTTTCGTTTATTCGGTGCGGTTGGAACCGAATACTGTGAAACCCATTATTCTGTATTGTTTTAGTATTATTATTATTAGCATTTCTAAAAAAATAATTATTATTAATATTAATGTTTTAGTAGTGTTATTCGTATTTTTAATTATTATTATTATTATTATTATTATTATGAGTGGAAAATAACTTCAAAATTATTTTAACATGGATTTTTGGATTCCAGACCCAGACCCGAGTCCGAACCCAGACCCAGGCCTGAGCCCAAACTCATATCTTTCATTTCTTTCTTAAATCCTGATTTTGACCCGGTTTACTTTTAATAAAAAAAAAATAATAATAATAAAATATATATGATTTTGGGCTGGTCCCGTAGGACCAGCAACTGCTCATCACTCTCCCTATTCTTTCTCACTAGACAGTCTCTCCACCACACACGTTTTCTTCCACGTTCATCACCCCCTTAACACCACACTCCCCATTATTATTCTCCTCTCTCTCTCTCATCTCTTCACAAAAAGTCAGTAGGAGAAGCTCTCCTTACACTCACAGAACACTCCTCTCTGTTTCCACTCCTCTTCACGTTTTCACAGAGGAGATAAACTCTCTCTCTCCCTCTCATTTTTCCCCTACTCCACCCATTTCCTCTACCTAACCCCCAAGCCCTAGATCTAGCCGACCGCCGACTCCGGCGAAGCTCATCCCCGCGCCCCCGTGCGCGATCTCCGCGGCCAAGCCAGCACCGCGCAACCCCGACCGCATCTCCGTACGGCCCCCGCCGGCGGCGTACCTCGCCGCGCCCCCTTCCGCGGCCCTAGCCGACCGGCGCTGCCCTCCGGCGCCACTCCTCGCGTCCAGATCCGCGCGGCCCCTCCTTCGCGCGACCCTTCCCCGCGCCTCCGCGCGGCTCCGCCCGCGGCCGTCGCCTCCTCCAGCGCGCGGCTCCCCGCCGCCGCGGATCCTCTCCGGCCAGACCCTCTTCCGCGCCTTCTGTGCGTGACCGACCCCGTTGTCGCGAAGTTCCTGCTGTCCGAACGTCGTCTCGGTCTTTCCCAAGCTTTTTCCGCGGCTCCCCGCCAACGGAATTTGGTAAACTCTTGTTAATCACAGTAGTTCGTCCCTCCCGTAGAGTCTGTGATGAGAATCGGTCCCCGGTTTCCCTTTGGGAAATCCGGTTAGCTGCGTTAGTATATGCTGTGATTTTGTTTGCTTGGTTTTGTGTGTTGTTGGTTTGATTTCGGGATTCCCGTGTATTTTGGGAAGTTCTGTTGATTGGGAATTATTCCTGGTGGTTTGGAAAATTATTTCGGTGGTTATATTTTCGGGATTATTATTTGGTTGGAACAATTGCAGGTTTTGTGGCGCATTTTCCAGTTTTGGGTTGTCCCGAAATAGAGGAAATGCTGCCCAAATTTTTACAAAACTTTATTTATTTGATTTCAAAATCGGTTTTCGAAAATGAATTTTAAAACTGATTTTTCGGGCGACGACCGTACCGGTCTGTGGGCCCCGGCGAAATGCAAACGCACCGGTCCGACCGGGCGTTGTGGTATTAGCTGGATTTTGATGATGGACCGAGTCTGAGACTCTTAGCATTTATTTTAAATTATTTTAAATTAATATTTAGGCTATCTAATATAGTTATTTATTTACTGCACTTTATTTAAGAAATTAAATCATTTTTCTCTTATTTGATGTAAAAAATAATTGTACAGGGCATAAGCCCACTCTAGGATGTTTAGCTGTGCCCTTGTATTGTGTAGCGTAGATTTTATTTTATTTTCTGGGTGGATGTGATCTTGGGTGGTTCTGATTTTGACGTGAAATTGTAACTAGATCGTAATCTATTCTCGTTTATGATTAATTAAGAATTAATTAAATAGATAAAATTAGTAAATAACTAGTTCATGATTTATCATTAAAAGAAAACCATATTTTTATAAATATATTACAAAAACACAAAGTTTTCCAAAGTTAATTGATTCTCGTGTTATTTCCAAATAATCCAATTAACCGGCTTAATCAAACGCACGTAGTTGCGACGTAAACGTTAGCTGTAGATTAATACAACTTAAAACCTGACTAGGACATTACTACTAGAGATTGCAACTAGCACACTTAGTCTGGTTATTCAAGGATCTAAGTCGAGTTCTCAACTGTAGGAACTCGAAGTTACAACTGACGTTCTTCCTCCGTACCGACTCGTCCTTCCAGTCAAACTAATACAAGGCAAGTATAGTTTATGTAAATTTTACAGTTATTTACTTAATCGTTTTAATGCATGTCTAAACCACGACTCAAACACGAAACTCACACTGAGTACTGTACTGTAACTATCGGGGACTGGGGAACAGCGTAATGATTTATGACCATACTGTAACAAAACCCATTATCCATTACTGTAACAAACCCAAGCCGGTCATATGTCATTACCTGTTCAAAACACTGATTTCTACTGTAACAAACCTGTTTTAAAAATGTTTAGAACTGCATGATTCAATTTCTTAATTAACTGTTTTAAATTAGCATGGATTATACTTTGCTCCCTCCTGACTGGAGACAACATTTTTAGGTAACACTGAGGATGATGAGCTATACTATGATAGCTACTATGACCCGGTCCTCTACCCTGCGATGGTACCGGAGCCGTCTCTGGAGGACGCTGATCCTAGGACTGCTGAACCTGATGCTTAGATAGTTTCTCTTTCTGTATTTTTCTTTATTTGGAGTTTGTAGTTTATTTCTGCATTTCCTTTCCAGTTGTATTTCTGAATATTTATTAAATAAAGTTTCAATTTCTGAATAGAACAGTTGTGACAAATGTATTTGTGTTGTTGTGATTACCTGCAATGGAACAGCTTACTGCCGCCGTCTCACCACGGTGCAGGCTGGGCATGGTCCGGTTCGACCCATTAATTTGGGATCGGGTCGTGACATGTTTTCAGTGGTGGCCCATGCAGGTCGACAACAATAACAACTTAGGAAAACATATCTAGAAACAATTAGAACACTAGAACATTGATTTGTCACGACATAGGTCCGATTCATATATAAATAAATATTTTTGCTTGATTATAGACCGGTAGGCTACCTTGCTTATGTGTGTGTCGTAAACCTTCCTAAGAATGACCATTGACCAAATCCTGCTGGCGTTGAGGTGTCATCTCCGGATCATACCCCAAGCCCAGGGTCATTTCCCTCGCGGCTGTTTGACCGTCCCCTTAGTGCACCCAGTGAAGTTTTTCCTACACTGGCGACTCCTACCTCATCTCCAACTGAGTTGCATTCCCTGGTGGATTATTCATTTTGTTGCTCCACCAGTACCAGCAATCATCTTCCAAATGGTTGTTTTATTTCAAGAAATCATGGAGTTCCAGAAAGCTCAAGAAGAAGCCCAGCAGGAACAGAAGAATATCACGAGAGAAGACATGAAGAACGTCATGATGTAGCCTTAGATATCCCCAACCAAGTTAGAGCAGAACTTTTGTCCTAGGAAGGATACCCCTGGATCTAGAAGATATTTGGGTCCCATCAAGTACTCTACTTTCCGGCAGCCTTGTCGTAAGAAGCTATGGGCTTTTAACTATTACAATAGGCCTGGTCATCAGGTCGATGGTTGCCGTAAGAGATTGGGACAATGTTTGGCATGTGGATCTGCTGAACATCGGGTAAAGGACTGCCCCTTATCTTTCCATCAAACCAGAGCTCATATCCCAGCAACACCTGTTAGGCTACAACCTAGGGACCCTCTTCCTATCCAGCAGACCCTGCCCTTACAATAAGGTATGATGCATACTCGAGGTTCAAAGAAAAGGAAGCAGTTGGAGACTGCTCATGCAAGAGCCAGAACCATGAGGAATAGTACCTAGAACCGCTGTATAGCATCATCTTTTTGGAAGTTGTAACAGGATGTCCTTAGATCAAACATAAGAGTTTTTGCTGTAATTCTCCCCATGAATAGAAATTTTAGTTATACCCTTATGGCAGATGTTTTCCCTGATAGTCTCCCCGGATTATCCCAGAGCTAGACATAGGATTCACCCTTGACCTAGTCCCTGGCTCTTTCCCTATTTCTAAAGGATGTTACAGAGTCAACCCAAAGTTGGCCAGGAAGATGAAGGACCAGATCAATGAAGGCTCTAGGATTTATCAGAGTGGAACTTTACCTTAGGAAGTATCTATCTTGTTTGTGCCCCAGAAGGATGGAACAACGGATGTGCATCGATTACCAGACACTAGAGAACAAGTACTTTCTGTCCGGATCGAGGATCTGTTTGATCTGGTTGTGTGGAGTTAGGGTGTTTCGAAGTTTGACTTAAGATTTGACTTCCATCAAATCAAAGTCAGGAAAGAGGACATTTCCAAGTATGGGTAGTTTTCTTTGGTCAAGACGTTAGACTGACAAATGCTTCTGATGTGTTCATGAATCTCATGAACAGAGATTTTCATGAGTATTTGAATCAGTTTATTTTCTCCATAGATAACATTCTGATATATTCGAAGGCTGAAGAAGAGCATGAAGAACACCTGAGGAAGTTTTGGAAACTTTGAGGAAAAAGAAATTTTATGGTAAGTTATCTGAACGTGAATTTTTGACAAGGTGGACTTTTGGCCATGTTGTCAAGAGAAGAAATTTCGATGGAAGATAGCTGTTGTTGAAGAATGGTATACCCCAAGTTCAATTCGAAAGGTTCTTGAACTTGGCCGGCTACTATCAGAAGTTCATGAAGGATTTTGCCAAGATTGTCTGAGCCAATGACGAAGCTCACTTGGATGAATGAAGAGTTCATCTGAACGAAAGTTTGCCAGGCGGCATTGAGGAGCTGAAGAAGAGACTTACCACTACACCAATCCTTGCGCTACCCGCAGGAACCGGTGGGTTCTCAATTTACAGTAATGTCTCTGGAAGAGTACTGGACTATGCTCTTCAACGACATGGGAAAGTAATTGCCTACACATATAGGCAACTACAGACTCATGAGAAGAATTATCCCACACCTAATTTGAAATTGCTGCAATTATCTTTACTTTGAAGCTATAGAAGCATGATTTTATGGAAAGGGAGTAAAAATTTATACGGACTACAAAAGTCTGAAATATGTCTTCACTCAGAAAGGGCTGAATGTTAGACTAAGAATATGGCTGAAGCAGATGAAGAATTTCGACATCAACCTGCAGTACCATTCAGGTAAGGCTAATATGGTCGCTGATGCACTTGGTCGATACTGATGGCGAAGTTCTTAACCAAGGACTAGCACCTGGTAGAAGACATCGAGAAGTTTGGACTGGAGGTTATACTACCTGGAGATAGAAGGACGGAGCTGGATGCTGATTCAGTATTGATGAAGTTCGAGGCTGAGGGATAAAAATCCAGAGAACGTAGTTTCAAAACGAGGCACTTTGCAGGCTTAGAGATCAAGTGTTGGCAGGAACACTCGAGGGTTTCTAAATTAATCAGCATTGGAACTCTGAAGAATGGTGCGAGACTTTGCGTATCGGCTGACAAACGGAGGAACGAGTTGATAAAAGAAATGCACCAGTCACAGTATTCTATATATTCAGGAGATAATAAGATGTATCGGAATATGCCTCCATTGACTGGTGTTATGGAATAAAGAAGGACAATTTCAGGTATGGGATTAGATGCGAATTTGTCAACATGAGAAATTTAGCAAGATGACAACAAGCTTGTTGGAGCCGCTGGACAATTCGGAGTGGAAGTAGAAGCATATAACAATGAACTTTGAGTAAGGATTGCCTTGTTCCCAAGGAGGGAAGGGCACCAATTGGATTATTATAAACCGACTGACTAAGTCAGCACACTTTATTTCCCTTCAAAGTTGGTTATCCACTAAGAAGTGGGCAGCATTGTACGAGAAGCACATCTACCGGATTCATGGAGTACCGCGGGACGAGCAAGCAGAGAGGTCAATCCAGACGCTTGAAGATGTATTGAGATTTTGCGTCTTGGATTTTGGTAGGTCTTGGGAAGACCAAATTGCATTTGGTGAAGTTTCTCCTACCAGAGGAACAATCAGTTTTGATGGAGCTGGAAATTGAGGCCAGATACATCAGGCCATTTGAAGTTTAAGACGCGTTGGTAGTAGCGTGCCAGTTAGCTCTACCCGCTAATCTTGAGAGTGTGCAACTTCTTCTACGTCACAGATCAGACATTACATTGCGGATCTGAGTCGCACTTTGGATAATTCGGAGCTGAAGATTGGACTCAACCTTTCAGTGCCAGAGAAACCAGTTGCAAGCCTAGTCAGAGATGAGAATCAGAATTTGAGCCATCACTTTAACTCCTATTCCTTATCCTTTCTTTTTCCGTTCTAAATTTGACTAATGCTGCTAAGTTAGCCTAGTTTTGCAAGCTATCTTTTTAAATCAAGCTTGATCATGACGATATTTTATTGGGTGCACCCACTAATATATTGTCTAATCAGGACCGGTGCATGATGGTCTGATCAACCTCGTGTACTTTGGTTCGCTTTTATATTTTTCTGCATGGATGATATCATAAATAAAAACTTGTCCCTAAACCGTCTCATCTATGACTGCCTTGGAAATCCTTATGGTTGGACCTGGGTTACGGGCGCAGTGTCCGTACCTGTTTGTCTTTTCTATCCCTAACCTTACTTTAATTTCGAGGACGAAATTTTCTAAGGAGGGAAGATTGTGAAACCCATTATTTTGTATTGTTTTAGTATTATTATTATTAGCATTTCTAAAAAAATAATTATTATTAATATTAAAGTTTTAGTAGTGTTATTCGTATTTTTAATTATTATTATTATTATTATTATTATGAGTGGAAAATAACTTCAAAATTATTTTAACATGGATTTTTGGATTCCAGACCTAGACCCGAGTCCGAACCCAGACCCAGGCCTGAGCCCAAACTCATATCTTTCATTTCTTTCTTAAATCCTGATTTTGACCCGGTTTACTTTTAATAAATAAAAAAAGAAATAATAAAATATATATGATTTTGGGCTGGTCCCGTAGGACCAGCAACTGCTCATCACTCTCCCTATTCTTTCTCACTAGACAGTCTCTCCACCACACACGTTTTCTTCCACGTTCATCACCCCCTTAACACCACACTCCCCATTGTTATTCTCCTCTCTCTCTCTCATCTCTTCACAAAAAGTCAGTAGGAGAAGCTCTCCTTACACTCACAGAACACTCCTCTCTGTTTCCACTCCTCTTCACGTTTTCACAGAGGAGATAAACTCTCTCTCTCCCTCTCATTTTTCCCCTACTCCACCCATTTCCTCTACCTAACCCCCAAGCCCTAGATCTAGCCGACCGCCGACTCCGGCGAAGCTCATCCCCGCGCCCCCGCGCGCGATCTCCGCGGCCAAGCCAGCGCCGCGCAACCCCGACCGCATCTCCGTGCGGCCCCCGCCGGCGGCGTACCTCGCCGCGCCCCCTTCCGCGGCCCTAGCCGACCGGCGCTGCCCTCCGGCGCCACTCCTCGCGTCCAGATCCGCACGGCCCCTCCTTCGCGCGACCCTTCCCCGCGCCTCCGCGCGGCTCCGCCCCGCGGCCGTCGCCTCCTCCAGCGCGCGGCTCCCCGCCGCCGCGGATCCTCTCCGGCCAGACCCTCTTTCGCGCCTTCTGTGCGTGGCCGACCCCGTTGTCGCGAAGTTCCTGCTGTCCGAACGTCGTCTCGGTCTTTCCCAAGCTTTTTCCGCGGCTCTCCGCCAACGGAATTTGGTAAACTCTTGTTAATCACAGTAGTTCGTCCCTCCCGTAGAGTCTGTGATGAGAATCGGTCCCCGGTTTTCCTTTGGGAAATCCGGTTAGCTGCGTTAGTATATGCTGTGATTTTGTTTGCTGGGTTTTGTGTGTTGTTGGTTTGATTTCGGGATTCCCGTGTATTTCGGGAAGTTCTGTTGATTGGGAATTATTCCTGATGGTTTGGAAAATTATTTCGGTGGTTATATTTTCGGGATTATTATTTGGTTGGAACAATTGCAGGTTTTGTGGCACATTTTTCAGTTTTGGGTTGTCCCGAAATAGAGGAAATGCTGCCCAAATTTTTATAAAACTTTATTTATTTGATTTCAAAATCGGTTTTCGGAAATGAATTTTAAAACTGATTTTTCGGGCGACGACCGTACCGGTCTGTGGGCCCCGGCGAAATGCAAACGCACCGGTCCGACCGGGCGTTGTGGTATTAGCTGGATTTTGATGATGGACCGAGTCTGAGACTCTTAGCATTTATTTTAAATTATTTTAAATTAATATTTAGGCTATCTAATATAGTTATTTATTTACTGCACTTTATTTAAGAAATTAAATCATTTTTCTCTTATTTGATGTAAAAAATAATTGTACAGGGCATAAGCCCACTCTAGGATGTTTAGCTGTGCCCTTGTATTGTGTAGCGTAGATTTTATTTTATTTTCTGGGTGGATGTGATCTTGGGTGGTTCTGATTTTGACGTGAAATCGTAACTAGATCGTAATCTATTCTCGTTTATGATTAATTAAGAATTAATTAAATGGATAAAATTAGTAAATAACTAGTTCATGATTTATCATTAAAAGAAAACCATATTTTTATAAATATATTACAAAAACACAAAGTTTTCCAAAGTTAATTGATTCTCGTGTTATTTCCAAATAATCCAATTAACCGGCTTAATCAAACGCACGTAGTTGCGACGTAAACGTTAGCTGTAGATTAATACAACTTAAAACCTGACTAGGACATTACTACTAGAGATTGCAACTAGCACACTTAGTCTGGTTATTCAAGGATCTAAGTCGAGTTCTCAACTGTAGGAACTCGAAGTTACAACTGACGTTCTTCCTCCGTACCGACTCGTCCTTCCAGTCAAACTAATACAAGGCAAGTATAGTTTATGTAAATTTTACAGTTATTTACTTAATCGTTTTAATGCATGTCTAAACCACGACTCAAACACGAAACTCACACTGAGTACTGTACTGTAACTATCGGGGACTGGGGAACAGCGTAATGATTATGACCATACTGTAACAAAACCCATTATCCATTACTGTAACAAACCCAAGCCGGTCATATGTCATTACCTGTTCAAAACACTGATTTCTACTGTAACAAACCTGTTTTAAAAATGTTTAGAACTGCATGATTCAATTTCTTAATTAACTGTTTTAAATTAGCATGGATTATACTTTGCTCCCTCCTGACTGGAGACAACATTTTTAGGTAACACTGAGGATGATGAGCTATACTATAATAGCTACTATGACCCGGTCCTCTACCCTGCGACGGTACCGGAGCCGTCTCTGGAGGACGCTGATCCTAGGACTGCTGAACCTGATGCTTAGATAGTTTCTCTTTCTGCATTTTTCTTTATTTGGAGTTTGTAGTTTATTTCTGCATTTCCTTTCCAGTTGTATTTCTGAATATTTATTAAATAAAGTTTCAATTTCCGAATAGAACAGTTGTGACAAATGTATTTGTGTTGTTGTGATTACCTGCAATGGAACAGCTTACTGCCGCCGTCTCACCACGGTGCAGGCTGGGCATGGTCCGGTTCGACCCATTAATTTGGGATCGGGTCGTGACATGTTTTCAGTGGTGGCCCATGCAGGTCGACAACAATAACAACTTAGGAAAACATATCTAGAAACAATTAGAACACTAGAACATTGATTTGTCACGACATAGGTCCGATTCATATATAAATAAATATTTTTGCTTGATTATAGACCGGTAGGCTACCTTGCTTATGTGTGTGTCCTAAACCTTCCTAAGAATGACCATTGACCAAATCCTGCTGGCGTTGAGGTGTCATCTCCGGATCATACCCCAAGCCCAGGGTCCTTTCCCTCGCGGCTGTTTGACCGTCCCCTTAGTGCACCCAGTGAAGTTTTCCCTACACTGGCGACTCCTACCTCATCTCCAACTGAGTTGCATTCCCTGGTGGATTATTCATTTTGTTGCTCCACCAGTACCAGCAATCATCTTCCAAATGGTTGTTTTATTTCAAGAAATCATGGAGTTCCAGAAAGCTCAAGAAGAAGCCAACTCAAGTAAGGGGTGAACATTATTCAGTTTTGGATCGAAAATTGTGTGAATTGAATCATTCTGTTCGGTTTAATTTTTTTTATTCGGAAACAATTTTGACAATACTAAAATTTTATTTGGTTTAAGTTTGAAGTTTCGGTTATGGTTAACAACCGATAATCGAATAAATACTTAGACAATTATTTTAGTTATATTTTATTGTTAAAAATGTGTATAATTTAAAAATAATACTTTTATATGTACGTGTTCTAAAGTTCAGTTTTGATAGTTAGATAGGCTAAATTATAACCTAAACCCTCAACTATTCAAAATATTCAATTTAATAGCCCCAACTTTGCAGGTGCTAACTTAATACCTTAAACTATATAATAAATTTTATGTTGATACCTAAAATTTTAGAAAAGACAAAACTATTCCTCTCTTCCTAACCCACAACACCCATTTCCTTCTCCGGTAGCACCCCCCTCTAACTGTCCTACCCCCCTGCGACCGCCCCCACACCCGCCCTCGCATCCCTCGGGGAACCATGTATGTGCCCAGCTTGTGGCCCCCCGGCGATCACTCCACCGTGCGCCGTAGCCCCCTCCCCCCGGAGGGGCAGGGGTATTGACGGGAAGTACAATTTTGTCAAAAAAAATTCAGAATATTAAGTTAGTACCTATCAAAGTTGAGTATATTAAGTTGAAAAACTGAAATAGTTTAGGATATCAAGTTGTAATTTAGCCAGTTTAATAATTAATCCAACTTTGAATCCAACTTAAAAATACAACAAACATATGTATAAATTATATATTTTTTAATATAATTTAACCACGAGCTTAACTTTAAGTTTCATCCATTGAATAATAAAAATAGTTCAATCGAAAAAATCGAATAAACCGAATTGACGATCGGTTGTTCAATTTCGATTTTAAATTTTTACAAGTTAGATTTTAACTAATTCAATCTAGGTTGAAACCGAATAAACAGGTCACTTACTCTAAACTCCATGCTTTCACCCTGTCATCTATCAGCATGTAGCCATTGTCACAAGAAATGCCTAATTATATGCACAACCGACTTAGCCGATCAAGATCCAACAGAACAGACAGTCCCACATTTGGTTCCAATCCATCATTCCACTTTCCCAATCTTTCATCATATTAATTGGACCCCATAATCAATTACATGTGATTGATTAGCCCAGAATAATTAGAAGACACTGTGCAGGACCCACTGTATGTAGCTGACTCTGTGTCCACTCTGTGTCTTCTGCAGCACCAGCCTGTTCCGAATCTTGTCTTGACAGAGTGATCAAATTAGTGACAAATGCACGAGAGAGAGTACAACAACGTGTTGTAGCTAATTACATTAATCAAGTGACTGCAAATCTAACATGTGACGACGTTCCAAATGGGGCCATTGTGTCCTCTCTCGTACTAAACAAGACACAAAACCGTGTGCTCGTGCGGTTTTAGCGAAGAAAACCACACCTCGACAATGAATATATATATATATATATATATATATATATATATATATATATATATATATATATATATATATATAGTTTACTTCTTTAATTCTCATTAGCCATGTGGGGTTATTCTTAAACAGGATTTTTTGCGGCAGAAATTATGCCTCGTTTAGTGTAACCAATCAATTAATTTCTTGGTTAAGCATCGACTCCAGAGTCGATCCGGAAGGTTGGGTTGTTATAGTCAAAACTAAATTTGGATTATCCTTCACATTAGAGATATAAATATAGAATTAAGTTGGATCTGCGTTAGACCGATCCTAAAAAAAAATATCGCCAGAAAGGTCGTCATATAGAGGAGGGTTGTCCAAATCTAAAATTTTTGTCGAACATACTTTCGGGACAGTCCTGATTGTGCACAGATCAGGGATATGCTACATATGTATTTGGGGAATATTTCTCTGAACAATGGTATATGCATGGAAATGTATTAATTATGTTGACATCTTGATTAAGGAATAATTTTGATAGATGATTGATCTTGAAACTTACGTATTCGCGTCTCTTGTTCTGGATGCTACTTGTGCTTACGAAAGCTTCACTCTGCTAATTTTTTTATGGTTTCAAACTTTTTCTTGTTAAAAAGTTTTTATTAATTAAATTGAAAAGAAATGGCTTGTATGATTCATTACATAGAAACTTACATGAGTATACTTAGAAAAGTTTTTGTTGAAATAATATAATAGAATCTAATATTGAATATATTTGTTATTAGTATTAGTTTTTTTTTATTAGATTCATTTGGTCAATGAAGTAACATTTAATTTATTTTGTAAATTACTCAGGTCTTCAACTAATATTTAGTACAAGTAACACTTAAATATTTGATAGAAATTAATAGAATAACATAAAATATTTTAAAATTAAAGTACATTAACTTTAAAAAAATATAAACAACTATATAGAAATTTAAAACAATGTCACCAACAACAACATTGAAATTAAAAAAGTCTAAAAGTTACAATATTATTGAAATTAAAAAAGCCTAAACATTACAACAATATTAAAACTAAAATAGCCTAATTAAAAATAAAGTTGAGGAAGCGGATGGTGAAATGAGTGGTGCTATGCAAACTTTCTACAGAAAAAAAAATGTTAGTGAAACTAGGGAGAGACTAATTAATAATGTTATATAAATAATATAAACTATTATACAATGATATTAAATAAAATAAATAATATAATGTATATGATTATATTAAAATAATTGTCAAAAAAATAAATTTATGTATAATTGTTTATTATTTGAGGATTGATGGATTGGAGTCGTAAAATTGAGAAAATATTTGAGAATGAGTTGGAAATAACCTAAATACAGAGGAAATAGAACCACAACAACCATCCAATCCCTCTCTCATAAGATTTGGGTCCATGTGGAGCATGAGAAAGCAATACAATTTTTTTTAAGGTTAACTATCAATTTTTTCCACTATTCACTCATGCAATTTAATTTGATGGAAACAGAGAGATACATTAAGCCAAATTAAGCACATTTTTAACTAGGACACATTAAGCCAAATTAAGGGCAAAAAGGAACGACACTTTCAGTAGTAGATATACGTATCATTTATAATGTATGATGGAATATAGGAATGGTTATATCTATTCTTTTCATTTCTTATTTTTGACACATTTGGTATTAGGTAATGGATGAACTCTTGTTGTAAGTCCACCTAAATAAGAATATAGTTTCTAATGTAAGAACAACAAATGTTTTGACTTCACTAACGACTTTATCATATACTCTCCAACAAAACAACTTATATTCAAAGTAAATACAATTTTCAAACATTGTTTGTACTAGTTGAACAAGTAAAGCTATGCTCAATTTATATATCAATTATATACTTCTAAAATGAAAACGAGAACTAATATTTTTTCAACATATATTTTGGGAGTCATAAGTTTTATATTATTATCAACATTATCATCAAAATCATCACTAATTTTATCATCATCTTTTTTTTTACAGTACTTTCACCTAAATGGAATATTTTGATTTGAAGAACCATGCAAGAACAACTTTGGTTATTAGGCCATCTTCAATGTTGATTTCTAAAATCGAATTTTTATCCTACTTGACCATGTACTTTAAGGAGATTTCTATCCAACTTGGAAGAGTTTCTACTTAGAAATTGTAGATACAAAAAAACACCCTCCAATTGTTCTCTACTTCTACATATCATAGGTGTCACAAAAATAAAATAATCAATTTAATGGTGTGAGACCCAATAGAGAGTTTTATGATTCATAGAAATTCTCTGTCATACATCAATGACATCTAAGGTAGAAATGGGGATAGAAAGTTAGAAACTACCATTGAAAGAATTTTTTTTTTTTTTCTAAAATGGATTTCTAGCATAGAAATAGGGGAGATACAAACTCCCTTTGGAGATGGCCTTAGAAAAAGGCTTAGTACTTGATATAATAGTTATGTCAAAATTTTGGTAATGGTGGAGTAACATAATTATTTACATATGGTGAAGGTAAATTACTTTGAAGAAATTATATATTTCTTCACCATCTAATAATAAACAAGTAAAAAAGAACACCTTAATATGAATTCATACCGAAAAATGATTAATAATAAGATTAAGTAAATCATGATCCATGTTAGTATTCTTATGCGCTAAAAAAGTTAGGCCAAACATCTTTCGTAAGATAACTCATCTATTGTACCTCCGCACCAGTATAATATTCTTATGGTTTGGATATCCATGAAAACAACAAAGAACCAGTCTAATAAAGATTATAGGGGATGAAAAAATAAGAATAGAGCTTCGATCTGGAGATAAAAATAATAAAATGTGATTTACGCAAGCAAGTAGTACATATGTAAAAAAAAAAAAAAGTCTAAAGCCCCCGTCAATTTATAGCTCAATGTGTGAGTTAAAATGAAAATGTTGAGGTTATCTTTAAGTGTTGTAAAACCTGACCGTTGATAAAAAAAAAAATTTAAATAAGGCGCCACATTGTTTAATGTTTTTGCAAAAAAAATGCTAGACGTCTGACATTTTTGTCACGCTATGACGTTTTTGCTACAGAAACATTAGACGGTCTGGCATTTTCGTTGATTTTTTAAAAAAAATCAAATGTAACTCCAGATTGTCTAGCGAATTGAAAATCTCCATCATTTTTTGAAAAGTTTGTTATCTTTTATCGAATTTCACTTAATTTTGATACTATGTAGATTTTTTTTTTTTCCTTCTGAATTTCAAATGTATTCGTTCTTAATTTTTTTTTCTTATCCTTGTAATAATACTAAACAGTAATGAACCAAGACAATACTTGTACAGAAGTACATAATTATTGTATCCTCATGAACCAGAAAATAGGGAAAGTGTCCATATAGATTTATTATAGTCATATGATGGCACCAGAGGAAATCACATGGCAAAATTCCAGATCTCACTCTTAAATGACTGAACAGAAAGAAAGCAGCATGCATCAGAATCTCCCATGAAAAATAAAAGTTAATATTAGGGTTTAGGTTTGTAAATTATTCTGTATTAGAGTTTGGGTCTTCATATAGCTCAAAATTGATAACTTAAGAGTAAAAAATGAGACCCAAAACTTAAAAGATGGGCAATTTGTGGAAATTTCTTTTTGCATGCGGGATGGGCGATCACGGCTGTACCCGTGCCAACGTGTTTCCCACCCATTCGTTCCCCCTTCACTTTTCGGGATCCATTTCCGACGAAATTCATGGGCCCCCTTCAATGGAGAGCCGACATTTGGCTTGCAGATCAGGACCGTGACCACAAACCACGATCCATTTATTACTGTCTTGTATGATCCCATTATTAAAAAAAAAAAAAGAAAAAAGTCAACCACCAGCAAAACCGAAAAATAATCTTAGGGTGCAACTCGGGCTCGTTGGGTCGGGTCACTTGAGGTCAACCCAAGCCCAACTTGATGAATCATAAGCCTAATCCGAGCCCAAGTCCGACCCAATCTCGGGTGCAACATATGAAATCCAAGATCAAATCTGGACGCTCGGGTTGGGCTTAGGTCGGATCGGATTGGGACCATCGGATTTATCGGACTCTAATATAATATTTGAAATAATTTTAAACAAAAGTAATATCAAACACATAATCAAATAGCAATCAAGTCTTGATTATTATAAAAAAACAAACTCAAATAAGATTTAGGATAAGATGTTGAAGAATTGAGATAGATAAATTTAGGATTTAATTAGTCGGATTTCGGGTTCTTTAGGTAGCCCGACACATAAACCTGAGTCCTACTCTATTTTAGATCAGATTCAATTATTTTACTCATAACTCAAGTTCGAACCCGAATATCTTCAATCGTAATCCAATCCATTAATGGGTTTGTCGTTCAGATTTAGCCCGTCCGATTTGCACACCTAAATATCCCCTAAACAATACCACACGCTTAGACCACACACCAGCGTTACTGTCCTCCTCTTTTGTTCTCTTCCACCCCCATCCAAACTTCTTTATAACTTCACACCTCCTCCTCTTCCTCTTCTTCTCATCTATGGTTCTTTTGTGTAGCTTCTATAAATATACGTACTCAAGAAGAAGAAGAAGAAGAGGAGGAGAAGATGGCATTGGAGGCCGTAGCGTTCCCTCTGGACCTCTTCGGTTGCACCATGAAGGACTTGTTCAGCTTCGGCGAGCTAGGCGACTGGAGCAGCTGCGATTTCGGCCAGGAGGACCAGAAGTTCAATTACGACGGGTGGGATATGAGCCACCGGCTGCCGCCATCGTCTTCGTCCGTGCTTCCAACGATAGACGCGACGGAATGCGGACGGGCAGTAAAGGAGGAGGAGGAGGAGAAGTTCAGTACCGCTGCGACTGCGGCAACCGCAACGGTGGGAAGGAGGAAGAAGAGGCGGAGGTCGACGAGGAGCTGCAAGAGCAAGGACGAGGCGGAGAGCCAAAGGATGACGCACATCGCGGTGGAGCGCAACCGGAGGAAGCTGATGAACGAGTACCTCTCCGTGCTCCGTTCGATCATGCCGCCGTCTTATGTTCAAAGGGTATGTGGAGTCGAACCTCTTCCTCCATTCCAATCTTCTGCTTCCGAGGGTTTGTTTGTACAATCACACACACACATTATATTGAACGAAAATGATATTTTGCTCGCGATTTATAACCACGAACGTGACCGTCGGCCGATGTGACGGCACATCGGCCGGCCATTGGCACCCCTTTCTGCTATCTCGGGATTTCCACCGGACAAGAGGGCCAACGGCCGGCCGTCACGTTGGCCGATGGTCACGTCTGCGGTTACAGACCGTAGATTGAAAGGCCTCTCTCTTTGTGTTTTACTGACCCATCTTTCCTTTTTCGGCAAAGAATCTAAAATTATTGCGTCGAAAGATGAACTCACCGTTTGCCTATTTTAAACCCAATTCAACTTTCTCTCTCTGGACATTTTTGTCAATTTTCTGAATGCGAGATTTTTAATGTCTAGCTTCGTTGAGGATTCCATTATTATCTTATCATTCTGTCATTTTCTTTGGAAATGTGAAGAAGTATGTTCAGACACAGCGGAAATAAACCCGAGATGCATGCGTCCACGAACAAGAAAAATAATTACAATAGCTCTTACAATACATTTTTTTTTTCTTAATCTCAAAAACTCTATATCATAAACATAAAAGAAAACCGAAATCTTAGACCACGTTATATCCATTCTACTATATAATAGGAAAACTTAGATGGTGAAACTTTTGAATTCCGAAAATACCCTTACATACTTATACTAATTAAAAATAGTTCATTAATCTATTCTACTATATAATAGAAAAACTTAGATGGTGAAACTTTTGAATTCCGAAAATACCCTTACATACTTATACTAATTAAAAATAGTTCATTAATTTTAATAAGGACAACTTAGTAATTAGGAAGACTACCCTTTGGTCTTCCTAAAGAGTTTTTCTAAACTAATTAAGAAATGTTAAAATACGTGTAAGTCACGTGCACATATGCTAGTAGCACGTAATGTATCTTTATTTTATTGACTGTGTAGAACTAGAACTCATTGACCAGGACTTTGTTCTAAACCAATTCTATTTCTGGATCAGATTAGTGAAAAATGGTCATGGACATTTTTTTTTGGTCATCCTCTTTCAAATTAATATAGAAGGAAGAGGAAAGCAATGTACTTAATCATAGCTGAACTGCACTTAAATAATCTAACTATTAGATTTTTACATTTTAATATCATGATTTTTTTTTTTTCCAAGTTACTATTCGAAAATTAAGTTGTATTAGAAATAACTTCAAAAAACCAGAATAGTTCATGATATTTAGTGACAAAGTTTAGAAGAGCTAGTAACTTGCAAAGAAAAAAATTATCTAATGGAAAGAGTAAAGTTGTATGTTCTACTTGTCCAGTTTAAAATAATGGAAATTTTGAATTGAATGTACTTGTACACTCTATAATAACTCATTTCTTGATCGCTAATCAATAATTGATTCAATGTGTGCAGGGGGATCAAGCGTCAATTGTGGGAGGCGCCATAAACTTCGTGAAGGAGCTCGAGCAGCTCCTCCAGTCCCTCGACGCCCGGCGTCGACTCAAGCTGATGGCTGACCAGCACCCCGCCGAAGGAAGCTCCTCCTCGTCGACCCCTTTCTCCGACTTGTTCACGTACCCCTCAACCTCTCCTCCTCCTCCTCGACGCGCAAATGGCACCACCGTCTCCCCCACCAACAGCAACGTTGCCAACCACGAGACGACTGCCAAGAACCGCTCGGCCGTGGCGGACATCGAGGTGACGATGGTCGAGAGCCACGCCAATCTCAAGGTGCTCTCGAGGCAGCGGCCGAAGCAGCTGCTCAGGATGGTGGTCGGCCTGCAGAATCTCCGGCTCACGACCCTCCACCTCAATGTCACCACCGTCCACCAGATGGTCCTCTACTCCTTCAGTCTCAAGGTATTCTAAAACGAAAATGATATTTTGCCCGCAGTTAGTAATTGGGGACATGACCGCCGGCCGACGCGTCCCACTCCCATCTCCGGATTCCATCCGGACCAGGGACCAATGGCCGTCCGCCACGTCGTCGGCGGTCACACCCGCGATTACAAACCGCAGGCTACATAGCAGCTCCGATTCTAAAACTCCCATAACATCTAATAATTACTTTGTACTGTAGTTCTCATCGGTGCACATGTTACTTGATACGGTAAGATTTGTTGTCTGCATCTAGAAAACCTAGATTCAAATCAGCGAAACAACATCTCTACGTTATTTTTTGATTTTTTTTTCCTTTAGGGTCTGCTTGGCAATTGTAGGGGTAGCGGTTGTGAGGTGTTTTTAGAGTACCGATTATGAGTGGTTATGAGGGGTCCGGTTTTGGTGATTTTTAAGTAGCCACTTTTAAACGAGTCCAATCCATGCTTGGTAATTCACTAACGAGCGGTTCTGAATTTTTTTTACATTAATAGATTAAATAGGGAAGGATAGCAGTAGTTATAATTATATATTTTTTTTGAGGATATAAATGAAATTAAAAAATAGAGCCGTTCAAAATCCACCAATTTGAAGTGTTTATAAAGCCACCCAAAAATATATTACACCGGTTTTTGAAGGTTTTTGAGCCTACCAAAACCAGTGCCTCAAAAAAATTAACAAGCGAGGGTTTTCATAAACGGTCTGTTCAAAAATATTCCAAAACCGGTAAAAACACCGTTACCAAGCAGACCCTTAAAATCATGTGTAAGTGCAAGTCTCGTGACACTGAAACATCTTATTAGTGTACATGTTACTTATTAAAGGACTTGTTTCGATACAGTTGGAAGACGACTGCCACTTCACATCGGTCTCCGACATCGCCACCGCGGTTCATCACATTGTTGGCAAGATCCAGGAGGAAGCTGGCTTAGTCTGAACTCCATTTTGCAGGTGGTTCTACTGATATATACACTCTGGTGAGATCGATCAGTGCCGACCATTGTTGTCTTGGGAAAACGAAGCATCATGTGAATGTCACCACCTAAGCTTTAGACAATATGAATGATTGATTAGAAGGTGAGAGGGGTTATAGTCATTCTCTAATGATATCGTTTCATAAAGTGACTCCTAGGCATTGCCAATCAGTGTCAGCAATGTAAAAATTACATTATCAGTGCTGTCTTGTTGTGACCGAGAAGACTTGACATGTTGTTTATATTGGTCTACTACTTGAGGTTATTGGTTAGAGGACCTAGGCTCGTACAATTATATTGCAAAGTAATGATGTGGCTACTCAATTGAGTACAAATCATGGACAGGGTTACATACATTTGCATTGCACAAATTTTACATGCATGTCAAATTAAACTTTGCCAACAACACAATTCTGTACAGGACTCTGATTAGTTTTCTATTCAATCATTTCTTTTCCAACATACTCGACTAATTCTGATGCGTCGAAGTAATGTCAAAGCAACTAAAGTAAAAAAAAGTGTGGAACACAAATTATTGTCCATGGGGAACATTGTAGGCAGGGTACCTCAACTTGGTTTGAACCCACTGATCCTGAAATCTTTAGTTCAAAATCGGTGTCCTGGAATTTAGATTCGGAAAATGATATCTGAATCTATTTTTTCTTGTCAACATCCTTTATACCCTAATAATATTTTTAAAATTAAACCCCATTTGATTCACTGCAGTTTAATCGCAATCGTAATGTAATCAAATGTAAAAAAAAAAATGATTATATAACGATTACGATTACATTACAGTGTGCCAAATGGGGCCTTAGTCTTTACTTTTAGTTTGTAAAAAAAAAAGTTGTCTAATAAAATTTGTTGAGTTATAATTAAATTTAATTATCAAAATGTCAAAACTATTTTCTCTTTTTTTCTTTCTCGGATTTTATTCTAGTTGTCAGCTTGATCAAAAACTAGCGAGTACCATGATTCTTGAGCCAATAGTTGATTGGTCATGGACGACCCATCTTGGTTGAGTTCTAGTCATAGTCGACCTCTGTGGTTGCTCGTCAGCTTTCGTCGAGCATCGTAGTTAGTGCCAACCATGGCCTACCACTTTTCACCTTAATTTTAACTAGAGTTCCAACAAATTTCACTAACTAAAAATGTAATGCACCAATCCAATATTTAGAGGCCAAATTGATATTGCCAGGAATAAACTAAAAACAACAGTAACACAAGAGAAATGGACAGAGTGTATATTGACAAGGAACAGAGTGTATAGTGTCGGCGGGTCCTAGCCTACAGGTTGGGATGGGGGGCCGCCATCGGGGTTGCCCGGGGTTCGAATTCCTTCCTTGAAGTCGGCTGGATGGTTTTGCCACGGCTCCAAGCCACTAGAATAAACATACCTACGTATACATAGAGGGCAACATAAACTAATTACTGAAAAATTAATAGGTAAGTTAACTTAGTTTTAGGAACTAACTACGAATTTCTCTAGAGACGCCGAGACCTAATCCTAAGAGGGGATGTATCCGGAGAAACACTCGCTCAAAACAACGACAGATCCCAAGATTAGTTTTATGCTAACATGCTAACAAACAACAAGTTTGACTTTAAAACTCCAACACCGAGCAACTTTCTGTAAACAAACTGTGATTAAGCACATTACAATCTTCATGGCCAATAAAAAAATATTTCCTTATAACACAATGTAAGAGCATATAAGATAGGGGTGCAATGGGTCGGACTTGAGGTCAACCCAAGTCCAATCCGATGAATCATAAGTCTAGTCCGAGTGCGAGTCCGACCCGGCCTCGGGTTCAACATATGAAGCCCAAGACCAAGTCCGATGGATCGGATTGAACTCGGATTGGGTCAGGTTCATCGGGCTCTAATATAATATTTAAAATAATTTTCAACAAAAGTAATAATAATATTGTACACTTAATCAAATAGCAATCAAGCCATCATCATTACAAAATAGAAACTAAAATAAGATTTAGGATAAGGAGTTGAAGAGTTTGGGTGAAAAAATTTAGAATTTAAACTTTTTATTTAAAATCGGGTTTCGGGTTCTTGGGTAACCCGACACATGAACCCCAGCCCAACCCAATTTTTGATCGGGTTCAAATATTTTAACCCAAACCCGAACCTGTATCCCAGTATCTTCAACCCTAATCCAACCCATTAACGGAAGATAAGAGAAAATAACAGATTGTACACATAAGATTTATCGAGGTTCACCTCAATTTGAACTTACGTCTTCACCCGTCCTTCTTCGTCGTTTTTACTATATTCAAATGAAAGATTACAAATAGCTCTTCTCTCAAGCTGGTACAACTTAACTTGAAAATCACTTTCTCTCACAAACTCACTTGAGGTAGATTAAAAGTGTAAAGATTACAAGAGTTTTTGTTGTGTGTTGTTCTTCTTGTTTCAATCTTCATCTTCTCCCAACTATTTCTAGGGAGGATGTGCCTCTTGGATACACTACTTTTTATGTTTCTATGCATGAAGAACTCCAGAGGGCATCCTTCCATCTCCCAAGGTCAGTCACTGTTAGTGCCGAGGCACAATTTTTGATGGAAAATTCTGAAACTGAAACAATTGTAAAGACAACGTTTCAAATGCAACACCTTAAAGAAGATGTGCAACAGAGATCCTGGAGGATTCTGAATTACGAGGATCTAAAAAGATTCTACGTAATACACAAAAAATCTAAAGAGACTTTTGTGCAAGCGACTATCGGCAGTAGAGCTTCTAAAAAGAAGTTACTGTAAAAGGCAACAGCAACGATGACAGGCGAGAATGAAATGCTGGGGTGAATGAACCACCGTTGCTCAAAGCTTTATTCGTCCCACACGAGCACGAACAGCTTCCAGGAACCAGCAAGTTCACGAAGAACTTCTGGAACGCTCGTAAGTCAATATTTGAGACTTGAACGGGCTTCCTGGACTTTACAGACTTCCTTCACTCTCTTCTTGGTGCATCTTTCAAAGGAGGCCAATGGGCTCTATTTATAGAGTGGAGTTGAGACTTCACCTCTTCTCCTATCCGATGTGGGATTAAAATACCAATACTCAAAATTAGAGTTTGATATTTTAGATCATCCCACAATCAGCATAGAAGTGTGCTAGTCCACGCCTACCCCCCGAACACTCCCGTGCATGCACGAGACATCCTGGAGTCCGTGCCCGAGTCCGAGTCCGCACAACAAAAATTAACTTGCATCCTTGTTGGATTTAATCCTTTTTTCTTCTAGAAAAATACTTCCACATGGCACAAACTTGTGCCCCACTACACCTCATGTGCGCACCTCAACACAAGCAATGCATTATATTGAGATACTCACCATTTGGTGTAGCCGATGTGGGACTATCTTTTCTAGTCCAAAGACAAAAACAACAACAATCCCCCACATATCTCAATATATGGGTTGAGCGTTCCCCACAGTGACTGCCCATCATGCATTAGGAGAGATGTCGCTACGTCTTGAATCTTCCCGCATAGGTTAAATAACAGCATGATACAAGAATGGACTAAGCCTTGAATTCTGCACTATAACTGCAATTCTTTCTACTCACATAATAACATCAACTGTGCTTCTGGCTGCACATTGAAGGCCCTGTGCCAGCCTGGTTTCAGTGTATAATTTTGGACGTCTACAAGTTTACCCTCAAGAGACGGCCTGATATCTCTTTCCATACACTATAGGTGAGTTCTTTATTAAAGAGATATGGCATGAAGCCTTGCGCTTCCTTGCGGTGCTACGCCGCTATGACATGGCCTGAAGCCGAGGCATTACCCCTACCTGGGAACCTCATCGTAGTGTCATACTACTGTAGCATGAGGTCACAAGCCTCTTTGTAGTGCCAAACTACCCAGCATGAAGCCTAAGGCTTCCTTGCGGTGTTACGCCGCAACGACATGGCTTGCAATGCCGAGGCTTTACCCCTACCTGGGTACCTCATCGTGGTGTCGTGCCACTGTAACATGGGGCCATCCTCCCCTTTGTAGTGCTGTCAACAACTCTTTAATTACGTCATACAGCATTAGGCTACCTGTCTATTTGCGGTGCTACGCCGCTATGACTTGGCTTGCAGAGGCATTACCCCTACCTGGGAACCTCATGGTGGAGTCACCCCACTGTAGCATGGAGTTTCACTCCTTGTAGTGCTGCTCTACCGTGCTTCCTGTAAAGCACACCAGGCATTCACTCTGCCTGAGAACTCATTAAGGCGTTTAAGCCAACCTTCCACAGGATCTATTTTTTTCGCAGAAAATACATAGTAGACAACAGTGGTTATGGGTCCGTATCCCTTTCATGTTCCAGAGAACAAGTACCCACTGTTACCTGATAGTTTTCCAGTCAGTGATCCTCCTTTGAACCAAAAGTTAGATGTCTAGTAGATTTCTCTTTGAACTAATAGCATAAAACTTTATGGTAGGATTACAAAGACACTATCAGAATACCTTCAAGCCCATTTTACAAGCTGTGTCATCGACCAACTGGCGCTTGAGGCCCTTGGTGAACGGATCCGCCAGGTTCTCCTGACTCCGAATATCAATCACTGCAATAACACCTCTCTTGATAAGATCGTGTACTGCTCTGTGCTTCAACCGCACCGTTCTGTTCTTCCCATTGAAGAGTTCATTTGATGCCACTGCTGCTGCCGCCTGGTTGTCACAGTATATCGGTATTGTCGGTATCTGAGCCCTAACCACCGGAAGATCATACATGAGCTCCCGAAGCCACTCTGCTTCATCTGCAGCAGCATCCAATGCAAAGAATTCTGATTCCATGGAGGAGCGAGATAACATAGTCTGCTTCTTCGACTTCCACGATATAGCATCTCCGCCCATGGCGAATACGAATCCACCTGTGGAATACTCGCTCTCCATATCTGAACACCAGCTAGCATCACTGAAGCCTTCCACTACTGACGGATCTCCGCTGTAGAAAAGTGCATATGTCTGAGTTTTTTTGAGATATCTCATAACACGCTTCACAGCTTTCCAGTGCTCAACGCCTGGATTGCTAGTGAACCGACTCAGCATTCCCACGGCAAAAGCTATGTCAGGCCTTGTGGCAGTGGTAGCGTTCATCAAGCTTCTGATGACGCTAGCGTACTCCAACTGCCTGACACTTTCCCTCGAATTAGGCTCCAGCTTCTGATCACTCCGGTACGGTGTATCAATTATGGGAAGATCTTGATACCCGTAGCGAGTGAGCATCTTCTCAATATAATGAGATTGTGACAGCGCTATTCCAGTGCCTGTCCGGATGATCTTGAGCCCCAAGATTACGTCGGCATCCTCCAAGTCCTTCATACTGAACTTGGTCGAGAGGAATTTCTCTGTCTCTGTGACGCAGCTTAAATCCGTACCTAGGATTAGCATGTCGTCCACGTAAAGACAAACGATTACTCCTCTTCCGTCAGCAAACTTCGTATAGACACACTTGTCTGTTTCACTGACCCTGTAGCCATTTGACCTTATCACCTTGTCAAACTTCTCATGCCACATTTTGGGAGCTTGTTTCAAACCATACAGAGACTTCATCAACTTGCAGACTTTGTCTTCCAGACCTCTGACGACAAAACCTTCTGGTTGTTGCATGTAGATCTCTTCGGTCAGCTCGCCATTAAGGAATGCCGTTTTCACATCCATCTGATGTATCACCAGCTTGTGTATTGCTGCTAGAGCAATTAACAATCTGATGGTTGTCATCCGAGCCACTGGAGCATAAGTGTCAAAGTAGTCGATCCCCTGCTTCTGAGCAAACCCCTTGGCCACTAGCCTGGCCTTGAACTTGTCAATGGTTCCATCTGCTTTCATCTTCTTCTTGAAGATCCATTTGCATCCGATGGGTCTTGCTCCTTCTGGCAGGTCAACCAATACCCATGTGTTTTGGAGGTGATTGAGTCAATCTCGTTGTCTATCGCCTCCTTCCAGAATACAGCATCTCTGGTCTTCATCGCCTCATCATATGTAAGCGGATCTGCTTCCACATGATAGGTGACGAAGTCATCTCTGAAGTCTTTCGGCCTCCTCGTTCGCTTAGTTGACGGCTCAGCGAGTTCTGGTTCAGCTGGTGTCTCCTTGACGACAGCTTCATCTTGGACTACTGGTTCATTAAAGACTTCTGTCTGCTTTTTACCCTCATCATTCTCCGGAAGATCCGCGAGAACAATATTCTTGTGTTTTGCAAACTTGTCTTCAAAGTATTCAGCATCGCGAGATTCGATGATATGGTTTGACTCGATATCAAGGAATCTCCGAGCATCACTCTTCTCGGCATACCCCAAGAAGATCGCCTTCGTAGTCCTTGTCCCCAGCTTCTGAATCTTCAGATCCGGGAGCTTCACATAAGCCAGACACCCCCACACTCGAATGACATTCAAGTTAGGTCTGACTTTGAACCAGAGTTCATGAGGAGTTATGTCGGAAGTAGCATATGGCACTCTGTTCAGAATGAACGTTGCCGTTAGTGCAGCTTCTCCCCAGTAGCACTTTGGAAGACCCGCAGTCAACAGCATGGAGTTCATCATCTCTGTCAACGTTCTGCTACTCCGTTGGATTGAGGAGAGTACGGAACCGTTGTCTCATTGATGATTCCATGTTCTTTGCAGAATGATAAGAATTCATGAGACCAATACTTCCCGCCTCGATCACTCCTTAACCTCTTGAGTTGTTGTCCAGTTTGCCGCTCAGCCTCGGCCCTGAACTCATTGAACTTCTCGAATGCTTCGTCTTTAGACTTGAACAAGTAGACGAAAGCATACTTTGAGATGTCATCGATGAAAGTAATGAAATACTTCATCCCGGCCTTTGTAGAGAATTGTTTGAAGTCACAGATATCTGAGTGAACCAACTCCAGAAGATCTGTGCTTCGATGGACCCTGTGAAAGGGTTTTCTTGTGATCTTCGTCTGAGCACATACTTCGCATTTCTCTACCTTACCCCCACACTTGGAGATAAGTCCTAGACTAGACATTCTGTTAATCCTTTTACAATGAACATGTCCTAGCCTATTATGCCACAACTCAAGAGAATAATCAGAAAAAGTGATTGCATTTATATTATCATGCTGGGTTACAACAAGCTGAATCTTGTACATTCCTTCAGTTTGGAAAGCTTTCCCGAAGAATGTACCCTTCTTGGACATCACCAACTGGCCAGCATTGATGTCCATCCTCAAGCCTGCGTTGCAGAGCAGACTTCCAGAGATCAGGTTCTTAGCAATTACTGGAACATGCTTCACACCTTGAAGCGTCAGAGTGTTCCCCGATGTGAGTTTCAGCTCCACCGTCCCGATCCCCAGTACTTCAGCTTGTGCCTGATTTGCTATTATGACCTTCTCTGAAGTTGGCTCATAAGAGACGAACCAGTCTTTGTCTGAACAGACATGACAGGTCGCACCAGTGTCTATCCACCAGTCCAAGTCAGCCCCCACAGTTGCAACCTGTGCTATCATGGCAACTAGATTAGTAATCATAGAAACCTTACTAGGCTCACCTTGTTCTTTGGGCTTGGACTTGCATTCGGATTTGTAGTGGTCCTTCTTGCCACAATTGAAGCAAGTCACATGGGACTTGGACTTCTGCTACTTGAAAGCAGGACCCTTCACTTTCAGATTCGTGAACTCCTTCTTTTTGCGATGAGAAGCAGCCTGCTTCCCCTGGTATTCTCTGGTTTGGACCAGATTTGCCTTCGCCAGTTGCTTGGACAGAGTATCCATCTTCTGTTGAGAGCGCATCTCGTCCTCAACATGGATCTCTTGCAAGAAATCTTTCAAGCTAATTTCCATCTTCTTTCGATGCATCCTTGCATAGAAGTTGCTCCATCCTGCAGGAAGTTTTGCGACGATCCCTCCAACGACAAACTTGTCGACGAGGGGCATGTTCTCGTCTTCTAGTTTCTGACGCAACTTCAGAAACTCATTCACTTGGGGCAGCATCGACTTCTCGTCTTCGAAGGTCCACTTATGGTATTTTTCTACCATGAAGATCTTGGACCGGTTCTCGTCATCTTCATAGAGCTTTCCCAAGGAGTCCCATATCTCTTTGGCATATGTCTTCTTGGAGTAGGACTCTGCCAGAGAGTCTTCCATAGAATTGAGTATCAGTAGTTTACATATACTGTTTTCTCTCTTCCACTTCGCTTGTTTGGTTGTAGCAGCGGCCACAGCCGCAGCAGATCCAGTGGTTGGAACGATCGGTTCTTCTTCTGACAGCACGTGATCAACATTCACGAGTTGAAGATTTAAAGTGACCTTTCGTTTCCATATCTAGAAGTGTTCGCCATCGAATTTCTCCAACTTGTTAAAACTGGTATCGATGAGCGAAGCACGAGAGTTATCCATCTTCTCAATAAAGCTTTGAGATTGTTAGTGCCGAGGCACAATTTTCGATGGAAAATTCTGAAACTGAAACAATTGTAAAAACAACGTTTCAAATGCAACACCTTAAAGAAGATGTGCAACAGAGATCCTGGAGGATTCTGAATTACGAGGATCTAAAAAGATTCTACGTAATACACAAGAAATCTAAAGAGACTTTTGTGCAAGCGACTATCGACAGTAGAGCTTCTAAAAAGAAGTTACTGTAAAAGGCAACAACAGCGATGACAGGCGAGAATGAAATGCTGGGGTGAATGAACCACCGTTGCTCAAAGCTTTATTCGTCCCACACGAGCACGAACAGCTTCCAGGAACCAGCAAGTTCACGAAGAACTTCTGGAACGCTCGTAAGTCAATATTTGAGACTTGAACGGGCTTCCTAGACTTTACAGACTCCCTTCACTCTCTTCTTGGTGCATCTTTCAAAGGAGGCCAAGGGGCTCTATTTATATAGTAGAGTTGAAACTTCACCTCTTCTCCTATCCGATGTGGGACTAAAATACCAATACTCAAAATTAGAGTTTGATATTTTAGATCATCCCACAATCAGCATAGAAGTGTGCCAGTCCACGCCTACCCCCGAACACTCCCGTGCATGCACGAGACATCCTGGAGTCCGTGTCCGAGTCCGAGTCCGCACAACAAAAATTAACTTGCATCCTTGTTGGATTTAATCCTTTTTTCTTCTAGAAAAATACTTCCACATGGCACAAACTTGTGCCCCACTACACCTCATGTGCGCACCTCAACACAAGCAATGCATTATTTTGAGATACTCACCATTTGGTATAGCCGATGTGGGACTATCTTTTCTAGTCCAAAGGCAAAAACACCAACAGTCCTTTCATCTCCCAATACATAGAGAAAAATAAAGCATCAATGTTGCATGCATGTAGTGAATATGTAAGCTACTTCAGAAAGTCATAACTTCTTCAATACACCTTCAAATTCACTGATCCAAAGGCTGGATTAAAGAGAAAACTTTTCTCTACAACTTTCGTATTGAGGACCGAGCCAGATAATGACTCCAACACATTCAAATCTGTCTCCCAAAACTGAATCTTATCACAGAAGCTGTACCCAGTAAAATGGCTAAGTACAATGCCGAACCCAACCATGGGTGACCGATTTTCATGGACTAAATCTATATTAATTCATCATGGGGATGGACCCCCTTCCCATCACATATGTAATGTTCAACTCCTTGTTAGCAACTCGGCAATCGAAAAAAATGCAGAACTGCAAAAGTACGAGTATAAATCGGCACAATATAAGTAAAATACTGCCACCAATTCGGTCAAAAATTTGTCTAACAAAAAACATTCGGGTTAGATTTAATTCGTGTTAGTACGTTTCATATGAACAAATTCGCACTAAAACTTCGACATATATGTAGGGCCCACCCACCTCTACTCCTTCATAAACAAGGTTTCAATGTGAGAATAAGAAGAGGCTGGAAAACACTACATAAAGAAAAGAAAGTGAAAGTAGGATTGAAAACCGAAAGGTTTTTCCTTGATTGTTGCAAGCAACAGGTGCAAAGACTCTTGGGTTCTTGTTTAGGTTACTGTGAGACTTTTTCTGCTTTTCTTTTGATAATTGTGCCAGTCTTAATATTTAATAGCAGCAGGAGTCAAGAAAGTCAAGACTATTGGGTTTCCCGGTCACGTTTTTGGGTCGAATTTTTTTAAAAATTCGTACGATTCGTGTTTAAAACTCCATGGGCTTAAAATTCGCGTACAAATTCGAATTTTTCAAAAGGACGTAAGTACTATATGTTTATGTAAGAGTAGGAAAAATTTGCCTATAATACGCATTTTATTCGGGTGATTGCTAACAAGGTTCAACTATCCACTCAAGAGTCAAAAGATTTAGATATAGTAATTATTATAATTACATAACTACAAAGCTCTTTTCTCTACCAGTCAAGCACTGCTGCTTGCTTAATAATTCTCTTTCAATATCTACAAATGTGGACAGCACAAGGGAACCATTCCAAACTTTGATCCGCGAAATCAATAAAAAAAAAAAATTACTATGGTAAAATATGCCATGAGCTAGATATCTAAGATACTTTGGTATACGGAAGAAAAAAAAATTGCTAGTACGAGAACTATTTCAAAAATGTCAAAGTCCACTTGATTGATCATAAGAAGTCACTTGTGCAAGTTGTGCATCAGTTTTTATTTTTTTACGCAGAGCATCTCCACCAACCTATTGCCCCCCATTACCAGTACAAGTAAAAAAAAAAAGGGACGGATGTTGCAAGTTCATGACTTCATGCATCCACTTGTTTAAATCAGAACAAAACTGTCTAAAACAAAGCACAGGAGGGGGAAGAAACCAACAATGTTGAACCTACGGTCAGGAGCGGATCCAGAAATTATAGTTGGGGTGGACTGGCAAAAATTTGGGTGGACTGAAAGTAGATAAATCCATATAAAAAAAAGTAAAAAAAAAATTGTATAGAAAAAAAAATATATATTTTTTTGGGTGGGCTCCAGCCCACCCCACGCTACCTCTAGATCCGCCCCTACCTACAGTACTCTAGGGTTGAGAGAGTCAAGCTTGATTAGTTGGGGACATGGATTATTATCGAACACGAGCAAGCAACGAGTCCAATTTCGCTAGTAAGTATCTTATATTGGTATTTATTATTCTATCATTCTCTTTCATTATCTTTATTTGTTTCTGTTTGGAATTCATTTTGTGGTAGATTTTCTTTCCTGGATATAAAAAGTTGGAGGAGAGTTTTGGAAGGCAGAAGCAAAAAAAAAAGCAGATCATTAGCTCTATCTTTATTCTAACAGTGTTTTTTTTTTCGTTTCTCATCTTATGTATGAAAATGATGTTTTGACTTATTGTAACCGTCTTAAGTAACATGTTTACTTATGAAATTCAGAAATTTGGATTATGATGGCTTTATAAAAATAATTTATGTGTATATATTTTAATGTTAATTTCAGTCAGGAGTAAACTTAAATCCTGACTCCGCCGTTGAATATTGGCCATACACTAATGGCTGCAATGTGATGCATCTATAGCCAGTGTGAACGCACGCAGCTATCTTACAAGACCAAGAGCCTGAAAAATGAATAGTTAAGAGCATCTCCAACCCTATTGTCTTGTTAAGTGTTGTGAGTCTTAGGTGGCTCCTATGTGGCATGAGCCACAAGACAATGTCTTGTTTATGTGGCAAAATTATATCTCAAATGACAATGAGATACAAAAACTCTCTCCAATGCAAAAGTATTGAGGAGACAATAAAAAGTATTTTTTCCAACTTCCAAGGCAACTCCTCCACTTCTTCAACTTTTTTATAAATATTTTTATTCACAAATGATGATGTGGACATAAAGACATTGTGAAGTGCATTGTCTAGATCTAGACAACCAACTTCACATTGTCTTTGCCATGTCATTGCCATGTCAACTCCACACTTTATTTCACATTTGCATTGGAGAAGTACTTTTGAAAAAAATGGTTGTCATTCCTATGTGGCAACCATTTTTTTCAAACTCACAATAGGGTTGGAGATGCTCTAACTTTTGCGAAGACCTCTGAAGATTCTATATGAAGATATGAACAATCATACAGAATTATCAAATTCGAAAGATAGTTTTGTTAATCAAACAATTATTGTGCTTTCGTCGCGTACATATATAACAAATATGTAGCTTGCCCCTTAATAAAGGAAAGAGATTATTTTAAATATACAATTTATATAAGGTAGACATGAGATAGTACAATTGAGTGATGAAAAACTTAATTTTGTCATTGAGAGAACATCATAGATTGAGAAACAAACACAGTCGATACAAATACTTAAATTCCTACAGTTTTGTTTGTCGCAAGCCCTTCAGATTTGTCAAAAAAAACAGAAGGGTGAGACGGGACGAAGACCCAAAAACTAGTTATTAGTATAAAATTAAGAATTTTAAAAGATTTATGTGCAGAAGCTGAGATAAAATTCTCTTTATTTTAATTTATCCTAACAAGCAAACTATAAAAAAAATTTAAAATAACCGAAAATTCAAGTTGTTCTCCATCACACGTTTTTTTTTATTGAGCCCTTCAAATTTGTGATATACATGATAAAATTGAGATGGATACATATAGCTAGCTTCATAACTCCAGTTAGGATTCTGTAAGGGGCTGTTTGGTTCGAAGGAGGTGGAGGAGTTTTTTGAGTTTCTGCGGAAACTCAACCGACTTTCGTCGACCTCCGCTGTTTGGTTCGAAGGAGGTGGACGCGGGGGGTGTCCCATTCCGACATGGTGCAGTTTCCCCCCCAATTTTTTCCCTTTCCACCTCCTTCACTTTTGTGAAGGAAGTGCGGTGAAAGTGGCCGGATCTGCTGGGACGGGACTGCCGTGAGCTTCACCAAAAAAAAAAAAAACATAACAAAAAAAAAACATCACAAAAAAAAATGCTGGGGCTGTCCTCGGCCGGCCGTGGGGCCGTGGGGCCGTGGGGCTCCGCCTAGGCGAGAGGAGGAGGAGGAGGAGGAGGAGCCGGAGACAGGAGGAGGAGGAGGAGGAGCCGGAGACAGGAGGAGGAGGAGGAGGAGGAGGAGGAGGGAGGCGAGAGGAGGCGGAGCCGGAGGGAGGAGGGCTGGAGGCGGCGGGTAGGTGGGGAGAGCGGGACTGTTGAGAGGGGGGAGAGAGAGAGAGAGGGGGAGAGATGAAGCTGTGGGGGTAGGTGGGGAGAGAAGGTGGCTTTTATTTGTTTTTTTTTTTTTCATCTCTCCCCACCTAATTAATTAACATAATTAAGTTTTCTAATAACATTATTAGAATCTTTTTTTCTTCTCTCCCCACGGAACATTCGCTAGGCAGAACATAATTAAGTAACATAATTAATTTAATTATAAATTATATATTTAATAATTATAAATAATATATTTAATAATTTAATTATATATGAGAGAGAGAGATATGAGAGATAGATACTTAATTATGTTAATTAATTTAATTATAAATTATATATTATATATATATTTTTTCTTTATGCTAATAATTATATATTTAATAATTTAATTATAAATTATATATTTAATAATTCTAATATAATTAGAAAACTTAATTATGTTAATTAATTTATTATGATTGTTAATAATTTTTTTCTTTAATAATAGTAATTTATTTAATTATTGATTATAATAATAATAATATTAATATTAATTTTCTCCTTAATACAAAATAAATAATAATGAATAATAGTAGTTTGGTGGGGGGGGGGGGGTAAGCATACCTATGTTTACCATATCTCCAAAAATTTTCCACTTTCAACTATCCAAACAACCGAACTACTTTTTTGTCACTTACAACAACCATCCAAACACCAAACCAATTTTTCTTTCACTTGCAGCAGACAAAAGTTACTTCATCCAAACACATTTTGGAAAGTGCCACTTGCCGCAAGTCAACGGAAACTCAACTTGTTGCAAGTGTCACTTTTGCACTTTCAAAGAGTTACATCTATCCAAACAGCCCCTAAGGACGGATCGCGCCATGTACGTGGTAGAGTGGCACAGTAGGTGGTAGCCGGTAGGAATTAATGGCCAACCAAGAAATCATAGGCCAATATGAGAGAATAGAAAGAAGAAAATGGCCATAAATGAACTGATTCGTGGGATTATATATGCATCAGTATGTAGGAACAAATATCAGGTTATAGCAGTTGCGGTTATTATTATTATTTTTTTTGAAACATATAAACGAGTGTGTAATATATAAGCGAGCATTGAGAAGTGTCATACCTTTCATTTGCTTAGTCATGACTATATGACATACCATTGGTGTTCTTCTTGTGTCAAGTTTCCTTTGTCTTTCTCAAGCAACAGAGATTATTCTGGACACGAACGGTAGTCTAGAGAGATGTTTAAAAATAAAACCGTTTATCTTTTTTGATACAACAAAATCTAAGGCTGTTCGCACATAACAGAAACGCAACTAGAATCTTTCTCCTCCGTTCAACTTCTCTTCCGGACAAAGTCTGAGATCGTTCATGGGATTCACCACCGGGTGCACGGTGTTGTGGATCGAAGGGATTCGTCGTATCTCAGGGATAGATCGTTTGGAACCCGTTGCACTGTTCGTGGGAGGCAAAATTTTATTCTAAGAAAAGTGTTGTAACGTGCCTGAAACCATACTTTTCAATTCTTGTTCTTAGTTTTAGATTTCCTGATTTGTATGCGTTAGAAATTCTATCCAACAATACGTAAGTTCACTCTTTTGAATGTAGGTGTATTTCTAACCAAGTTCCCAATTGGTTTTGCTTACATTCATTTCAAAGCAGTTTTTCATAGAATTTTGCAAACGGCAGTACTATGTTGTCCGTAAATTTGGATCACAGTCTTGATTTGTGGGCGACATGTGGCATTGTTGCCACAACAGGTGTCAATTAGGTTACTTCTTCTGTTGTAAACATGGAAAGTATTATATAGGGTACTGACAGCCTGCAGATGCTATTGATGATCGTTGTCGTGTTATGCTGATTAGGTGTCGCCATCTCTGTTTTCCAAAGGTCACATTGTATTGACAGTACTCGTCAATGAGCTAGGGAGAATGTGTTACTGCAACCTACAGCAAACATGGTTTTAGAAACAATCGAGCAGTTTGTAGAAGAATTCACATCCTCACTCTTAGGCCTCAGTTTTTTTTTTTTTTTTTTCACCCGAATTTTAGCCGGTCGTCATATCGTTTTGGACACTTCGTGCGGATCTTATCCGTACTGACTTTTTCATCATCACCCGGCACGTACGTCTTGCGCACTCCGCGCGCTCCGGAGCCTCACGGGACGGACGACGTCTTTCAACGCCAGCAACTCAACGCCTCGCTTAGCCCACGACGTCGAAAGCGCCCCCGACGTCTTCACGACGCCTACGACAGCCGGTTCCGCCCAGCCACCCGTTCTATGCGCACGACGTCCTTACGACGTCTTCCCGACGCCCATTGGGCACCCCACGACGGGCCGCGTGGTTGGCCGTCGTTTATACCCGTGGTAGAATAGTGCCGGTCCTCGACCGTCTGTGCGACGCCCTAGCCAATGAGTTTTCATGCACGGGGCGCCCCATTCTGTCCCACGCCAGCTCAGATCGTGACCATTCTTCGTCAGTCCTCCGACGTTGTGGATGCCCCGCATCGCACAGGCCAGGCTCATCATCGCCCATTAGGCCTCAGCTTGGTTCGCCGAATGGAAGGAAAAGCAAATTAATTTTTTGGCATTTTTCTTTGAAAAATTATGATTATTACTTAGTTTTCTTTTCAATGTTTGGAAATTAATGACAAGGAATTTGGAAAGGGAAGTAAATATTTCAATGTGGAAATATGATTTCTTACTTGGATGAATGTAATCATTTTCTTCCATAATTTTTTTCCATTGGAAATCACTTTCCTTT
Source organism: Iris pallida (assembly GCA_029216955.1). Lineage (NCBI taxonomy): Eukaryota > Viridiplantae > Streptophyta > Magnoliopsida > Asparagales > Iridaceae > Iris > Iris pallida. Next base: position 9,136,904 of record JANAVB010029617.1, on the reverse strand, counting down.
CCTTCTCAATTCTTTTGCCATCCATTCGGCGAAAGTAATCATTTTCCTTTTCCAACCCGATGATGCCGCAAAACAAACTAGGCCCGGCCTCGTTCGGTTTGCGGAAAGGAATGGAAAGGAAATCAATTCTTTCGCATTTTCTTTCCTTAAAATTACAACTTATACTGATTTTACTTTTCGATGTTTGGAAATGTCAAAATTTTTGGAAATGAAAGTGAATACTTCAAGGTGGAAAAGTGATTCCTGGCTTGGATATATGGAATTATTTTTTTTCCATAATTTTTTTTCCATTGGAAATCACTTTCCTTTCCTGCGCAATTTCTTTTGCACCCAAATATAGTAAAGTAACCCCTTTCCTTTCTAACCCTATGATTCCGCGAAGCAAACGAGGCCTTAGAGCATCATTAGTAAGGCTCATCCCCGTTCCCAATTTTTAGATTCAGAAATTTAATCCTCATTTAGTTGAAGAATAAACTCCATCTCTTGTCCCAATTTTCAGATTTTCAGTCCCATAACACCCATAAAACAAGGCTTGGCCCTCCGAATTTTAGATTATATATTATAGAAACTCATTTTGTAGAAATTGGGATCCATTTCCAGTCCCATCTCCTAGATTCTAGATTTTACATTATTTTTTTCCACATCAATTTTTTTCCACACAATCGTTAGAATCGGAGTCACTTTATCATTTCATACTATTCTTATACAAGTCTAACCCATTCTATATTTATTCATTTCTAAAAACTTTGGGCCTCGAGATAAAAATTTAAGCATCATCTACTAATGATGCTCTTATGACGAACTTTATCAGCATAAGTATAGAACTAAGCACACAAAATTCACATATCCACTCCATTAAAAACTTCGTTTAAATAGCCTTAAACATGAAAAAGAAAAACATAATATTCAAAGCTAGATATATGGGTTCAGCCTAAACTATTCAGGGGTGAGCAATTGAGCATTCAGCAGGTTTAACAGAACCAAAATTTATGAAAACGGAAACGGAACTCTAACGGAACAGTTTCCTTGAAAACCAAGCCGAACAGAACTAACCAAAGTAGTCCATTTTTCAATTAATTCAGGTTTTTTATACTAGGCCATGCTAAAGGGTTAATTTAACTTTGACAGATCCTTTGCATAATGGACCGGTCTATAATTTACAATAAAATTTTCAACTGAAAAGAAACCTTGATTTAATATCGAGGGTGACCGTAAATTTTTTAAATTGAGTTTTTTCTATAAGGGTGTGTTTGATTGCAAGGTGAAAAATATGTGAAAAAGAAATTAATTCCATAAAATTATTTTTCTAGAAAAAAAATTCCATGCAATTTTAAAAAAAATTCATGGAAAACTTAATTTGGATGTTTGATTGTCATTATTTTCCACGGAGAATAGTTATTTTCCATAAAAAATAATATTTTCCTATGGGTTGGACAAATTTTATTTTCCACCATTTTAGAAGAAATAATGGAAAATGATAGTTTTTTAGATAATAATTTCATGAAAAATATAAGCTATCAAACACTATAATTGGTGAAAATTTTGTGATGGAAATACTTTCCATTGAAAAAAAGCCCAATCAAACACAGCCCAAAAGTAAAATATATTCTCCACAATATCATCTCTCTCTCCTTTAACTTTTGAAGCTCCATGAATAAGACACTGTAAGTATAAAGTATTCATTTGTAAAAATAAAAAAATAAAGTCATGTTATACAGATGAGACAATAGCACATGAACCAAGTATTTTACATTTGGAGATCTTACTTTTCATAGTAGTAGTTGACATTTAGGCCTCGTTTGATTCACGGATTTAAGGAACCAGAAAAAGAAAGTTGTTCATTATCTTTGTTTGGTAGCCACAAACTTGAAAATCAATTTCATGGAAGGGAATATGGTTCCACTCATGACCCATGGGATTGATTTTCCCTCCTCCTTTTCCAACATTTATTACAAAAAATTATGACAAAACTAACCATGTGTTATTGCTTATTTTACCATTAACTCCTCATATTTTGGGTTCCTTTGGATTTTCATAATGTCATTTTTATTTTAAAAGGTAAGGATATTATTGGAATATTGATATATTTTTGCTTTCCTTTCCTGCACCAACCAAACACTGGAAAGAAAATTAATGGTCTTTCCTAGATGGTTTTCTTGTTTTACCAAACAACGGAAGAAAAATGTGACAGAAATTCTACTTTTCCATTTCCATGAAAAGTACAAAGGAATCAATTTTCCTTCCGTGAACCAAACGAGACCTTATAGGGACGGCATGGCACTATTTTGCACTAGGTAGTTTCGTTCCTGCTTTTCCACAATAAAATTTTTGAATCAAAACTTACAACAGAATTTAACAGCTGTAGATAAAGTAACAAAATATACTAATATAATAAAGTTAAATAAATACAATTTACAAATATTAAACACAACTACAAGTCTACCGAATGTGTGTGTGTGTTGGTGATGGTTGCTGAAGGTGGATAATTAGTAATTGTAATTCAGTTTTTTGTTTTCTTTTCTAGTTCTCGATTTTCACTCTGAAACCGAAATTCGTACCAAATAATCTTTATTAGTCAAAACCGAAAATCAAATCTAAATTGAAAAGTCCGTATCAGTTATTGGTTCGTATCGATTTTCAATTTTATATCAAAATATGCTCAGCCCTAAACTATTACATAGCATTTTAGACCGGAAATGTGTATTATTGATTACTTGAATACATGTCATGTTAACCCTCATTAGGATTAACGTTGTATATATATAAAAGTTCAATCATGACAAGTTTACATACATGTAATTTGTCTTTTTTAAAGGGACTCACATTTCATCATTAGAAGAAAAAAAAAAGTAATATTCTAAAAAGTAATATAAAATTGCTTGGCTAGAACAATATTTGGAAAAATAATAGAAAAAGAACCAAAACGTTCATGCTAGGGATGTTTTAGTTATACTTCCATTCACATATCACAAGAAACAAAAATATAAACAACAAACGAGAGATATCCATCATTGTTAAAGGTGAATTTTGGTGTTTTGAATGATAAACGTCCTTACAAAGACGTCTCTTTAATTTTATAAATATTTTATAATGTTTTTTTAAGTCACGTCAAGGTTTTCCTGACAAAAGAAAAACATAAAAAGGTGTAAAGAAAATAAATATATAAAATACACCCTTGCCAAGAATGTTATTGAAAGAAAAACGTGCTTGCGAAGTACGCTGTCGGAAGAAAAAACGTCATTATTTTGATATATTTTTAAAAAAGATTCATGGGCAATATATTTTTTCCAATTCTACTATTTATTATTTTTCAACCCACCAAAATCAACTTCCCAACAACTATATTTACTTCCCATCTACCAACCACTCCTATTTAAACAACCACACCAACTTAAAAAAATTAAAACAAAACAAAACAAAAATTACCACCATTTTTTTTAAAAATACCCCCTTAGCTTAGGACTATCCATGAGCAATAAACGTCAAGACGTTTCTTTTCAAATAATAAAAACATGATGGCAAAATATAGTTGATGTTGTTAGCAAGTATCTCTCTAATCCGAAAATAATATATTGGAATGCGGTCACGTGGATCCTCTGTTATCTTCAGGGCACTTTCAATTAGAAACTTTCATTATGGAGTGACGAGCGTAAGCTTATTGGGTACACACCTACACTGATATGGCTAAGAATGCAGATACCATGAGATCGACTTCGGACTATGTTATAAAGTTTGCTAACTGGTGGGGCAATAGCGTTACATTCGCGGTTGAAAATTTGTGTTGCATTATCTATGACAAGGCAAAATTCATTACGGTGATGGAGGCTTACATGGAGTTATTATGGAAAAAAAAAAATTCTACCAAAGATTAGGCTAAAGCAATAACAGTACACTTTACTTTATGTAACCAAAGTGCTATTCGTCTTGGACAGAATCTTCCATTTTGTAATCGGTCTAAGCATATTGCTTCTCGGTGTCATTGGATATGAGATGTGCTGGAGACGAAAAATGCGACGCTTGAGAATGTCCATACATTGGACATGGAGAAAATATGCTAACAAAAGTTCTACTAAGGAGAAAATTTGAGTTTTGCAAAAGGGTCATCAGAATGGTGAGCTACTCCACTTAGCTAAAATGAAAGATTTGCTGGTGCTAGGTGAAATTTCAACCTATATGGAGAATCCCGGAATGGTACGAGCGTCATCTGTGTCGGAGAAGCTTGGAGAGTCGATGGCGACAAGGGTGTCTCGATTCGAGACTGTATCGAAGTCTGTGCAGCAAACTGGACGGGCACCGGCGAAACACCGTCAATATATGGCCTATATGTCGCTTATGGCCTTTTTCGTTCCAGAACGTTTCTTAGGTATGCAAGGATATACCGTTGCTGATGTTGATGTTCCAGAATAACTCGGTGGTATATCGTCGGCATACCGTCGCGGGGGCTAAATACCCAAATTTGATATTTTATTAACACCGTTTGATCGTGATCAATGGTTCTGATTCTCTCGAGATTACAGTGACTTAAATATGAGTTTTCTAACCCTAATTTCCGTTACATATTCATCAAGGAGAGTTTTTTCAAGGATGCAATTTTCAACCAAGAAAAAGAGGGTATCCAAAGTTTGGGGGTTGTGTTCGAAAATATATCGGTTTGAGATGTTTTTCATTCGTTCGTCCTCGTCATCCCTTCTTCGGTAACAATCTATTTGTTTTGTAATCAATTTTTACTGAAGTGTTGCGGTGATCTTTGTTTATCGGCTCGAGCAAGAATAAAAGGAATGACAGAAATAGATTCCTAATAAAATCTATATTTCATACATATCCACACATTTATAATGACTCCATATAAGAAAAGATTTCCTCAGATTCCATTTAATGGTACTGAAGCCATTCCCCCCCCCCCCCCCCCCCAAAACTCCTCTAGTCTTTTAATTTGATATCATAAACTTTTTTTTTTTGTAATAACTTGATATCCTGGAAACAAAAATGATTAAAAATATCCTTGTCTCCGCCACAGCCCTCTTCCTCTCCCGTGCCCCCCTCCGTCCTCTCCACCCCCTGCCCCTATCCGGCAATCCCACCCCTCGTGCCCCGGCCTGCCCCTAGGGGTGAGCATTATTCGGTTTTGGACCGAAAATCGAACCGAACCGAACCGAATAAGAGATTCGGTTCGATTTTAAAAAAATTCGGTTCGGTTTTGAAAATACTAAATTTTCTTATTCGCTTTCGGTTTCGATTTTGGATTTCGGTTTCGGTCCAAAACCGAATAAAAAAAATTAGTTACTATATATATATATGTATATACTATATATACACACACATGTATTAATATATATAGGTATATACCGAATATACATATGTATATACTATAGGTATATACTAAATAAATTTAGGTATATTTAGTTACTATAATTAACAAAAAAAGTGTAAATAAACCGAAAAATTGAATAAACCGAAAACCGAACCGATTTAATTCGGTTCGGTTTGATTCGGTTATGGATCAATTCGGTTCGGTTTCGGTTTTGCTTATTCGGTTTTCGGTCCAATTCGGTTTTCGGTTATTCGGTTCGGTTTGAACCGAATAAACCGAATGCTCACCCCTACCTGCCCCCGCTCTCCCACCGCCGGCTGCACTCCCCCTTCTCTCTCTCTCTCCGCGGTGCCGCCTCCGCCAGGTGCGACGCGGCCGGAGAGATAGGTGGGCGGTGGTACAGTCAGCGGGGTGGGATGGGATAGCGGGTTGGTGTGGGTGGCCGGAGAAGGGGGTTAGGTTTGGAGCAAACGGAGGTGGTCGGAAAGAGGGGGGGGGGGGGGGGGGGGGGGGGGGGGGTTGGAGGCGACGGGGGCAAGGATGCAAAGGAGGTGGGGGGAGTTGGGATGAGAAGGGCGAATAGTTTTATCATTTTTTATATTTTGGGTATCGAATTGAAATTATATAGTTGATGGTATCAAATTGTAGAGTAAAAAAATTTAGGATATTGAGTTGAAAAACTGAAATAGTTGAGGATATCAGGTTGTAATTAAGTTTTATTTCTTTTGTGTAACTTTGATTTGAGTTTGGACAAACAAGTATTAACACAAAATCCGATCAAAGTTCCTTTAAAATTTGGATAATTTAAAATATTTTAAACAACTGACATATGGTATTTGCCAGAACTATTTATTCTCTTTTGGACATACAAAAGTATTTTTTTTTTTATACGTATCTTCATAATTGTTACGTTATTTATTTATTTATTAGCAAATTATTGTAGGAATCGTCAAACTATACAAGTGTCATTACCAGAACGTTAGTTGGCATTCATAAAGAAGTAATTTGTATATTATGTCTATGGTCGTCTTCTTGTTTCTGGTAGACGCTCCATTACAGTACTCTAACCTCTTCTTCTTGCCGATCCCTCGGCCATCCATCGCTGCAAATTCCGACGATTATCGGGTTCTAGTCGCACATCGTTGGCCGGTCGACGCGATTTTGTCGTCTGCTTGACCGTTGCATCTCTCTCTCGAGCATCGCAATCATCATCCAACATGCCTGGGTATTACGCAAATTGTTTTTGTTAAAGAAAGCTTCTTTATTTTCTTCTTCTTCTAATATTTTGACATTGTCACAATTTATATACAGCTGTTTTTGTGCTTGTACTTAGTACTGTTGCATTAGCTTCTTCTCAATTTCATAAGTGCTTCATTCATCAATCATTCTCATCTATAGTGTTGTAATCGTTAACTAACTCACATTTGGTTCTTTGAGTCTTGGTTTCGACTCCAAGAACTCATCTGTTTCGAGCTTGCCTGAGCCCAACAAAGAGATTGTAGCGTGTGCAAGAAAAAAAGGTTCTGAAGAATAATCTTCTTTTACAATATTTGTATAGCACATCAAAATTCCCGCGCACAATGCTCATGACTTGATTTTTGGAAGAAGGTCTACAATCACAGTACGAAGGCTCTATCATGGTCCAAAGGTCTCCTCCACCTATACCGCAGCTATCTGGACCACATTCCGTCCGCTTCATGCCGCACCGCACCCACCGAATGCTTCCCTCGTTGTTGGAACCTACAACCTCTAGGGAGAATATGCTCGTGACTTGATGGTTGAACTAACATTTGTAGAGATTCGGACGGCCTATACCCAATCCTCGACATGGCACCGTGCTTGTCATTGCATACCATTTTTAATGACCAATGTTCAGGGCAATACAAAAATTATTAAGGGACAACTTATTTTGACAGTTCTATGCATATCTAGGATTACCAAAATTTTTAACAATTTTAATTATTTTAGGACACCAAAATTTTAACAGTTCTGATTTTATGTGGTCTGTCACTATTTTATATATATATATCTAATTTAGGGTTTCTTATTCTAATCAAAAGTTTGTTATCAATGCAGGGCAAAATGGGCTTTGGGAATCATAGTTTGCATGGCGATGTCATATCTTAAGAAAGGTCTAAGAATTGAAGGTATATTTATAATATCATCAAAACAACATCGTAAGAACTTTTCTTGTTCTATCGTTAGGACCAATGTTGTAAAAACCAGACCGGACCGACGGTTGGACCGGATCCAACCGGTTTAAGCCCAAAAAATCGGTCCGGTTCGACTAAAACCGGGTCTTTTAAAAAACCGTCGGTTTTTTGTCAAAATCGGGTTCAACCGGTGAACCGGCGGAACCGGTTCACAATTGAACCGGCCAATTTTGGTTATTTTTTCATTGTAAAAAAATTCAAAATAAATTATTATGAAAAATTTGGACCATTTGATTCTTTATTTGGTTTTAATCGACCTTATAGTTGTAAAATTAAATCGAACTAAGATACTTATGATCAAATCAAACTAAATCAAGAAGTAAATATGGATATTTTACCTATTTGAATCAAACTAAACCAAGTCTATTGAACTCCAATTGAACCCGGTTGAACCCCGGTCCGACCTATACCAAAAAATTTCGGTTCGATCATCGGTCGGTTTTTAAAACATTAGTTAGGACAATATAGTAATCACTTAAAGCTCAAAATTGTTACATTTCATATGCATTCTATGTTTATGTAAATTATCACCTGTTTATTCATGTCTTTAAGTTTGGGTTGTGCTAGACGGAATAGAGAAGGTTGTTTATTCATGTCTTTAAGTTTGGGTTGTGCTAGACGGAATAGAGAAGGTTGTAGAAACCGCGGCAACGGTGGCAGAGGTGGTCGCAGAGGTGACCGAGAAGGTCGCCGCAGACATGGCCGGTGCCCTCCCAGACGGCGAGTTAAAGCAAGAGATTTTGGAGTTTGAAAAGTTTGCAGAAGAATTAGACAAGGACGCGAAGGAGGTCAAAGAGTTCATCCACAAGGTTAATTCTAACACTAAATGTTCTTACTTTCCAATCGTCGTAGTCATTCAAATTTCTTCCATCCGAAAGAAATCGACGAGATATTGTTGACCGCGTCAACCCCTCTATAGTAGTGCCAAATTTTTAGTCATGCCCACGAGAGAGTAAACCTAGATGGTTAGTTAACATGTAGGTAGATTTACCTTTCGGATTGCAGTTCAAACTCATGCAACAAAAAAACTTGTATATGTACTGCGGGTGGAGTCGACAAACTTCACAAGGGGGTTCAGAACGTATGCATGACAAGTTGTTGGTGGGCAGGGCCCAGACTGATCCGGACCGAATTTGACCGAATTCGACTAGTTTCGGATCTGACAGTGTCAGACTTTGACCAAAGTAGCCAAGCACCGTGTGTACCATCTTGATAAGAATTTAAATTATATATATATTTTACCTTTATATATGTATAATTTTTATATAGCACACGTGTGTGTGTATAATTCTACATATAATATATCTTATATTGTATATATTTTTTGTATATATAGTATAAATTATATATAATACATACAAAATTTAAATCGGACTGATAACTGGTCCAGGTCGAGCCGGCCGGCTTGGGGTTTTCGAAGATAAAAGTCGACCCAAATCAGTTTTGAAGTCAAGCTAGGACGGACTGAGACTAAGGCCTTGTTTGGTACACTGTAATGTAATCGTAATCGTAATGTAACCAAATGAATTTTTTTAACCAAATGAATTTTTTTTCATTTGATTACATTGCGATTACGATTACATTATAGTGTACCAAACGAGGCCTAAGTTTCTAATGGCCGAACCCAGTCCGACCCGTTTTCGACTGCAGCCCAGTGTTTGACCGGGCCTGGGTTGGCCCGGCCTGGGTTAGACTAGTTTGTCCTAGCTGATTTTCGGACAATAAGATCTATTGACCACATTAATGTGCATTGCACCAAATTATGGACAAGTGGTATCCATTTGTAAGTGGTGGCAGAGATTCTGGACTGCATCTATGATGTATGAAATAAATTCCTTCCAATATGACTCGTTGATTTTAGAACCACAGTGTGAGTGTGGTTTCCAAATCACAATAGCAATTTCAAGAAAAACAACGTGATTACAAAATACATACGTCTGTACCGGTGATCACTACTAAAATTAAGATCCATGTATTAGCGACGTCCTTAGCGACTCCAAAAAATTATGTCATTGACAGTGACACGATAGTGATGACTAGCTATGTGAAGTCAAAAGCATAAATTGCAACATATCGTTGACGTCATATATGTCGTTGTTAAGACGCAAGGTGTCGTCCTTGTGCCGCTAGAACTTGTCAATATAAGCAACATCATATAGACTACTTACACAGTCGGAATTACATTGCTAACATCGCATCAGTCCACAACTCAAAGTCATGTCGATGAACGTCGCTAACATTTGTCGCTACGTTGGTAACCTATCTCCATCCCAATTAGCGGTATCAGTGCATACCCAACAATTGGTATCAGAGCCACACAAGCTTATTGATCGTGATGGCGGAATCATTGTCTTCTACCTCCTCAACCATGATCAAGCTCACGTCTTCAAACTATTCCATATGGAGGCCGCGGATGGAAGATATCCTCTATTGTAAGGATTTGTACGAAGTGTTACTCTGCAATGGACAGAAGCCATAAGACAAATCTGAAAAAGATTGGACCATTCTAAATCGAAAAGCTATTGGAGAGATCCGTCCTTGGATCGACCAAAGCGTTTTTTACCATGTTTCCAAAGAAACCGATGCTCATCAAATGTTGATGAAGTTAGCATCGATGTACGAGCGAGAGACTCCTCAAAACAAAGCGTCACTCATTCGACATTTGGTGAACCTGAAATATAAAGACGGACGAAGTGTTTCTGAACACTTGAGTGATTTCCAAGAGTTGGTAAATCAACTTTCAACCATGAAGCTGGTGCTGGAAGATAAACTATTGGCACTTTTGCTACTCAGCTCGTTGCCGGATAGTTGGAACACACTTGTGGTTTCCTTAAGCAACTCCGCTCCTCAAGGCGTCATCACTTTAACCTTAGTGAAGGATAGTTTATTGAATGAAGAAGCGAGGCGGAAAGAACAAGGCATAACAACCGAGTCAGATGCTCTTGTTTCTGAGAATCGTGGAAGAACTCATCAAAGAAAATTCCACAACCGTGACCGCTCCAAAAGCAGGCCAAAAGATCATTCCAGAGGCACTTTCAAACCAAGAAAAGAGATAGAATGCTTTCATTGTGGCCTTAAGGGTCATATGAAAAGAGAATGCAGAAAAAAAGGAAAAGAGAAATGAATCAAATGAGAAGAATGAAGCCAAAGACACAACTGCCATTGCTTCAAAAGGCGATGAGATAATCATCGTTTGTGATGATGGTCTGGTTAATCTAACCTCTCAAGATTCATGCTGGATTGTAGACTCTGGTGCATCATTCCATGTTACTTCCAGAAAGGAATTCTTCACAACCTACACAAGCGGAGATTTCGAAAATGTGAGGATGGAAAATGAAAAAGTTTCCAAGATTGTAGGAAAAGGAGAAATAGCTCTTGAGACCAACACTGGCTGTCCCTTGATTCTCAAGAATGTGAGACATGTTCCAGACATGCGTCTCAACTTGATATCCACTGGCATGATGGATGATGAAGGCTACACCAATGTGTTTGGTGGAGGCAAATGGAAACTCAACAAAAACTCCCTAGTGCTTGCTGGAGGGAAGAAGGAGAACACACTCTATACGACATATGCTAAGTTCAACAATCAGCATGTTAATGCAGCAATCGACCAATCAGGATCAACGATTGGGTTATGGCACAAGCGACTGGGTCATATGAGTGAGAAGAGATTGCAAATTCTAGCCAAAAGAGATGTATTGACCGGGCTGAAATCGAAAGGTACACCTCTTGAACCTTGCACTGATTGTTTGGCTGGAAAACAACATAGAGTTTCATTTCATTATAAGGCTGCAATTAGAAAACCCAATGTACTGGATGTTGTTTACTCTGATGTTTGTGGGCCTATGACTACTTGCACTCTTGGTGGTGCAAGATACTTTGTCACCTTCATTGATGATCATTCCAGGAAGGTATGGGCATATGCAATCAAATCCAAAGATCAAGTCTTTGATGTGTTCAAGCAGTTTCACGCCAGGGTTGAACGTGAGACTAGTACGACTCTGAAGTGCATCCGTACTGACAATGGTGGAGAGTACATAGGAGACTTCAGAATCTATTTCAAGAATAATGGGATCAGACATGAAAGATCGGTTCCAAAGACCCCTCTGCACAACGGATTGGCGGAGAGGATGAACAGAACGATCGTTGAGCGGATCAGAACCATATTATCTCACTCCAAGCTGCCAAAGGGTTTCTGGGGTGAAGCATTAATGACAGCAGTTCACTTAATCAACTTGTCTCCATCAGCTCCACTCAATGGTGATGTACCGAACAAGTTCTGGACAGAAAAAAATATGTCCTACCAATACTTGAAGGTGTTTGGGTGTAGAGCATTTGTGCACATTCCCAAAGACGAGAGGTCCAAGCTTGATGTCAAATCAAAAGAATGCATTTTTCTTGGCTATGGAGATGAAGAGTTCGGCTACAGACTCTGGGATCCTGTCAATAAGAAGATTGTCAGAAGCAGAGATGTGGTCTTCTTTGAAGATCAAACTATTAAAGATTTTCAGAAGGGAGAAAAGGTTGATAGCTCCAGGGAATTTCCTGTCAACCTAGATCCAGTTTCTCAGCCCCGGGAACAAAGGGGAGATCCAGTCGAGAATAATGAAGCTGAAATCCATGATCATGTCGAGAACAATCATGATGATGACATCGTACATGAAAATGTTCAAGAAGAGCAAGCTCCTGAAGGACCTCAACTGAGAAGATCAAACAGACAACCGAAGCCTAACAGCCTCTACAGTCCACAACACTATGTATTGCAAACAGATGCAGGAGAACCTGAAAACTATCAAGAAGCCGTGACACACGAGAAAAAGGGGGAGTGGCTGGAAGCCATGCAAGATAAGATGAAGTCCTTGCATGAGAATCACACTTATGATTTGGTAAAATTACCAAAAGGAAGAAGGGCACTCAAGAACAAATGGGTATATAAGCTGAAGACAGAAAAAAATAAATCACAACCAAGATACAAGGCGAGGCTAGTTGTGAAAGATTTTAGTCAGAAGCAAGGAATTGAATATGAAGAGATTTTCTCACCAGTGGTGAAGATGACATCTATCAGAGTAGTGCTCAGCTTGACTGCAAGTCTAAATCTAGAAGTGGAACAACTAGATGTGAAGACTGCATTCCTTCATGGAGAGATTGAAGAAGAAATCTACATGGAGCAACCAGAGGGTTTCAAAGTCAAAGGAAAAGAAGATCTAGTCTGTCGACTAAAGAAGAGCCTGTATGGACTGAAACAGGCACCACGCCAATGGTATAAGAAGTTTGATCTCTTCATGACCAAGCAAGGATACCTGAGGACCACTTCTGATCATTGTGTGTTTGTCAAAAGGCACTCTGATGGTAAACTGATTATACTCCTTCTATATGTTGATGATATGTTGATCGTAGGTCGTGACAATGATAAGATCAGCAAGTTAAAGAAAGAGCTCAGCAAGTCCTTTGCGATAAAGGACTTAGGTCCAGCAAAGCAAATTCTCGGTATGTATATCTCCCATGATCGAAAGAATGGGAAGCTGTGGTTATCACAAGAGCGCTATATCGAGAAGGTATTGAAGAAGTTCAACATGGACAAGGCAAAGCCTGTAGCAACTCCACTTGCTAATCAATTTTTGCTCAACTCAAGACAGTGTCCTACAAGCAACAAAAAAAAAGAAGAGATGGCATCAGTGCCATATGCCTCAGCAGTTGGCAGTCTTATGCATATGATGGTGTGCACCAGACCTGACATGGCACATGCAGTTGGTGTCGTCAGCAGATTCTTATCCAATCCGGGAAAAGAGCATTGGAAAGCGGTGAAGTGGATTTTGAGATACCTCAGAGGTACTTTCAAAATGAGATTGTGCTTTGGAAATGACAAGCCTATGTTGATTGGTTACACAGATGCAGATATGGCTGGAGATTTTGACTCCAGAAAATCTACTTCAGGATATTTAGTTACTCTTTCAGGGGGAGCTGTGTCTTGGCAGTCAATGTTACAGAAGTGTGTTGCTCTGTCGACTACAGAAGCAGAATATATCGCAGCGACAGAAGCATGCAAGAAACTACTGTGGATGAAAAGATTCCTACAGGAGTTGGGTCAAGAACAACGAGAATATGTTCTTTATTGTGATAGCCATAGTGCTATCCATTTGAGCAAGAATTCGAGTTTTCACTCAAGGACAAAGCATATTGACGTGAGATATCATTGGATTCGTAACGTGGTGGAATCCAAACAACTTCAGATTGAGAAGATCCATACCAATGACAACGGCTCAGACATGATGACTAAATCTCTACCTAAAGACAAGCACATCTTTTGCAGAAGTGCAGCTGGTATGACGGAGCCTTCCACTTAAGTCGGGAAGGAGGAAATTGTTGGGTGGTCCCTCCTTAATTGGAGAGAGGATTTGGAGTTCCCAAGGTTCATTCACCTTGGAGAAAGTCTAAAGACTTGTGGAGTTCCCAAGGTTACTTGGAGAAAGTCTAAAGACTTGTGGAGTTCCCAAGGTTCATTCATCTTGCATGAATGAATCTTGGAGGAGAATGTTCATTCCCTTATGGCTATATAAGGAGATGGTTTGGGAGATGTTTGGGTTAATCATCCCTTGTGATCTTGGTGCTAGAAGTGTTGGTGCTCCTTGCTTGCGGTGTTCTTCCGGGCGGTGCTTCTACCTCGGGTGCTTCTTCACCAAAGTGTCTTTCATACTTGTGTATGAGAGAGATCCTCTTGAGTGTATCCAAGAGAGAGTTTGTAACTCTGTAATCCCACTATTCTTAGTGGAAGAAGAAAGAAAAGAACTATTGTTGTTCGAGGACGTAGGCACATAGCCGAACCTCGTTAATTCTCTTGCATTTTGTATGTTTGTTTTTTCTTTTCTTTTCTCTAGCCTCCGTGTTAAGCGGATAAGCTAAACTTCAACTCATTGTAACTCCCACGTTAAGCGGGTAAGCTAAACTTCAACTCATTGTAGCTTCCACGTTAAGTGGGTAAGCTATCTCCATCCCAATTAGCGGTATCAGTGCATACCCAACAAGTCGACTGGGAATGCAAGGACGATATCAAAGCCGGATAACCACATCTATTCAACTTTGAAGTTATGTTAGGTATATTCCTTATTATTCTTATCTTTATTAATCTAATATTTATATATGTATGAATGTTTGCTTTCCTATATTATATATCTTTTTATTATACATGTTTATTAATTTTATACTATCAACACGTATAAAAAAAAATAGATATAATCCAGAAAAAATAAAACATCCATACATATATATATATATACAAATATTGGATAAATTTATATACGAAGTGCCTGACACCTACTAACCAATATAAACCCTTTGGATAGATAAGAGTTACCTCACTCAATTTATCAATACCATTTGACTACTTAAGACGAGACTAAAATTAATAGTCTGGACTTGACAATAATGATACATTGACCCAACCTCTTTTATAGTGTGCAAATGACTACTTTTTCTTAGCTTTATATATATATATATATATATATATATATATATATATATATATATATATATATATATATATTCTGTTAAACAATAGATATTACACATATTTGATACTACATATGATCAAAACTTAGATAATCATATGATATATAACAAGAAAGTAATGAAGTTTGGTTATTATTTCGAGCCACTCAATGCATGGGTATAAAGTGTTTGGTATTTAGTGAGCGATGTCGATATGGAGTAAGATAAAATACTAATTTATGTATCGATTAGTATTTATTATCAATTGATATTGCGTTGATGCTTGAATTGACCTTCATAGATATTTTATGTAATGTCTATATTGAATAATATGTATCCATCTTTGCATAAGTTTTTATTAGAAAAAAAAATTACTTAGTGCAGAGGAGACCCAATATATTTTCCATGATGCAGGCGTCTAGTGCCTTGTTAGCAATTCGACAAACGGAAAAAATTCGGAACGACAAAAGTACGAGTATAAATCGGCACAATATAAGTAAAATTCGGTCAAAAATTCGTCTAACGAAAAACATTCGGATCAGATTTAATTCGTGTTTAGTACGTTTCATATGAACCAATTCGGCACTAAAAATTCAACATATATATATGGTCTACCCACCTCTACTCCTTCATAAACAAAGGTTCAGTGTGAGAATAAGAAGAGGTTGGATTTTCGGTTTTCCTTTGATTGTTGCAAGCAACATGTGCAAATACTCTTGGATTTCTTTTTTTGGTTATTGTGAGACTTTTTCTTCTTTTCTTTTGATAATTTTTTAGAATTGTGCCAGACTTAATATCTAATTGCAGCAAGAGTCAAAAAAGTCAAGAGTGCCGGGTTTCTTGGTCACAATTTTTGGCCAAATTTTTTAAAAATTCGTACAGTATGCGTTTAAAACGACACAGGCTTAAAATTCGCGTACAAATCTGAATTTTTTAAAAGTACGTAAGTATTATACATTTATGTAAAATACTGAAAAATTTGCATATAATACGCATTTAATTCGGGTGATTGCTAACAAGGGTCTAGTGCGCAGTCGAGGGCCACCCAACATTCACAAGATTCGCTACGACTACCGGACCTTCAGCAAGAGATTGTACCTCTTCAAGACGACTTGTTCGATGGGACATTCCAGCCTCAGCCCCAGATAGACGTGTCCGCCTTCATGACACGCTTTGAGACGCTCGAGCATAATATTACAGAGATGAAGGAGACGATGGCTGATCTTTTGCAGCGAACTATTACATTGACGGAGACGACTACTAGGATCGACGACCACCTGCGTCGATGCCATCTATGCAAGATTATTGAAAATCGAGCAGTATCTCCCTCCAACATCGACACCGCCGACACCGCCAGTATAGATGACACAGGAGTATGTGTATCGTCCCTAAGGGGTCTTTGATTCCATGCATCTTGTTTTGCTCTAGGTATTATCAGAACTTATTTATATTTGAACTCTCTGGATGGTTTGTAAATTTAATTATAGTTTAGTAAAATTTTGATTTATTGATTATGTGTATGTGTATGAGATTATGAGTTTATGGGATTCTGTGCCTTATTAGCAATCACCCAACTAAAACGCGTATTATACGCAAATTTTTTCGTATCTTACATAAACGTACGATACTTGCGTACTTTTGAAAATTTTGGATTTGTACGCGAACTTTAAGCCTGTGGCGTTTTAAACACGTACCGTACGAATTTTTAAAAAAATTGGCCAAAAAAATGTGACAAAAAAACCCAACAGTCTTAACTTTCTTAACTCTTGCTGCTATTAGATATTAAGACTGGCACAATTCTTAAAAATTATCAAAAGAAAAGAAGAAAAAGTCTCACATTAACCAAAAAAAAAAAAGAAATCCAAGAGTCTTTGCACATGTTGCTTACAACAATCAAAGAAAAACCTTTCAATTTTTCATCATCCAACATCTTCTTATTCTCACATTGAACCCTTGTTTATGAAGAAGTAGAGGTGGATGGACCATATATATATGCCGAATTTTTAGTGCCGAATTGGTTCACATGAAACGTACTAAACACGAATTAAATCTGATCTGAATATTTTTCGTTGAACGAATTTTTGGCCGAATTTTTGACCGTATTTTACTTATATTATGCCGTTTATACTTGTACTTTTGCCGTTCCGAATTTTTTCCGTTTACCGAATTGCTAACAAGGATTCTGTGTACGTGTATGAGATAATGAGTGTATGGGATTTAATATATGTATGTGATTTTCCCTTTTTTGTTTTGTTTAGCGAGGTATCAAGAAGATTTGCAACGACCATCAACACAAACATGAGTCTCCACCTAGTACTAGAATGTCACAACCTGAACATAACATCGCTAAATGCCACTACAAAGTATCGACATGGACTTTCAATGATGTGTAACTACGTCACTAACCGAAAAATAACGCCGTTGAACGTCGCAAAATTGGCAAACTTGCCATGTTATTATTGTGAGTCACCATGTTGTCACGTAAACGTCGAGGACATGTCACTGATTTGGCAACTTACGTGAAGTTGCTAACACGTCGTTGAATTGACGACATAACAATAACGTTGTATATACGTAATAATAGCAACTATTAGGGACAAATTTCTGATCTGCGACTAATAAATGCGTGAATCTCTTTATTCGTCGTTGATGACATCGCTACATGTGTTTAGCAACATTTTTATCTTTTCAAGTGGTTAATACGTCTTATTTTTGTAGTGGATTTTGAAAAATACACCTACCGCTGCATTTTTTTCGCTATAATGACTTTTGATATCAATTGGAAAAACAGAAAATACATACAGTATGATGTAATTTAGGATATTTACATAGGAGAGAAAAAAATTGAAATATTTATAAAGGAAGGGATGGGACGCCAATAGCAATGTCGTCCCATGAAAAGCAGTGGGGTGCAATTTGCAATAGCATCCTATGGTAAAAATAAAAAAATAGTGGGGCATCATGCGCCATTAGAGATTGTGCCCCAGTCCCCATGTGAGAAATGAGTAGGCGCCATCTCTAGTGGCGCCCCATGGGAAAGATAAAAAAATGAATGGGGGCGCAAGATGGACGAGACATATTTCTCACAACCAATTTTTTAAACAATTTTTTAAACATATATTTGTTCCTCATCTTGTATAGTTTTTATATTCTCATCCTTCGTAAGTTTAACTCCTTACATACAATCTTGTTTACAAATTTTATCTTTTAATTTAGTTTTCAAAGCTTAGATATTTTTTCAAATCTAATATTAGAAAATGTCGCAACCTAGTCCCAAAACATGCAAGATGGCAATGGTCAGCTACGTATCAAGTAGACTCCAGTCCAACTCGAATATGTATACGTTGTGCAGAGTAGTAGGATAAATCTATCCATAAATTATTATTACTATTACTATTACTATTATATATATCAACTGTACCTCAATCCACATGGAGTATGAATTTAAAGAATGAACAATATGTTTCATATGCTCAAATAGACTCAAAAGAGAAGTCTATAAAACTAGACTATAACAGTAGTGAATATCATAGTAAATATAAAAGATGGAAGAACGATAAAGTACATATAGCGATACATGAATCCTGCGAAAAAGACCAACAATAATCCAAATATCCTACGCAGCAGGCTCAACATATATATATATATATATATATATATATATATATATATATATATATATATATATATATATATATATATATATATCAGGAAGAAAACTAGGTCCTCATAAGGGATATAACATGATACATAATATATGGAATGTACCGTAAACAAACATTCAAAGAGAAACACAAGAAATCGACACAGTTAAGATGGTGGCATGCCATTGAGAAGCGTGGTAATACATATAGCTAACAAATAAATCGTATGACCACAGGCCGATGTGGTGCTAACAGTCCTATAGAGAGTAGTTATGTATGTAACTCCCAAAATCTAGTAAGTCTCTATCATAGCCCTGTGTGGGACTTCCGAGTCGAGAGTGATCAAAGTAGTCAACCGTAGTATCAATCTTCTCGCCTAAGAGAATACAAGGGTCAAATGATCCCTAGGTTCAGCACACTTCTTTATATATATTTTTCTCTCTCTTTCTTTTAGATTTTAATATGAATGCAAAAATCAATGAAAGTAAGCATGGAAAGCATCCAACAAAAAGCCAACAACAAAATCAATTAATGAAAGCCAACAACGAAAAGCATCCAATAAAAGGCAAAGTAATACAAAGGATGGGGAAGAGATACTTATATAGAATTCATTATTCCAAGCAAGATTCACTGTATTTTTTACTCGATTTCTAAAGAAGTCAATCAATTAATTGGAGAGGGTCGCAATTTATTTGTTCCAATCAATCGACACCAAATGATTTTTCTACAACAACTCCATTTCGACTGGCTATTGAAGCATCGTGGTAGCAGAATGGGCTTACCTCTGTATTTTTTGTCACTGGCACCACAACAGTGCTGAAGTTACAGATGAATTGTCGATAAAAATTAGTGAGACCATGGAAGTTTCGAACTTCAGTCGTTGTCTTTGGAGTGGGCCAGTCGCGAATTACTCGAATCTTCTCTTCATCAACATTGAGGCCACTGATGCTAATAAAAAAATCCCAAGAAGATGAGTTGGTTGAAAGAAAGCTACATTTCTCGAGATTGATATTGAGTTTGTTAATTCTGAAAAGTTTGAGAACTTTCCTGAGGTGCTTCAGTTGATCAGCTTAGCTCTTGTTATAGATCAGGATATCGTCAAAGTATACGACTATGAACTTTCCTATCAATGACTTCAAAACTTGATTCATGAGGCACATGAATGTGCTTGGCGCATTTGAAAGTACGAAAGTATAACAAGACATTCGTAGAGTCATTCTCGGGTTTGAAAGCAGTTTTTCATTCATCACCAGGTCGGATCCGGATATGATGGTATCCGCTCTTCAAATCGATATTTGAGAAAATTGTAGACCATGCAAGCATATCGCATATCCAACATGTCTTCTAGTTGATGATAGAAAAGCAATACCTGATGGTGATGTTGTTGATAGCCCGACTGTCGATGCACATATGCCACGAGCAGTCTTTTTTTGGCAAAGCAAGGTGGAAACTTCACAGGGACTGAGGCTGTCTTTGATCAAGCCCTTTTGGACCAATTCTTCAACTTTGTCTTGGAGGATTTTTTATTCATTGGGGCTCGTCCGATAATGAGGTGTATTTGGAAGTCTAGAACATGGGATGAGATCTATTTCATGTTGAATGTTTCTCATTAGTGACAGCTCACTACGCAGTTCATCTGGTATGATGTCGCAAAAATCTTATAGTAAAGGTTGGACTGCTTCAGAAATATTGGTGTGGGATACTTATGCTTTACCCAATACAACCAACATATAGAGTTATTCTTGTTTCTCAAGACCGCTTTCAAGTTCTTGACCGTCAAAAATTATTACGGTCTTTTGCTGTTCTGGACTGTGTAGAAGCATGAAAAAATTATATGAAAACCATATGCCTCAAAATGACATGCGCATAACAAAACAAGTGCTTCCCTAAAGAAGTCTAATGTGTCAAGTCACTGATGCGCTAGATGGGCCATGCGCCTAAGACCCCAACCGTCCATTTCGCATTTAATGTTGTATTGATGACTGTGTCAGATGTCAACTGTCACTTAGAATGTAGTGCAGTACGGCCTCGAAGTACGCACAGACAGCGGTTACGCAACAAACAAAATGTTATCATTTATGACTCTATGTAGCTGTAGATTCATGCACGCATCGTTCAGGCGCACATTGAAGTTATTCCAGATAAAACAAAAGCGCTCTAAAGTACGAGCTGACTGTTGGAGTGGGTGGGGTTCCCAACCTATATGGAGAAGATCCCGGAGTGCGACGAACGCCATCTGTGTGTCAGAGAAGCTCGGGGAGGTGACGAGGCCATTCGGAGACGAAGAAGAAACTCGGGAGCCATATTTTTACATTCTGGAACAGGGGAAGCAGAATTCTGCCCGAATTCTGCCCCCATACAGAATTCTGCCCGAATTCTGCTTTTTGGTTCCAGAATGTTGCTGGTAGGTTCTGGTTGCCCGACACAGAGTTCTGGCCGAACTCTGTGTCGTCGGGGCTGTCACTCCCCGTTTCCAGAATGCGTATTTTTATACATGTGCAACTCATATGTATTTATTTAATATTTATCATGTATTATCCTGTATTTAAATTCCTATAATTTCATGTTAATTAATTATCTGCTCTTTAATTTTCATGTTAATTTAATTACCTGCATTTTATTTCCTGTAATTTTATTCCTGTAATTTATTTTTGCATTTTTATTTCCTGCTTTTACCTCTCTGCTTGCTTTCGGGTTGGCCTTGGTTGAACCCGACCCAATAACCCCACCTACCACCCTTCCCTATTTAAAGCTTCCATCTCATTCTCTCTCCTCATAACTTTCATTCTTCACTATTACTTTTTCTTCTTCCTCTCATCACTTCTCCACCTACCAGCAGTAGCAGCAGGCAAGTTCAATCTTGCTTCTTGCTTGGAGAACCATTTTTATGGTTCATTATTCTTTCTCTCATGATCCTGAGAGAGTTTAGTACTTAGTATTTTTGATTTCGTTGGCTTGTTTCTTCCAGATCTAAGTTTTGTGTTTTCGGTTGACCATGGGTTTGATCTCCCAACTTGGCGTGTATTCTCGGTTGTCCATGGGTTCTGAACCATAGGAACTTCATTTTTGGCTTGGGACGAAGGTTCCTGAGTCACGCACACGTTCTTACATGTCTGCGTGTATTTTCAGTCACGCACACGTTCTTACGTGTCTGCGTATATTTTCAGTCACGCTCACGTTCTTACGTGTCTGCGTGTATTTTCAGTCATGCTCACATTCTTACGTGTCTGCGTGTATTTTCAGTCACGCTCACGTTCTTACATGTCTGCGTGTATTTTTAGTCACGCACACGTTCTTACGTGTCGGCGTGTATTTTCAGTCACGCTCACGTCCTTGCATGCGTGCATGAATTTTTAGTCACGCATATCTTTGCGTGTGTGAATTTTTAGTCAC
Organism: Iris pallida; assembly: GCA_029216955.1. Classification (NCBI taxonomy): domain Eukaryota; kingdom Viridiplantae; phylum Streptophyta; class Magnoliopsida; order Asparagales; family Iridaceae; genus Iris; species Iris pallida. The sequence continues at coordinate 9,114,858 of JANAVB010029617.1, read as the reverse complement.
GCACATTTCTGCGAGCGTGCGTGAATTTCTTGTCCCGCTTTTCACGCTCACTTTTCACGCTCACGTTATGAGTGCGTGCATCACTTTTTACGCTCACGCTGTGCGTGCGTGAATTTCCCTTGCGTGAATTACTTTTCACGCTCACTCCTACTAGACTTGGCGTGACTTGTTGGCCTTAGTCTAGACTCGTTGGCGTGACTTTTGGCCTTAGCATAGACTTGTTGGCGTGACTTCCTGACCTGGGTATTTTTATTTGTTCTATAACTTATTCATTTAATGGTGGCATGATAATTCTTCCATCATATCCTTACGCCTCTTGGCATGAACTTGATAAAATCATGATATGTTAATATCATTAGTACAGATTGTTATGTGGAATGCGTCTTGTGTCTTGATTGGTTTATGGGTACCCAGTATGACTAGAACTTAACTCTGAGGAGTTATAGGCTCGACCCCATGTAATACTAATTGACTTTCATGCCTTGTCACCATTGATAATAATTGTGACATTGACTAATAATTGATCATGTGTTCCTAGTTGGAACTAAGAGACTGGCTAGTCGTCTTATTGAATTGATTGAATGAGACACGTTCATGTAATAAACTATTGTAATCGATTAGCCGATCCCGAATATTGGCATACAGGCACATGCAGGTTTCAAATTATTTATTTATTTATTTAGTTATTTATTTATCTTACAAAAACAGCATGTGTACTTTATGATCAAGGCATGATTACTCTGTGGTTAGATTTGATTGTTGCATCACGCTATGTAAGACCTACAACCTAGCCGCACGGGTATCATTGTAGAGTTGCGCATATCGTACCCCGTACAAAAGTACTCATTTGAATGACCATGGCCCACGGCATGGGACTTCACTCAACGTAGAGACTATTAAGTTAAATAAAATAATGATGGCATGGAGAGAATGGATTCCCGAGTTCTTACATGACAGCCCTCTTGGGACTAGTAGTGCCCGACAGGCCGGCTGGTTCCCACAGATACTGTAAATCTGTCACACGGGCAGGAAAAGGTATCTGCTTATATTATTAAATTGTACATGCTATATTAACGACGGGCATCCCGCTGGAACTCGTCTAATTACATAATTGGCGCAATTGATTGACTGGATAGACTAGCCTTGCTCGCACATAGTAAGAACTGAGGAATCCCTATTTGCATAATTTCAGGATAACTTGGGACTCACAATAGCAAGCCGTAGGAATTGATTGGCCGTTCAAGATGATTGTTTGTGTACTGTACCTACTCTGTTGCCTAACTGAGATGATCAGAATGTCAGGACATGACGGGCCAACTTCTGTCCTTGTTTGGTTGGGAGGTTGGTTCGAAGTGTCGTGATGTTATGTGAATCCTAGTGGAAAGCAGAGATCTATTATTATATTCTCTTACTTACTGGTTTAATCCTTCATATCGTCCTTCCTTATGGTACTTGCTATTAGAGGTCTAACCTCTTTGGTTTTGCATGGCCAGATTAAGAGCCAGTCTCCGAGGATCCAGCTTACTTCTACCTCCAAGATGGTCAATACTAGGGGAATGATCGCAGGAGGACTCGAGTGGGTTCCTTATTTCACCACTCGTTTTGTTATTTACTTTATACTTTGTCGTTTGGCACCGACATGTTAGTCGGATTGTCTTGCACTTACTTTTACATGATTGTAATTAAGTCAGACTGCAGCTGATAACAATTGTGTATATGTTACTATACCATCTGGCTATGTTTTGTAAAGCCAGATCTCAAGAATATTTTGACTAAGCATTTGGGACGCCTTACTGCTTTATCTTACATGTTCTCTATTTTTGCTTCTTGTTTGAATGATTGAGACAATAGATGTGAAGTGACCATAGTGAGACTTCCATGTAGTATGTACCCCCTCGTCTGGTTAGACAGCATTGATCGTATTATACGGTATTCATCTACCCGTAATACGTAGCTGGCTGAGTCATTCTCCCGCTCTCCAGTATTCTGGTTCTGGGGCGTGATAAGGTTTTATTGGTGGCCCATGCAGGTCTGATTTCAGACTTGTGGGGTGTTTTGATTTATAGGATGTCTCAATCATACGAGTTTCTCCCTTGATCTCATGATTCGTTATTCTCAACCCTTGCTTGACATTCCAGTATCCTTTGACTTTATTGATCCTTCCTGTCCGGTTGTTTGATTGTTCTCTTTTTCCTTTTCTTAGGGGCACTTCGTCCGCATCGGTCAGAGCTGGGCAGCAACAACAAGGGCAACATGGGCAACATGACCAGGTTGGTCAGCAACAAGGTCCAGACTCACCTCAGGAGGCTACCCAGGAAGAAGTGATAGTGGAAACAGCAGCTGGATCGCAGTATCCGGATGTTCCACCACCACCAACAGTTCCACCTACCCAAGTAGACACACCAGCCCTTCTGGAGATCATGAGAGGAATGATGGCTACTCAGCAACATCAGATGTTGGCCCAGCAACGCATGCACACTCAGCTACAAGAGCAGAATGTGTTGCTTAACCAAGGACTGCAGACGGCTTTAGAAAGAGGAGTGAGGACTGATTCAGGAGCATCAGCCAGGTTTTGCAAGTACAACCCCCGCCGTTTCGAGGGCACGGAGGATGCCATCTCAACAGATGCATGGCTTAAGGATATTGAGGCTATTCTGACAGCAGCTAAGGTACCGGCAGAAGAGTGTGTGGATCTAGTGAAGTTGTTACTTCAGGATCTCGCACGTGATTGGTGGGAATCAGAGGAAGTGGGCATCAGACGTCCTGTGGCTTGGGACGATTTTACTGCAAGATTCAAGACGAAGTACTATGGAGTTGTGGCACAGTTTGAGCTACAACAGAAGTTTATCAACCTCAGGCAGGCCGGCAAGACTGTAGATGCTTATGCAGCGGAGTTCTGCAGATTGAGTAGATTCGCCCCAGAGATGGTAGCAACAGAGAGCCAGAGGGCTATGAGGTTTCAGCAAGGGTTTCATCTTGAACTCTTGCAATTGATAGAGGGGCACAATTACCAAACTTTTGACGAAGTATTGACGGCAACTCGAAGGCATGAGATCACCATTCAGAGGCTTGCGGTGAGGACTGGGGGTCAGAAGAGATCTCACAGTCAGATTGAAGGAGGAGGGGGAGCAGTGCCCCGAACAACAGCACCATCCACTGGCATTCGTATCCACGATGTGGCGATACGAGGACCAGCACCACCACCCAGACAGCAACAGAGGAAGAACCAGCAACCCCCGGCGGGCTGCACTTATTGCAGGAAGATGGGGCACACTAGAGATGTGTGTCGGACATTGAATGGACTGTGTCTGATATGTGGAAATCCAGACCATCGGGTTACCACATGTCCCATAAATTCGAGGTCAGGAGGACCAGAGCAACAGTTTCCTGCTCTGCCAGCACCAGGGGCAGGGCAGTATCGAGGACCAGCAGTGGCAGTAAGGTCGTTGGCACAGCGTCCGTTTATGTCGCAGGCTCAGATGTTTCGGCAGCAGGGGCCGCCGATGCAGCAATACCAGCATAGACCACCCCAGCATCATCAAGGAAGGGGCCAGCAGCAGCATCAGGCTAGGCCGCAGCATGGAAACCAGCAAGGAGGTCGAGGGCAAGCATTCACTCTGTCCTTGGAGGAGGCATTGGCGTCGGGAGATGTTGTGGCAGGTAACATTCTCGCCGTCTCATATCTCGCAGTAGCATTGTTTGATTCGGGAGCATCACATTCATTTATATCTGTACAATTTGCGACACGACTAGGAATGGAGTTCGAGGCATTGCCAGGGAGGTTGAATATACTCACTGGTAATAGGGTCGTAGGAGTTAGTAGAGTTATTTTAGCATGTAGCTTTGTAGTTTGCGGGCATTCCTTACCCGCCCGGTTGATAGAATTTCCTGTTGGAAATTTCGACGTTATCTTAGGCATGGACTGGCTGAAAGATAGTCATGCGATAATAGATTGTCGTAGGAGGAGTGTATCTTTTGATATTCCAGGCATGAAGCGGTTTACCTTAGTCAGATCAGGGGCAACTCAGCAAGAGCAGGGAGTAATAGTGACAATGGAAGAAGTTCAGATTCCGAAGGTAGTTGAAGAGTTTCTAGACGTATTTCTCGAAGAACTCCCAGGTCTACCGCCGGTTAGAGATATTGAGTTCAGTATAGAATTGGCACCAGGAACTAAACCGATATCAGATCGAGTTTACAGAATGGCGGATTCAGAGCAGGCCAAGGTATATCAGCACATAGAGGAACTGAAGGAGAAGAAGTTTATCCAAGCCAGCGTGTCACCATGGGCAGCACCAGTGGTACTTGTGGGGAAGAAGGATGGGTCATCCAGATTGTGCATTGACTACAGGAAGCTTAACGCGGCAACAGTGAAGAACAAGTACCCATTACCCAGGATCGACGACTTATTTGAACAGTTGAGCAAAGCTAGAGTTTTCTCCAAGATAGATCTTCGTTCAGGGTACCATCAGGTGAGGGTTCGGAAGGAAGACATTCCCAAGACAGCATTCAGGTCGAAGTATGGGCATTATGAATTCTTAGTAATACCGTTTGGTTTGACCAATGCTCCAGCAATATTCATGGATTTGATGAATCGTATCTTTATGCCATACTTAGACCAGTTTGTCGTTGTGTTTCTTGACGACATTCTCGTATACTCTGCTAGTGAAGAGGAGCATGAAGACCACCTCAGGAAAGTATTGCAGGTTCTGAGAGAGAACCAGTTGTATGCCAAGCTCAGTAAGTATAAATTTTGGTCGGATCATATTTCATTTTTGGGTCATATCATATCAGGAGCTGGAGTAGCAGTAGACCCCAAGAAGATAGAAGCAGTAGAAAGTTGGCCAGTACCCAAGACCGTAGCAGATGTGCGGAGTTTCTTAGGATTTGCAGGATATTACAGAAGGTTTGTGTCAGACTTTGCAAGGCTTTCAGCACCCATGACCCGCTTGACCCGGAAGGATGTACCGTTCGTTTGGTCGGCAGAATGTCAGGCATCATTTGAGTCTTTGAAGCAGAAGTTGATATCAGCACCTATTCTTACATTGCCAGTTGGACCCGGAGGTTTTACAGTATATTGTGATACGTCAGGTAAAGGACTTGGATGTGTCCTTATGCAACATAGGAAGGTGATAGCATATGCATCTAGACAGCTTCGGGACCACGAGAAGAATTACCCAACTCATGATTTGGAGTTAGCGGCAGTAGTATTTGCTCTGAAGCTATGGAGGCATTACTTATATGGTGATCGAGTAGACATGTACACAGACCATAAAAGTCTGAAGTACATCTTTACTCAGAAGGAGCTGAACATAAGGCAGAAAAGATGGTTGGAGTTGATCAAGGATTATGACGTGGAGCTTCAGTATCATCCAGGCAAGGCGAATGTAGTAGCAGACGCTCTCAGCAGGAGAGGCGGCGCATTTATGTTGACAACACAGAGGCATATCTTAGAAGACCTTCAGGAGATGGGCATCGAAGTTATACTTCCTAGTGATGTAGGAGTCCTAACAAGTCTGCAAGTTTAATCCGACTTGGTAGACAGAATCAAGGCAGCTCAGGCACAAGACCCAAAGATTCAGAAGCTTAGGGCAGAATGTGAGTCGGGACTCAGGAAGGAGATGAGAATTCATGAAGATGGTACACTTAGGTTTGGATCACGTCTATGTGTGCCTAGTGGAGATATCAGACAGGAGGTTATGGCGGAAGCTCACAGTTCTCAGTACTCTATTCATCCTGGAGGGACCAAGATGTACCAAGATATCAAGCAGCATTTCTGGTGGAACGGAATGAAGAGGGAGATAGCTAGATTTATTTCCCGTTGCTTGGTATGTCAGCAAGTGAAGGCAGAACAACAGAGGCCAGCTGGGTTATTGCAACCGTTTCCTATTCCGAAATGGAAATGGGAGCATATTACAATGGACTTTGTGACCGGGTTACCGAGATCACCAAGTGGTAAGGACGCTATTTGGGTAATAGTGGACCGACATACGAAGATAGCACATTTTCTTTCTTTCAGAGTAGGACAATCTACAGAAAAGTTGGCAGAGTTGTATATACAACAGATAGTCAGACAGCATGGAGTCCCTGTCAGTATTGTGTCGGATCGAGATACCCGCTTTACCTCATATTTCTGGAAGAGCTTACATCATAGTCTGGGTACCAAGTTAAGGTTTAGCACGGCCTACCATCCGCAGATGGATGGGCAATCAGAAAGAACGATTCAGACTTTAGAAGACATGTTGCGAGCTTGAACGCTAGATTTTGGAGGGTCTTGGGAGAGTCACCTACACTTAGTCAAGTTCTTATACAACAATAGTTATCAAGCCAGTATCCTGATGGCACCATTCGAAGCACTATATGGTAAGAAGTGCAGGTCACCGCTTGCATGGGATGATATCGGGGATTAGAGAGCGACTTCGAGTTGCGCAGGACCGGCATCGTCATTGGGCGGACCAGCATCGTAGGCCGTTAGAGTTCTCTGTTGGGGACCACGTATTCTTGCGGATCTCACCTACTCGTGGGATCATTAGATTTGGCGTTCGCGGGAAATTGAGTCCGCGGTACGTGGGCCCATTTGTTATCCTTGATCGGATAGGCGATGTTGCTTATCGTTTATCCCTCCCACCTTCGTTACGAGAGGTGCATGACGTGTTTCATGTATCTCAATTACGTAGGTATGTATCAGACCCAAGTCATATCCTCGATCATTCAGAGCTGGTTGTTGGTACCAACCTGTCTTACGAGGAACAGCCTGTGTCCATTTTGGACCGAAGTGAGAAGATACTTAAGAACCGAACAATTAGTCTTGTCCGTATTGCTTGGGGTCATCACTCCTTGGGAGAGTCAACGTGGGAACGTGAGGATGATATCCGATCACGGTATCCACACCTGTTTGACTCACAAGGTATGTCTCTTTCTGTATACCTTGATTGTCCTGATTCTTTATGCTTGTCACCTTATGGGTAGAGCTACTTGATATCGTGGAATGATGAATTTACATATATAGTACTTGCTTTTGACATGGTAAAAATGATTGCTTGCTCACTAGAATTGCTTGTATTAGTTTAGCTCCGATATTTCTACCTGCTTGGATTTGAAATTCCGAGGACGAAATTTTTCTAAGGTGGGTAGAGATGTCACTCCCCGTTCCCAGAATGTGTATTTTTATACATGTGTAACTCATATGTATTTATTTAATATTTATCATGTATTATCCTGTATTTAAATTCCTATAATTTTATGTTAATTAATTATCTGCTCATTAATTTTCATGTTAATTTAATTACCTGTATTTTATTTCCTGTAATTTTATTCCTGTAATTTATTTCTGCATTTTTATTTCCTGCTTTTACCTCTCTGCTTGCTTTCGGGTTGGCCTTGGTTAAACCCGACCCAATAACCCCACCTACCACCCTTTTCTATTTAAAGCTTCCATCTCATTCTCTCTCCTCATAACTTTCATTCTTCACCATTACTTCTTCTTCTTCCTCTCATCACTTCTCCACCTACCAGCAGTAGCAGCAGGCAAGTGCAATCTTGCTTCTTGCTTGGAGAACCATTTTTATGGTTCATTATTCTTCCTCTCATGATCCTGAGAGAGTTTAGTACTTAGTATTTTTGATTTCGTTGGCTTGTTTCTCCCAGATCTAAGTTTTGTGTTTTCGGTTGACCATGGGTTTGATCTCCCAACTTGGCGTGTATTCTTGGTTGTCCATGGGTTCTGAACCATGGGAACTTCATTTCTGGCTTGGGACGAAGGTTCCTGAGTCACGCACACGTTCTTACGTGTCTGCGTGTATTTTCAGTCACGCACACATTCTTACGTGTCTGCGTGTATTTTCAGTCACGCTCACGTTCTTACGTGTCTGCGTGTATTTTCAGTCACGCTCACGTTCTTACGTGTCTGCGTGTATTTTTAGTCACGCACACGTTCTTACGTGTCTGCGTGTATTTTCAGTCACGCTCACGTCCTTGCATGCGTGCGTGAATTTTTAGTCACGCACATCTTTGCGTGCGTGAATTTTTAGTCACGCACATTTCTGCGAGCGTGCGTGAATTTCTTGTCCCGCTTTTCACGCTCACTTTTTACGCTCACTTTTCATGCTCACGTTATGAGTGCGTGCATCACTTTTCACGCTCACGCTGTGCGTGCGTGAATTTTTCTTGCGTGAATTACTTTTCACGCTCACTCCTACTAGACTTGGCGTGACTTGTTGGCCTTAGTCTAGACTCGTTGGCGTGACTTTTGGCCTTAGCATAGACTTGTTGGCGTGACTTCCTGACCTGGGTGTTTTTATTTGTTCTATAACTTATTCATTTAATGGTGGCATGATAATTCTTCCATTATATCCTTACGCCTCTTGGCATGAACTTGATAAAATCATGATATGTTAATATCATTTGTACAGATTATTATGTGGAATGCGCCTTGTGTCTTGATTGGTTTATGGGTACCCAGTATGACTAGAACTTAACTCTGAGGAGTTATAGGCTCGACCCCATGTAATACTAATTGACTTTCATGCCTTGTCACCATTGATAATGATTGTGACATTGACTAATAATTGATCATTCGTTCCTAGTTGGAACTAAGAGACTGGCTAGTCATCTTATTGAATTGATTGAATGAGACACGTTCATGTAATGAACTATTGCAATCGATTAGCCGATCCCGAATATTGGCATACAGGCACATGCAGGTTTCAAATTATTTATTTATTTATTTAGTTATTTATTTATCTTACAAAAATAGCATGTGTACTTTATGGTCAAGGCATGATTACTCCGTGGTTAGATTTGATTGTTGCATCACGCTATGTAAGACCTACAACTTAGCCGCACGAGTATCGTTGTAGAGTTGCGCATATCGTACCCCGTACAAAAGTACTCATTTGAATGACCATGACCCACGGCATGGGACTTCACTCAACGTAGAGACTATTAAGTTAAATAAAATAATGATGGCATGGAGAGAATGGATTCCCAAGTTCTTACATGGCAGCCCTCTTGGGACTAGTAGTGCCCGACAGGCCGGCTGGTTCCCACAGATACTGTAAATTTGTCACACGGGCAGGGAACGGTATCTGCTTATATTATTAAATTGTACATGCTATATTAACGGCGGGCGTCCCGCTGGGACTCGTCTAATTACATGATTGGCACAATTGATTGACTGGATAGACTAGCCTTGCTCGCACATAGTAAGAACTGAGGAATCCCTATTTGCATAATTCCAGGATAACTTGGGACTCACAATAGCAAGCCGTAGGAATTGATTGGCCGTTCAAGATGATTGTTTGTGTACTGTACCTACTCTGTTGCCTAACTGAGATGATCAGAATGTCAGGACATGACGGGCCAACTTCTGTCCTTGTTTGGTTGGGAGGTTGGTTCGAAGTGTCGTGATGTTATGTGAATCCTAGTGGAAAGCAGAGATCTATTATTATATTCTCTTACTTACTGGTTTAATCCTTCATATCGTCCTTCCTTGTGGTACTTGCTATTAGAGGTCTAACCTCTCTGGTTTTGCATGGCCAGATTTAGAGCCAGTCCCCGAGTATCCAGCTTACTTCTACCTCTAAGATGGTCAATACTAGGAAAATGATCGCAGGAGGACTCGAGTGGGTTCCTTACTTCACCACTCGTTTTGTTATTTACTTTATACTTTGCCGTTTGGCACCGACATGTTAGTCGGATTGTCTTGCACTTACTTTTACATGATTGTAATTAAGTCAGACTGCAGCTGATAACAATTGTGTATATGTTACTATACCATCTGGCTATGTTTTGTAAAGCTAGATCTCAAGAACATTTTGACTAAGCATTTGGGATGCCTTACTGCTTTATCTTACATGTTCTCTATTTTTGCTTCTTGTTTGAATGATTGAGACAATAGATGTGAAGTGACCATAGTAAGACTTCCATGTAGTATGCACCCCCTCGTCTGGTTAGACAGCATTAATCGTATTATACGGTATTCATCTACCCGTAATACGTAGCTGGCTGAGTCATTCCCCCGCTCTCCAGTATTCTGGTTCTGGGGCGTGACAGGGGCTGAGCGGAAATTTGGGGTGATTTTTCACCATTGGATCTAATCAAACGGTCCAAATTTTGCTGCGGATTAGGGGAGTTAATATTAGGTTATTCCTAACCCTAATCATTGTAGAACACACAAGAAAAGACAGAGGAAAAGGATGCAAGAGTGCCATTGCAACTTTGGGAGAGAAGACGGAGGATTGAAGGTCGTTTTTCGAAGGAGATCGCGTACGGGTAATCTCTACTCGTCGTTCTCGCTCTTCGTAGCCTTGTAATCATTGTTCTTACTTCTGAGTATTGTGGGGATCCGATTTGGATCGGAAGGAGTTTGTAGAGGGTGTAATTATTCTATTCCATTAGTGGAGGCTTCTCAGGGTTGGACTCCGATCGTCCCGTAGTTTTTCCCGTAAGGATTTTCCACGTCAAAAATTCTCTGTGTCTGCGTGGATTGTTTTGTGTGGTTGTTTTTAGGTTCGTGCGTTGTATTGCTCGGTCCTCTCGCAGGTACTCTCCGGTTTGGAGAAAGGTTTCCGCGTTTCTTTTCCAACAGAGTGGTATCAGAGCCAGGTTCTGGAATTCAGAAGGGTGTCAGGAGTTGACAGAAACCAGAGAGGAGAGATGGACGCAAATCCAGTACGCATGGTGAATCTTAATGGCACAAACTATCATTATTGGCGGAGCAAGATGAAGGATTTGCTGTTTGTCAAGAAGCTGCATCTACCCGTGTTTGCATCCGAGAAGCCCAGTGATAAATCCGAGGAGGACTGGACATTCGAGCATATACAAGTGTGTGGGTACATACGGCAGTTTGTGGACGAGAACGTGTACAACCACGTTGTCAATATTGAGCACGCGAAGACATTGTGGGATAAGCTGGAATCCTTATATGCGAAGAAGACCGGGGTAAACAAGTTGTTCCTGATCCGAACGATGATGGGTCTGCGATACAAGGATGGGGCGTCTATTTTGGACCACTTGAGTGAGTTCCAGGGCGTGGTTGACCAGCTATCTTCTATGGGAGTCAAGTTCGACGACGAAGTTCAGGGACTGTGGCTGCTGTGTACTTTGCCAGACCCGTGGGAGACCGTACGAGTATCTATGATCGCTTCTGCTCCAGAGGGCGTGGTCAGTCTGGAGTTTGCCAAGAGCGGGGTACTGAATGAAGAGATGCAGAGACGTTCTCAGGGCACTTCATCCACATCCCACCACTCAGAGGCACTTGTTTCAGAGAGCCGCAGAAGGGGCAAAAGCAGGGGTCCAGGTGGTGGCAGAGACAAGAGCAGGAGGATGTCCAAGGGTCGTTACGAGGACTCAGAGTGTTACCATTGTGGTAAGAAGGACCACATCAAGCGGAACTGTTTCGCTTGGAAGAGAGAGAAGAAGGGCGACAAGGGAAAGCAAGAAGAGAACACTACAGCGACGGCCTCGATGCATGGAGGCGATGTGATCGTCGTAGGTGATGAGGTCCTTACAAACCTCGCCTGCGACGACAATTCTTGGCTGGTGGACTCAGGGGCTTCAGCACATGTATCTCACAACAGGGCACTGTTTGCCACTTACACGACAGGCGACTGTGGCGTGTTGAAGATGGGCAACGGAGATGTGTCGAAGGCGGTTGCCGTTGGAGATGTGCATTTGAGAACGAAGACGGGTGCGGTTCTTGTTCTCAAAGATGTTCGTCATGTTTCTGATATCCGTTTCAACCTGGTATCGGTTGGAAGGTTGGATGACGAAGGATTCTTCAGTCTCTTCGGGAACAGTCAATGGAAGCTTTCCAGGGGTTCGATGGTGATTGCCAGAGGAAGTAAGAAGTCTGGTCTCTACTATATGGAGGGGAGCGCACAGGGGGCACAGGAGGTGAACGCAGTCAATGATGCGTCTACCGAGTTGTGGCACAGGCGGCTCGGCCATATCAGCGAGAAGGGGATGAGCTACTTGGTGAACAGGAAGGTGATTCCGGGGCTCAAGTCTACAAAGTTGCAGAAGTGCACGCACTCTTTAGCTGGGAAGCAAAATAGGGTGTCTTTCCAAAGTCATCCAAGTTCAAGTAAGCCGGCGTTGCTCGAGTTGATTCACTCGGATGTCTGCGCTCCTATGAAGGTAAAATCTCTTGGTGGTGCTTTGTAACCTTTATTGATGACTGTTCCAGGAAGGTTTGGGTCTATGCCTTAAAGACCAAGGATCAGGTGCTGCCTACTTTCAAGGAGTTTCAGGCCTCTATTGAAAAGGAGACGGGCAAGAAGTTGTTGTATGTTCGGTCCGATAATAGCGGCGAATACATCGGTCCCTTTGATGCGTATTGTAGAGAGCAAGGGATACGACACCAGAAGACTCCGCCTAAGACACCTCAGCTCAATGGTGTAGCGGAGCGCATGAACAGGACACTGATGGAGAGGGTGCGATGTTTGCTGTCAGAAGCAAACTTGTCGGGCAGTTACTGGGGTGAGGCTCTTCTCATAGCTGCTTATGTTATTAATTTATCTCCTAGTGCTCCTTTGCAGGGTGATGTGCCTGACAAAGTATGGTACGGCAAAGAGCCGTCATACAATCACCTGCGAGTGTTTGACTGTAAGGCCTTCGTGCATGTACCGAAGGACGAGAGGACCAAACTTGAGCCGAAGACGAGGTGATGCGTCTTTGTCGGCTACGATCGGGATAAGTTTGGCTATAGACTCTACGATCCAGTGGAAGGAAAGCTCTACAGAAGCAGGGACGTGGTGTTCGTCGAGGATCAGACCATGACCAACACTCAGGATTCCGAGACGCCTTCTGAGGCTGAGGAATTGCCTGAGTTAGAGTCATTTCGCTTCGAGCAGTTTCCAGAAGACATCGCAGAGGATCCAGTTATGGGGGAGCCGGTATATGGAGTTGCTCCCAACCTTGATCGTCAGCCTGCTGATGATGGTAAGGGTGTCCCTCAGGAGGATGAGCATACCGGAGAGGCAGTTCCTGAAGGGGAGGAGGCTGTTGGTATACAGCCAGCACCAGTGGCTCCACTGAGAAGGAGCGACAGAGATCGTCGACCATCTACGAGATACTCACCGGATGAGTATGTGTTATTAACTGACGGGGGAGAGCCCGAAAGTTTTGCAGAGGCTATGGAAGACGAACACAGGCAGGAGTGGATGGAGGCTATGCAGGAGGAGATGAGTTCCTTGCACACCAATTCCACTTATGATCTGGTACGGTTGCCAAAGGGCAAGAAGGCTTTGAAGAATCGATGGGTGTTCAGAGTAAAGCAGACGGATGATGCTACTCGCCCTCGATACAAAGCGAGGCTGGTAGTTAAAGGCTACGGTCAGCGGAAAGGCGTAGATTATGATGAGATCTTTTTGCCTGTCGTCAAGCATTCGTCTATTCGGGTGGTGCTAGCATTAGCAGCCAGTCTCGACCTGGAGGTCGAGCAAATGGACGTGAAGACGGCATTCCTCCACGGTGATCTTGAGGAGGAGTTATACATGAAGCAGCCAGAGGGATTCTGTGAGAAGGGCAAGTCACATTTGGTCTGCCGGTTGAGGAAGAGCTTGTATGGTCTGAAGCAGGCTCCGAGGCAGTGGTACAGGAAGTTCGAGTCGTTTATGGGGAGCATGGTTATGCATGGACGACGTCGGATCACTGTGTATTTGTGAGATATTTTGCCGATGATGATTTCATCATTTTATTGCTCTATGTTGATGATATACTATTAGTGGATCGGAATGCCACTAGGATAGCGGAGCTGAAGCGCCAACTGGGCGCGGCCTTCTCTATGAAGGATTTGGGCGCAGCGAAGACTATTCTTGGGATGGAGATCAGCCGAGAGAGAGAGAGAGTCCAAGCTGCTACACTTGTCCCAAACGAATTACATTCACCGGGTACTTCAGCGTTTCGGGATGGACGGGTCGAAGAAAGTGAGTTCCCCTCTTGCGGCTCACTTTAAGCTCACTGAGGAGCAGTGTCCATCTACCGAAGACGAAAAGGAAGATATGGAGCGGGTTCCATATGCCTCAGCTGTGGGAAGCCTTATGTATGTCATGGTGTGTACGAGGCCAGATATTGCTCATACAGTTGGTACGGTTAGCATGTATCTTTCAAATCCTGGAAGGGTACATTAGAGTGCGGTCAAGTGGATTCTACGATATCTTCAGGGCACTGCTGGTTGGAGACTTTCCTTTGGTGGTGACGAGCCGAAGCTGGTTGGGTATACCGACGCTGATATGGCTGGAGATGTAGACACGAGACGATCGACTTCGGGCTATGTGATGATGTTTGCAGGAGGAGCGGTGTCGTGGCAGTCGCGGTTGCAGAAGTGTGTTGCCTTGTCGACGACAGAGGCAGAGTACATTACGGCGACGGAGACTTGCAAGGAGCTACTGTGGATGAAGAAGCTGCTACAGGAAATGAGACTGAAGCAAGAGCAGTATACTTTGCTTTGCGACAGTCAGAGTGCTATTCACCTTGTGAAGAATCAGACGTTTCATAGCCGGTCCAAACACATCGAGACTCGGTATCATTGGATACGGGATGTGGTTGAGAAGAAGGACGCGGAGCTTGAGAAGGTTCATACAGATGACAATGGAGCTGATATGTTCACAAAGATTCTACCAAGGGAGAAGTTTGAGTACTGCAGACAGATCGTCGGGATGACGACATCCTCCCCATAGTTGTGAAAGGGGAGATTTGTTGGAGTGGGTGGGGTTCCCAACCTATGTGGAGAAGACCCCGGAGTGCGACGAGCGCCATCTGTGTGTCAGAGAAGCTCGGGGAGGTGACGAGGCCATTCGGAGACGAAGAAGAAACTCGGGAGCCATATTTTTACATTATGGAACAGGGAAGGCAGAATTCTGCCCGAATTCTGCCCCCATACAAAATTCTGCCCAAATTCTGCTTTTTGGTTCCAGAATGTTGCTGGTAGGTTCTGGTTGCCCGACACAGAGTTCTGGCCGAACTCTGTGTCGTCGGGGCTGAGCGGAAATTTGGAATGATTTTTCACCATTGGATCTAATCAAACGGTCCAAATTTTGCTACGGATTAGGGGAGTTAATATTAGGTTATTCCTAACCCTAATCATTGTAGAACACACAAGAAAAGACAGAGGAAAAGGAGGCAAGAGTGCCATTGCAACTTTGGAAGAGAAGACGGAGGATTGAAGGTCGTTTTTCGAAGGAGATCGCGTACGGGTAATCTCTACTCGTCGTTCTCGCTCTTCGTAGCCTTGTAATCATTGTTCTTACTTCTGAGTGTTGTGGGGATCCGATTTGGATCGGGAGGAGTTTGTAGAGGGTGTAATTCTTCTATTCCATTAGTGGAGGCTTCTCAGGGTTGGACTCTGATCGTCCCGTGGTTTTTTCCGCAAGGGTTTTCCACGTCAAAAATTCTCTGTGTCTGCGTGGATTGTTTTGTGTGGTTGTTTTTAGGTTCGTGCGTTGTATTGCTCGGTCCTCTCGTAGGTACTCTCCGGTTTGGGGAAAGGTTTCTGCGCTTCTTTTCCAACACTGACAACAACGTCACCACTTACGTCATCGTAATGATGACTACTTCTTGACGGCTACAGCTGGAAGTGCCACGTGTGGCAATAAACGACAAGTCTTCACATGCACATATTCTCCTAAGTATCCCATGCGCTGGATCATCATGCACAACAGAATCTTTCTGTTTCAAACAGAACAAGATCTTCGAGCAACTGGCACGTGCCACGTGTCATTAACTTAGTCATATTCATGGCGGATGCCAACAGTCCAAGATCTCAGCAATATCCAAATCCCAACAACTGCCTACACGTGGTGGTTAGCTACGACATGTGTGTATAGTTGCAACCATATTCTATTCATAAGTACCACATGGCAACCTAAATCATGCGCGTCTCGATGAATCATTCCATAATGCTATAAATAGAAGGAGTCTTCCTTCATCCCAGCACGAAGAGATTTAACAACAACAAAAACAGAGAGATCCAAATTGATGTCTTTCTTGCCAGTGAGCAGAGATTTGCAATCATCTTTCCTCGTCAAATCGTCAACAAAGTAAAGAAATCAGTTGAAGTGTTCGATCTCCATCGTCACACTTCTCCAGAATCAAGAACATGTATTTTGATCTTCTGTCTAAGAGTTTTTTGTACTTATTTCTCGTCTGTAATACAAAAGTTCGTATAACTTTTTGTTTATGGCAAACAGGCTGGTCTAGGAATATTGCCCGGTGCTAATGGATGGACAGTGAGTTGTCGTCCATCTTGAAGGAAGGAATATGTGTTCTCTTCTCCGATACGTGACCTTTTTTGTCAAATTACCACGGCCTACCAAGCATGATATGACAAGAGTCCACGTCGACAATATTGAACATGATTTCATCTTTGTAGGTCTTTCCAATGGAGAAGGGTACACGAGAAACTTTAAAGACGGCCATGTTGTGTCTATATTGATTCCAGTCAATCTTATATAGAGTCGGGTGTGCTTCTTAATTTGGTCAGTCTCAACTTCTCTATCATTGCTCTTCAAACAATATCCTGTCTCTGTACATCCTTTGTCAATGATGATGTCACATAGCTTATCTTTGACATTGCATCGGGGGTTCGGAAGACATTGTGGCGCTGAGGCTATTCTTTAACCTTTGGGACTAGCAGTAGCCACGTAACGACACACACTAGTTGTTAACCATAATCTTCGGGAATGACCTTTTTTCTCCTTAGTATTCCTCTCCTCCTACTTCGTCTTCATCATCAGCAAGCAACTTGTGCTCTGAGGGACAGCTGTTGGACAGATGTCCGATTTCGTTGCATCGGTAGCACTTGTTTTCTCTTGGTTTGCTCTATGGATTGACAGGTTGCTAAGATTTGACAACTTGCTACGGGACCTGTACCCTTGGATGTGCCGTTGGGGGGAGGAGAATTAGGATCTGCAATACATTAAGGGCATGAAACCAAACATGGGACACACTAGCAGCTTTGTTCGCAAGGACAATGACGCCAAGCTCCAAAAACTCTAGAATAATCTCTATATCTCGCAGTAGAACGTAACGATGAGTCAATTATCTGCTAAAATGAAAATTTCTATAATCAAGAAATGTTAAAGTTAGACCTCCCGAGAATTTCATGATGGAGATACGATCGAATGAGACGGATTATTGTTATTAACATTTTAATGTCGGAATATAATGGTCATGTTACGATAATCCATAGCTGGGTCAAGCAACAAACCTTGACAGAGTTGGAGAATATATTAGCAAATCAATAACGTTTAGATATGCAAATATCATAGTCTCAATATATAAAAGATGAGAAGAAGGCGCACTTCAGCAATAAAAGAAGTGGCCAAAGGAGATCAGGAGGACAAGTAGTTGCAATAGAAAGAGGAAATACAGATGACGCTCGTCGCACGTCAGGGTGTTTTCAACATAGGGTTGGAAATTCTGTCCAACACCAACATTATTATATATTCTCTTGTTAAAACTTTTCACTATTATTTTGACGATGAGATTTGATGTTACGTTTTCATTATATATATATGAGTGTTTCTTGAAATATTTGTGCAATCTTGGTTATAACTATTGTTGATATAACAAGAACAGATTGCATAAGTAAATAGGGATTATTTCAACAGTAAGACGCCGGGCATATTAATTCTTCATCATTAGTCCACGACGATACAGTTCTAGGCGCATAGATAGCCTACAGCTCAATGAGGCTCGTTGTGATCTATGGGGTTGCTCTCTCTTTCCATTGGGATTTTTTTTTTTTTTTAAAGTTAGTTTCTACTCGCAAGCCAGTTATGATATGTTTCAGTCATGATCAATGTTGTAAAAACCGGATCGGACCGACGGTTGGACCGGGTCCAAATGATTTAAACCAAAAAATTGGTCCGGTTCGACTAAAACCGGGTCATTTAAAAAACCGTCGGTTTTTTGTCAAACTGGGTTCAATCGGTGAACCGACCGAACCGGTTCACAATTGAACCGGCCAATTTTGGTTATTTTTTTATTGTAAAAAAATTCAAAATAAATTATTATGTGAAATTTGGACCATTTGATTCTTTATTTGGTTTTAATCGACCTTATGGTTGTAAAATTAAACCGAACTAACATACTTATGACCAAACCAAACTAAACTAAGAAGTAAATATGGATATTTTACCTATTTGAACCAAACTAAATCAAGTCTATTGAACTCCAATTGAACCCCGGTTGAACTCCGGTCCGATCTATACCAAAAAATTTCGGTTCGATCATCGGTCCGATTTTTAAAACATTGGTCATGATGTGCCAGCTCATACGAACATTATTCCAAATGGAAAGCAGCTTTGCCGAACACCTGTAAGAGTGAATAGAATCATCACACAAGCAAAGTTCTGAAAGGCATCGAATATTTGGTGGCCTTTCTTCCAAATCCTTGCATATGACATGACAGAGGTTGAGGAACTGCTTCATCCCCAAGCAAAGACCATATATTGAACCATACCATATGTCCACTGTTGCCAGGGCTGGGCCGAAGGGTTGGATTGCTCTAGTCGGAATTAATTTTTGTTGTTTCTTGATTCTTATTGTTGGATGACCCTGAGGGGTTATCCACAACCCCGTTCTCTTGCGGGTCATGCTGGATTTAGAGGGTTGCCCTAAGCAGAGCAGGTTGCTCAAGTCCGAAGTCCTCTCGAGATTACCTGAAGCCCAACCCGAGTGTTGATTTGGTGTTTGTAAACTAATGGACCAATTTGAGTTTATCATAGACCTTTTTGATGCCAAGTGTAAAGGACTAGGCAAACGGTCACCATTAAGATGATTTTTTTTTTCAAACATGTCATTTATTTTGGATTCCATGGATGTTTGAGCAAAAGTTCTTCCTTCCAAACTAAGTCCATCTCCAATGGGAATTTCTAAAATTGAGTTTCTGTGCACGGTACTTTAAGCAAATTTCTATTCTAGTTAGAGTTTATACATAGAAATTACACAAACAAAAAAATAGTCTACAATGGTCCTCCATTTATATCCTTTGCGGCAATAAATGAAAGGATCACTCTAATATTGTTGGACCTAATATTAATTGGTATGAGAGATGAAAAATTTCTACTGATGATTGAAATAAAGCTCTAGTTGCAGTGCAAGTATAGCTGAACAGAAGTGCAACAAGTTGCAAGTGATGAATTTGTAGTGCAATATAACAGCTTTTAATCTGGAAAAGAAAACCAAATTTAAGTCCAAATAGATTACAGCTCGTTCATACATCTTATGTGTGCGGCCCAATCCATGATCCATTTACAGATCCAGTCCGACAATCATCAAATATTCTGACATTCTAAGGCTCGTGTACGTGGAAAAAAAAATGACGCTTATTTTATTCACTATTAAAAAAGAATTTTCTTTGCCATTCTAAGTACCTTCTTATTAACAGTTTCTACAAAAATAGGGAGACGTAAATCTAAAAAATTGTTATTTCACATTAATAATATAAACGGAGGTTAAAAATTTTGTAATCTTCTAATATTTTAGGGACATGTACGATCATATAACTTGTACATACTCAGAAACGGCCCAAGAGGACCACCTCTGAATTTTTTTAATTTTCGTACATATAGTGATTGACTGTCCAGCCACATAATGAATGAATTTTTTTTTGCGAAAAATGCATGTCGAATCGAGGGGGACTGCACATGTTAGACCGCGCCGACATGACAATCTCATTGGCTCCAGCATCTTTTCTATAGCATCGGATTCCACTGAAGACGATGGAGAAATGCCACGTCAGTATGGTCCTCCAACGCACATGATCTCCTTCAGTTCTACAAGCAGCAATTTTCATATTAACAAGTGCGATGAAAGTCAAAAATTTTCTTTTTTCCGCTATACTTGGAGTTTGATGCAGTGCATAAAACATGGGTTTATAGGGTTGGTGAAACTACATTGCTATCATGTTGATCTTCGTGTGAACATGGGATGTCTTTACCAATGCCTACCAAATGTCATCATCTTCATGTACGTAAAATATGATAACTACAAGCAGCTACATAAAAGGGGAAAAGGAAAAGGAAAAAAAAAAAAAAAAGAAATTTTCATATAAGGTAAAGAAATTTATCGAAATTTTAAAAAAGTAAAAAGTTTAGGGAATTGCGTTTTGCGTAACGAAGCGACATCTTCGATGGCGCTCTGCTGGAAATGGCCGGAGAGAGGGCGCGTAGTGTAGGACGCTTTCCTGGAGGAGCCATGACTGATGGCGCGCTCTCCAGGAGGAGCCATGGACCATGGCGCGCTACACATTGACAAGGACAGCTGCCATCAATCGTGGGGGAGCGCCATTAATAACAATGCCATCGCGGGGGAGCGCCATCATTAATGGCCCGTCATAACAGAGAGCGCCATCATTGATGGCGCGCTCCAAGAGAGCTCCACCAATGATGGCGTGCTATTCTCGCACTACTGCTCCCCTGCACTTCCAACGGCTACATGCACTTCTCCCCTGCACTTCCAACGGCTACATGCACTTCTCCTGCACTTCCAACGGCTACATGCAAAGTAGAGTGCGCCAACATTTCTGGCGCGCTATTCCCAACAACGGCCACATTTCAACGGCTACACTTTAACGTCTCTATTCTCATCGTCTATATATTACAATGTTAACTCTCTCTCTCTACACAAACACATTACTCTTTCTCCTATCTCTCACAGAAGTACACAACTCTTTCTCCTATCTCTCACAGAAGCACTCCTCTGAAGCTTGGAAGCGCAACTCTTCAAAGAAGCTAGTATCTCCCTCTTACAAGCTTCCAACTCCTCACGGAAGCTAGTATCTCCCTCTGAAGCTTCTCTCCCTCTTACAAGTTCTCGTTCCCTATTAGCTAAACATTCTCAACCAACTTATTTTTTCCATGGATCATAATATTAAAATAGTCTGCTCACATGGTGGTAGAGTAAATGGGTTAACTTACGAAGGAGGTAACACCCAATTTTTTACAACTTATCACCATATTACCTTAGAAAATTTACGCAATTTAATTTCAGCGCATTTTTCTATTAATTATCAATTTATTTTAAAGTCTATTTTTGGTTCCACATGTTTATTGATAGATGGTGAAGAAGCATGGAATTTTATTCTTGAGATTAATTCGCAATCACCTTATATTAGTTTATATGTTACTCAAGTTTCATTATTTGCTAATAGAACTAATGATGAATTTGTTTCTAATTACCCACATGTTAACACAGGTGCTAGTTCTTCTCAAACAATTGCTCCCTTACTAGATGAACATAATGATGATGATTATGCTGATGATGATGATGATGATAATGATGATAATGATGAGGACAATGAAAATAGTGATGATTTAATTGAAAATACTGGTTATGAGATAGATGATGATAATACTGATAATTCTTGCACTCCTGAATTATTTGTAGGACAAACATTCGACACTCGTTCAAAATTTAGAAGTTTTATAAGTAGTTTAGCAATTCAACATAATTTTAGTTGTTCAGCCAGTGCTATGAATAATTCCCATAGAATTATATATAATTGTGATAAACAGAATTGTCATTGGAGAGTATATGCCAAATCCATAGGAAAAGGACAAATAGTTAAAGTTAGTACACTAGAAAGTCGTCATTCTTGTTTAAGTGGACTTACGACAGAACGTCATCGACTAGCTACCGGTGCATGGGTTAAGACAAAAATAGTTGATTTAATTAGAGATAATCCGTCATATAGTGCATCACAAATTGTGAAGGATATATTTAGGGAACATCGTATACATATTACATACTCTAAAGCATGGCGAGCCCGAGAAATCGCATTACGTGAAATAAATGGTAGTTATGTTGAGGTATATGCTGGCCTTGAGGAGTATGGTTTTAGAATTATGGAGTCGAATCCAGGTAGTAGATATTTTCTTAAGACTTCCGAAAGCAACAAATTTGAGAGAATATTTATTTGCTTTAAGGCGTGTATTGATGGATTTTTAAGGGGTTGTTTACCTGTTATTAGCACTGATGCCACTTTTTTTTCATCTAAATATCAAGGTATTTTATTTATTGCTTGTGCTCATGATCCTAATTATCAATTGTATCCTATTGCTTATGCTGTTGCCGAAGGTGAGAATACTGATTCTTGGTCTTAGTTTTTAAATGCTCTTAGACTATCATTTGAAAGTTATTTTAATGATTGGAGTAGTATTTCATTTATATCTGACAAGCAAAAAGGATGAATACATGCTATGCGAAATATATTTCCAGAATCGTCTCATTTTTTTTGCATTCAACATTTTAAGCAGAATATGAAGTCTATTGTGAGAGAGAAAAAATTTCATCGGTTGTTAGACTCGCTTGCTAGATCGTATAATAAAACAGATGCACAATACTTGTTCGAAATAATTAAAGCTGAGAACATGACGATGTACAATTGGCTTATTGGTACAAATGATGAAAATTGTCATTTTGCACATTGGATTACAGCATATGCTCCTTGTCCTAGATTAGATATTAACACTTCTAACCTTGCTGAATGTTTTAACAATTGGATTAAGAGTTTGCGTGATAAACCAATAACGACACTTCTTGATGGTATTAGAGCAAAGATTATTACACTTCATGATAAAAACAGGAATCATGTTCAAAATTTAGACACGAGTTATTGTCCGAAGATGTTAAAGACTATGACATCTATTACCAACGAGAGACATCAACTTCAAATATTACGAATTGATAGTTATTTATTTGAAATATTAGACCGTGCATCGAGTAGAACATATGTTGTATGGTTAGATGAAAGATCTTGTACATATTTAAGGTGGTATCATACTTACATGCCATGTATACATGCATGTTTTGCTTGCCAATATTGCAGTGATGAGGTTGGACATTACTATCCGATAATATTTTCTACTGACAGGTTGAGAAGTGTGTACGAGCCACAGATGGAACCAATTCCAGTTCCTTACAACATTCAAGCGGCTTTTGTAATGTCCCAAATTCGTAATACGTATTTAGAGTACGTATGCGTATTTTGGACCCATATTTTATTTTAGTCATGATTAGTTATCTTGGTTTATCTTGCATTGGCTTGGTTTTAATTAGCATTGATAGTTCAATTGGTTTTAATGGTTCATTGGTTTATTTTGGATTAGTGAGGCTGGGTTTATTTCATGGTTCATTTGGTTTAATTGCTAGAGAGAGAGTTTATTGGCCTTGACTTGGTTCACCTTGGTTTATTTTGGTTTGGTCTATTTTGGTTTAACATGGAGAACCCCACCCTATTATAAATATCAACTTCTCTCTCTCTCTCCTTATTATTTTCTTCATCTTCTTCCTCAAGCTTCTTCCTCTCCACCACCACCACCAACCTAGGCAAGTGCATCTTGCTATCACTTGAGGGCTACATTTTATTTGTCTATTAGTTTTATTAGCCCATTTTGAGCAACATTAGAACTTGGATTTTCTCCATTTGGAGCTTGAAATTTTGTAGATCTAGGTTTGAAGTATTTTCGGATTTTGGTGGATTTGATCTATGAAACTTGTTTACTTTCATGTTTTGATTGTTCTATGTGGAAGAGAATTGAGTTTTACACAATTTAGACCCTTGCAAAGTTGGATTTGGACTTGTTTTGACCTAGTTGTGGTCCTTGGAATTTCTGAGTTCCATGGCTTCTCTCTCGGTTTGGGGAAGAAGACCCCTGTTCCCGAGCGCAATCCAGTCCAGCGCTCTTTAGCGCCTGGCGCAATCCAGTCCAGCGCTCTTTAGCGCTGGCGCAAACCAGTTAGCCCAGCACTCTTTAGTGCTGGCATAATCTAGCCTCGTGCAGCTCGTTTTGGCGCAATCTAGCCACGCGCAGCTCGCCCTGGCGCAATCCATTCTCTGCGCAATCTGGTTTGTGCGTAATCCAGTGTGTGCGCAATCCGATCCCTGCGCAACCCGACTCAGCGCGGCTCAGCTCTTGCGCAGTTCATCTTCTGCGTAATCTGACCTAGCGCAATCCATTTTCCTGCGCGCTTGACCCAGCGCAGTCCAGCCCCTGCGCGATCCAACTCTCGTGCAGTTCATCCCTTGCGCACTCTAACCCCTGCGTAATCCATTGTCCATGTTGATTTTGTTTTAATCCTCTAGGCTTGGCTTCTCTTCTATGGATTGGAGTTTTGAGATCTTGTTTCACATGACACGACTGCTTGACCCAACACGCCCTGGCACGATTTTTGATGAATTGCTTATGACTAATATGGTTTCTGATTTCTGAGATTTATGATCCGGGTACTTTCTGATCTTCTTGATAGTGACCCGATGGGATGCACACTTGACTTGTAACCGGTGATTCATATTAGTCCTGTATATGGATATTTTATTAGATATTTAACGCCCATTTTATATCCTTACGCCTTTTGTCATGAACTTGATTTTACTTAATATGTTGGAATGACTATTGTACATGGCACGGTATGACCAGGAACTAACATAACTTGATAAGTGGCCCGTCGTGGCGCACTCCTGACAAGTAACCTGACATGAATTATCTTGATAACTTGATAGTGGCCCGTGGCGGCGCACTCCTGACTTGACATGACTTGATAACTTATCTTGACTTGTCTTGACACCGTGGGTGTTCCTGCTTGCTTGTGCAATCCACTCGTATTGTCTTGCATCATGTCTAGGACGTGACTCTCTGGTTCCCACGGTCAGGGATTCATACTGAATCTGGCTAGGTTAATGACTATATTGATCAATTAGTTCATGGAGAATTTCTCAGTTACCTGTTGCCCCTTTGGTCCCGGCCTTATATATATATATACATGGGATTTGTTGCTATCCGTCGAGATGAGCGCACTTCCAGTCCGCCGTCGAGCGTGGTACCTTAGGACACATGTATCTTACTACAGTGTGTCTGCTATATCATGCTATCTTTTCCTTTTCTTGCTGGGAGCATTCAGGTAGTAACAAACAGGTAACCGGACTTGGAATTCTCATTGCATCTTGCTAGTAACTAGGATTGTGATAACCCTAGTTAGTTAATGTAGAAAGCCGTAGGCAATGATTGGCCGTGATTGATTGGATGGAGTCTAGTCCAGTCTACTATTGTCTAGAAGTGATCGATTACAAGATTGTACCAGCATGATTGAATGATTGTCACTCCAGATTGTCACTATAATGCTTGAACACTATTGTCACTCCAGATTGTACTATCCTGATTGTACCTTTCATTGTCACTTTCATCATTATCTTCTTTTCCTATATATTGTTCAGCTATATTTTATTTAACATGATGTTTCTCTTAATTATTTTCTCTAATTGGGACAAGTGCATTGGTAGTGCGCGAACCCCAATCTGTGTTACTTATTGTTTTCTTACATGTTGAATGCTAATGATTTGCTGGTTTTAGTCCTAAGTGAAGCCTCCTTTGTGGCACTTGCTCTTTCTGGGGTCTGACCCAGCTGGTTTTGTATGGCCAGATACCGGAGCAGCACCAAAGGATCTCCCTGCTTTCCAGCCCGATGGTGGTCACCAGGCATAACCAGGGCATCGAGTGGGTTTCTTTTTGTTCTCCCACTGTAATATTGTAAATTATTCTGTTGAGGCGTTTAGCCGACGAGCAAGTGTTAGCTCGATTGTACTTACTTACCGTCTGCCTACGGGCTGTAACATGATTGACAAGCCCCGGGGGTTGATCATGTATGACTGAACTTTTGCTAGTCCTTACATTTTGTACGACTAGCTTCATGATCATCTGGATATGTAATGTTTGTGACGCCTTACAATTGTATACTTAGTGATCTGATATCTTGTTACTATTATTAGTTGGTTGAGATTGAGACAATAGGCTATTTATGACCTTAAGAGACTGATGGCTTGTAGATAAACCCTCACATATCTAGACAGCCGTGACCGTATAGCGGTGTGGATTCCATTCCGTTATACGTAGCTGGCTATGTCTGCCCCCGCTCTCCAGTATTCTGGTTCTGGGGCATGACATGGTTTAAGTGGTGGCCCATGCAGGTCTTGGCATTCAAGAAATATAGGGGTTTACCAGATAGATGTCTCAATCTGTACTCGCCTTTGATCTCCACTCGTATCTTCATATCTCCTTGATCCCTGACTTGATAACATGCTTGCATCACTATTCCATCCTGGTCCTTCCTTAATATCCCTGATGTCATTTGCTTCAGTGGCATCATTCCTGTTGATCAGCCAGAAGGAGCTCAGCCAGCAGCCCAGCACCAGCACCAGCTCCAGTTCACCAGCAACAGCAGTTTCCGTTCCCGGGGCCATTGCCGACTCAGGCCCAGACTTTCCAGCAACAGAACCCGAGGCAGTTTGCTCTAGCCCAGGCTCAGGTTCAGAATCGGCCGAGAGGTATATGTGTCCTCTCATCTTGTTTTTCTACCGTCATTATGCGGGGTGCATGACATATTTCATGTATCCTGATTGTGACGGAACATCCCGAACCCGAGCCATATCCTAGATCATTCGAAAGGGTTGGTACCAATAACCGTAACTTTTCGTATGAGGAGAGGCCCGTGTCCATGTTTGACCAAAGAGAGAGACCTCAAGCGCAAGACTATCAGTTCAGTCCGTGTTGCTTAGAGTCATCCCTCTTTTGGAGAGTCAAACTTGGGAGCATGAGGATGATATCTGATCAGGTCATCCCGGCTGGTTTGACTCGTAAGGTGTAATATCTTCCTTATGCCTTACGTTTCGAATCCTTGCTTGCATGAATGATTGTATGATTGATTGGTAGCGTAGATTGCCTATGATAGAATAGCCTTCCCTTACATCTCTAGCCTCTTGATTAAATTCCGAGGACGGAATTCTTTTAAGGTGGGTAGGATGTAATGTCCCAAATTCGTAATACTTATTTAGAGTACGTATGCGTATTTTGGACCCATATTTTATTTTAGTCATGATTAGTTATCTTGGTTTATCTTGCATTGGCTTGATTTTAATTAGCATTGATAGTTCAATTGGTTTTAATGGTTCATTGGTTTATTTTGGATTAGTGAGGCTGGGTTTATTTCATGGTTCATTTGGTTTAATTGCTAAAGAGAGAGTTTATTGGCCTTGACTTGGTTCACCTTGGTTTATTTTGGTTTGGTCTATTTTGGTTTAACATGGAGAACCCCACCCTATTATAAATATCAACTTCTCTCTCTCTCCTTATTATTTTCTTCATCTTCTTCCTCAAGCTTCTTCCTCTCCACTACCACCACCAACCTAGGCAAGTGCATCTTGCTATCACTTGAGGGCTATATTTTATTTGTCTATTAGTTTTATTAGCCCATTTTGAGCAACATTAGAACTTGGATTTTCTCCATTTGGAGCTTGGAATTTTGTAGATCTAGGTTTGAAGTATTTTCGGATTTTGGTGGATTTGATCTATGAAACTTGTTTACTTTCATGTTTTGATTGTTCTATGTGGAAGAGAATTGAGTTTTACACAATTTAGACCCTTGCAAAGTTGGATTTGGACTTGTTTTGACCTAGTTGTGGTCCTTGGAATTTCTGAGTTCCATGGCTTCTCTCTCGGTTTGGGGAAGAAGACCCCTGTTCCCGAGCGCAATCCAGTCCAGCGCTCTTTAGCGCCTGGCGCAATCCAGTCCAGCGCTCTTTAGCGCTGGCGCAAACCAGTTAGCCCAGCACTCTTTAGTGCTGGCGCAATCTAGCCTCGCGCAGCTCGTTTTGGTGCAATCTAGCCTCGCGCAGCTCGCCCTGGCGCAATCCATTCTCTGCGCAATCCAGTGTGTGCGCAATCCGATCCCTGCGCAACCCGACTCAGCGCGGCTCAGCTCTTGCGCAGTTTATCTTCTGCGCAATCTGACCTAGCGCAATCCATTTCCCTGCGCGCTTGACCCAGCGCAGTCCAGCCCCTGCGCGATCCAACTCTCGCGCAGTTCATCCCTTGCGCACTCTAACCCCTGCGCAATCCATTGTCCATGTTGATTTTGTTTTAATCCTCTAGGCTTGACTTCTCTTCTATGGATTGGAGTTTTGAGATCTTGTTTCACATGACACGACTGCTTGACCCAACACGACCTGGCACAGTTTTTGATGAATTGCTTACGACTAATATGGTTTCTGATTTCTGAGATTTATGATCCGGGTACTTTCTGATCTTCTTGATAGTGACCCGATGGGATGCACACTTGACTTGTAACCGGTGATTCATATTAGTCCTGTATATGGATATTTTATTAGATATTTAACGCCCATTTTATATCCTTACGCCTTTTGTCATGAACTTGATTTTACTTAATATGTTGGAATGACTATTGTACATGGCACGGTATGACCAGAAACTAACATAACTTGATAAGTGGCCCGTCGTGGCGCACTCCTGACAAGTACCCTGACATGAATTATCTTGATAACTTGATAGTGGCCCGTGGCGGCGCACTCCTGACTTGACATGACTTGATAACTTAGCTTGACTTGTCTTGACACCGTGGGTGTTCCTGCTTGCTTGTGCAATCCACTCGTATTGTCTTGCATCATGTCTAGGACGTGACTCTCTGGTTCCCACGGTCAGGGATTCATACTGAATCTGGCTAAGTTAATGACTAGATTGATCAATTAGTTCATGGAGAATTTCCCAGTTACCTGTTGCCCCTTTGGTCCCGGCCTTATATATATATACATGGGATTTGTTGCTATCCGTCGAGATGAGCGCACTTCCAGCCCGCCGTCGAGCGTGGTACCTTAGGACACATGTATCTTACTACAGTGTGTCTGCTATATCATGCTATCTTTTCCTTTTCTTGCTGGGAGCATTCAGGTAGTAACAAACAGGTAACCGGACTTGGAATTCTCATTGCATCTTGCTAGTAACTAGGATTGTGATAACCCTAGTTAGTTAATGTAGAAAGCCGTAGGCAATGATTGGCCGTGATTGATTGGATGGAGTATAGTCCAGTCTAGTATTGTCTAGAAGTGATCGATTACAAGATTGTACCAGCATGATTGAATGATTGTCACTCCAGATTGTACTATCCTGATTGTACCTTTCATTGTCACTTTCATCATTATCTTCTTTTCCTATATATTGTTCAGCTATATTTTATTTAACATGATGTTTCTCTTAATTATTTTCTCTAATTGGGACAAGTGCATTGGTAGTGCGCGAAC
This sequence comes from Iris pallida, assembly GCA_029216955.1. Classification (NCBI taxonomy): domain Eukaryota; kingdom Viridiplantae; phylum Streptophyta; class Magnoliopsida; order Asparagales; family Iridaceae; genus Iris; species Iris pallida. The sequence continues at coordinate 9,085,769 of JANAVB010029617.1, read as the reverse complement.
CCCAATCTGTGTTACTTATTGTTTTCTTACATGTTGAATGCTAATGATTTGCTGGTTTTAGTCCTAAGTGAAGCCTCCTTTGTGGCACTTGCTCTTTCTGGGGTCTGACCCAGCTGGTTTTGTATGGCCAGATACCGGAGCAGCACCAAAGGATCTCCCTGCTTTCCAGCCCGATGGTGGTCACCAGGCGTAACCAGGGCATCGAGTGGGTTTCTTTTTGTTCTCCCACTGTAATATTGTAAATTATTCTGTTGAGGCGTTTAGCCGACGAGCAAGTGTTAGCTCGATTGTACTTACTTACCGTCTGCCTACGGGCTGTAACATGATTGACAAGCCCCGGGGGTTGATCATGTATGACTGAACTCTTGCTAATCCTTACATTTTGTACGACTAGCTTCATGATCATCTGGATATGTAATGTTTGGGACGCCTTACAATTGTATACTTAGTGATCTGATATCTTGTTACTATTATTAGTTGGTTGAGATTGAGACAATAGGCTATTTATGACCTTAAGAGACTGATGGCTTGTAGATAAACCCTCACATATCTAGACAGCCGTGACCGTATAGCGGTGTGGATTCCATTCCGTTATACGTAGCTGGCTATGTCTGCCCCCGCTCTCCAGTATTCTGGTTCTGGGGCATGACAGCTTTGGTAAGGGGCGAAATTGGAGTTCCAGATGTCAGACGCAAAGCTGGAAGGCCGAAGAAAAACCGCATCAAACCACAAAAATTATCGGCAAGAGAACTTCGTTGCGGCAACTGTGGTTTGATGGGACACAACAGAAGAAAATGTACAAGTCAACCAAGAGAGTAAAATATTGTAGTTTCGAAATATTAAATAAAAATACAGTACGCATTAAACATTCTACTAAGAATACAAATATTCTGATATTACTACTAAGAACCCCGCCCGGCCATTCGTTTGTATTGTCGTCGTTGTACATGTATGAGGCCGAGTCGGGCTCTTCTTTCGTTGTCACGCCCCAGAACCAGAATACTGGAGAGCGGGGGCAGACATAGCCAGCTACGTATATGAAATGGATTCCATCTCGCTATACGGTCACGGCTGTCTAGATACATGAGGGTTTACTACAAGCCAACAGTCTCCTATGGTCATGAACAAGCCTAGTGTCTCAATCACAAGCAAGTAAGTAAATGTTACAAGATGTATGATCATTAAATATACAATAATAAGGCGTCCCAAATATTACATATTTAGCTGATCATGAAGCTAGTCGTTACAAAATGTTAGGACTAGCAAGAGTTTAGTCATACATGATCAACCCTAGGATCTGTTAATCATGTTACAGCCCGTAGGCAGACAGTAAATAAAGTGCAATCGAGCTAAACAGGTGCTCGTCGGCTAAACGCCTCAAAAAAATATTTTTACAATAGAGTGGGAGAGCCAAAAATAACCCACTCGTTGCCAGGGTTCCGTCTAGTGGCTACCATCTGGCTGGAAGGTCGGTAGATCCTCTGGAGCTGCTCCAAAATCTGGCCACACAAAACCAGCTGGGTCAGACCCCAGAAAGAGCAAGTGCCAGAAAGGATGCTTCACTTAAGAACTAAAATCAGCAATCAGCACAAGATATAAAAGTAAGAACTGGAAATAAAGAAAATACACCAGGATGATATACGACGAGATAACCATGGAACTATTCAGATAACCAGGTTACAACCCGTAAACCAAACAAGGACCGGGGTTGTAACCCTTCGTCTGAACAGAACTTGGAATTCTCACCATTTATCGATAAAATAATTACAAGCATTCTGGTCATGCAGCAATCTGGAACAGGATCAGGGCAAGACTAGACTGGTTAGACTCCATCCAATCACTTCACGGCCAAGCAAGAATTATGGCTTGATACTTTAACTAACTAGGGTTGTCACAAGCCTAATTACTAACAAGATGCAGTGAGATTATTCCACAGCCACAAGCCCTGCAGACCATCCAGGTTCCCCGGGTTAAAAGATTAGAGTTGAATTCAGGTGGGTACATCGTCCAGGAAACGAATGTACCCTTAGGTAGCTTGAAGGGTGCAACACATGACAGTGTGCTGGAAATGTGCCCTACTCGACGGCAGGCTACAGATCCCAAGGCGTGCCCAGGTAACGGGATTGCCTGTAGCTGGAAAATCTCTTCATGACTAATGTATTAATCTAGTTGTTAACCTTAGTCCATTTTAGTAGGTACTCTTGACCGTGGTACTCAGGAGTCCCCTCCTAGACATGATGCAAGACAGGACTGGATTATTTGTACAAGCACAATCGCCCACGGTGTCCAGGTTATTTATACAGGTCATGTCATGTCATGTAGCCGTCGCAACAGCTTATCAAGATATAATATGTCAGGTTTATCATGTCAAGTATACTTGTCGGGAGTGCGCCACGACGGGCCACTATCAGGTCATGTCAGGTCATTATATCAGGAGTGCACCACTACGGGTCACTATCGTGTCATGCTCAGGTATCATTTCCAAACATATTAAACAAATCCATGATTATCAAGTTCATGACAAAAGGCGTAAGGATATAAAATGGACGTTAAATATCTAATAAAATATCAATATACAGGGCTATAGAAGATCAAGGGTAATCAGGCTACGCTCAGGCTAGCGTACGCTCAGGTCTGCGTACCAAAGGTTCCATACACTTCCAATGGGGAGCGTACGCAAGGGTCAGCGTACACAAGGGCACGCTCAAGCTATAGGTCAGCGTACGCTCAAACTAGCATACGCTCAAGACTGCGTACGCTCGAGCTAGCGTACGAAAGGGCCAGCGTACGCCTTTCTCGCTTAAGCTAGCGTACCAAGGCACGCGTACGCTCAAGCTAGCGTACGCTCAAGACACACTGCCAACAGGCAGCGTATTAAGGTGAGCGTACGCTTACTAAAGAGCAGCGTACGAAGGCTAGCGTACGCTCGCTAAAGAGCAGCGTACGAAGGCTAGCGTACGCTCGCTAAAGAGTAGCGTACGAAGGCTAGCGTACGCTCGCTAAATAGCAGCGTACGAAGCTCAGTGGCGTAAGCTAAAAAGCTAGCTCACTGTTCACTGTCTTCTCCAAATGGCAAGAACAGCAAGAACTCTAAGGTTGAATCTAAGCTTCAATTGTCCAAATCTTGGTCAAAACAAGTCCGAATCCAACTTTTCAAAGGTCAAAATTGGGTAGAATAAAATGCTCTACAACATAGAACCATCAAAACTTGAAAACAATGAAGTTTAATAGATCAAAACCACCAAAATCCGAAAGTAACTAATTTCTAGATCTACAAAAATTAAAGCCTCGAAATGGAAAATGACAAGTTCTAATATGTCTTAGAAATATGAGAAGAAGCTAATGGAACAATAAAAATGAGCTCTCTTGTGGAAGCAAGTTGCACTTGCCTAGACCTCTCTCTCCCTCTCTTTGGTAGGTGAAGGAAGTAATGGGGAAGAAGAAGATGAGTTATGAAGAGAGAGAATGAAGGAATGGATTAATAAAGGGGTTGGTGGTGGTAGGTAGGGGGTTCACCATATAAAACCAAACTCAAACCCACACAAACCGAACCGAACCAAGCCAACCCAACCAAGAATAAACAAGCCAAGCCAAACCAAGGAGATATACAAATACAAGATAAAATACGTATACGTATTCCAAATACGTAATACGAACAACAGGCATTACAACTCTACCCACCTTAAAAGAATTCCGTCCTCGAAATTTAATTAAGAGGCTAGAGGGACAAGAACAAGCTATACTATTCACAGGCAATTATACTAGGCAATCAATCAATCATGCAAGCAAGGAATTGATGGCATGAGGCATAAGAAAGACATTATACCTCACGAGTCAAACAAGTCGGGATATCGTGATCGAATATCATCCTCACGCTCCCACGTTGACTCCCCCAAAGAGTGATGACCCCAAGCAACTCGGACTAACTTGATAGTCTTGTTCTTGAGGATCTTCTCTCTTCGATCCAATATAGACACGGGCCTCTCCTCATACGAAAGGTTGGTACCAACAACCAATTCTGAATGATCCAGGATGTGGCTCGGGTCCGGGATGTACCGTCGTAATTGGGATACATGGAACACGTCATGCACCTCGCTTAACGACGGTGGAAGAGCGAGACGATAGGATACATCTCCTACTCGCTCCAGAATGTCAAACGGTCCTATATACCTAGGACTAAGCTTGCCCCGTACGCCGAAACGAATGACACCACGGTTAGGCGAAATCCTCAGGAATACATGATCGCCGACCGAGAACTCGAGAGGGCGCCGATGAGAATCGGCCCAATGGCGCTGGCGATCTTGGGCAACTCGAAGGTGATCTCTGACTCGCCTGACTACTTCAACTGTCTGGGCAATCATTTCTGGACCAAGCATCTGCCTCTCTCCAACATCATTCCAGGCTAACGGGGATCTGCACTTCCTGCCATACAGTGCCTCGAACGGTGCCATCTGGATACTGGCCTGGAAACTATTATTGTATGAGAATTCCACCAGGTGCAAATGATCTTCCCATGAACCACCGAAGTCAAGTGTGCAAGACCGCAACATGTCTTCAAGAGTCTGAATCGTGCGCTCCGACTGGCCATCTGTCTGCGGGTGATATGCTGAACTGAACTGGAGATGAGTCCCCAAACTCTCTTGCAAGCTACGCCAAAAGTGCGACGTAAATCTTGAATCTCGGTCCAAGGTGATACTGACTGGCACTCCGTGCAATCTGACAATCTGCCTGAGGTACATCTCCGCTAGTTGAGCCGTCGACTGACCAACTCTAAATGGAAGAAAGTGAGCCACTTTCGTGAGCCTGTCAACTATAACCCAGATAGCATCTCTACCAGCTGGGGATCTAGGTAATCCAGTCACGAAATCCATGGTTATATGCTCCCATTTCCATTCCGGAATCGGCAAGGGCTGAAGAAGTCCAGCCGGTCTCTGATGTTCGGCTTTAACTTGTTGGCAAACCAAACACCGAGAGACAAACCGAGCTATCTCCCGCTTCATGCCATTCCACCAGAAATGCTGTCGGATATCACGGTACATCTTCGTACTGCCGGGATGGATGGAATACTACGAACTGTGCGCTTCTGACATGATCTCCTGCCGGATAGCTCCGCTGGGTACACAAAGACGCTTACCATGTCGAAGTGTACCATCCTCATGAATATATAACTCTGGTCTTCGTCCTGTCTCACACTCTGCTCTGAGTCACTGAAGCTTGGAATCTGCCGACTGCGCCATCCGGATCCTCTCGACTATAGTGGACTGAACTTGCATACTGGCCATCAACGCCACACTGGAAGGGAGAACAACTTCAATACCCATCTTCTGAAGATCTGCTAACAGCTCTGGTTGCGCTGTTAGAAAATAAACTCCCGCTCTCCTGCTCAATGCGTCCGCAACAACATTGGCCTTCCCAGGATGATACTGCAGGTTGACATCATAATCCACAAGAAGCTCCAGCCACCTTCTCTGACGCATGTTAAGATCCTTCTGGGTGAAAACATACTTCGGGCTCTTATGATCGGTGAAAATCTCCACCCTATCTCCATACAAATAGTGCCTCCACAACTTAAGTGCAAACACCACTGCTGCCAGCTCCAAGTCATGGGTTGGGTAATTCCTCTCATGATCACGAAGTTGTCGTGATGCATAAGCTATTACCTTTCCATGCTGCATCAGAACACATCCTAAACCTCTGCCTGAAGCATCACAATACACTGAGAATCCTCCGGTCCCATCTGGAAGCGTGAGAATAGGAGCTGTTATCAGGCCTCGCTTCAACTGCTCAAAAGAACTCTGACACTCTGCTGTCCAAGCAAATTGCGCATCTTTGCGGGTCAACTGCGTCAATGGTGCTGAAATTCGAGCAAAATCTGAAACAAACCGCCGGTAGTAGCCGGCTAATCCAAGAAAACTACGAACCTCTACAACTGTGCTGGGCACTGACCATGACTCAATAGCCACAATCTTCTGGGGATCCACTTTTACTCCTCCTCGAGTGATAATATAACCCAAGTACGAAATGCGATCGAGCCAGAACTCGTATTTACTGAACTTGGCATATAACTGGTGCTCTCTGAGGATCTGAAGAACTATACGGAGATGCTGCTCATGCTCCGCCTCACTCTTGCTGTAGACCAGAATGTCATCCAAGAACACAATCACAAACTGATCCAAGTAAGGCATGAAGATGCGATTCATGAGGTCCATGAATACTGTCGGCGCATTGGTTGCTCCAAAAGGCATAACAAGGAACTTCCAATGCCCATATCTTGATCTAAAAGCTGTCTTCGGGATGTCCTGCTCTCTGACTCTGATCTGATGATAACCTGAGCGCAAGTCAATCTTCGAGAATACTGAAGCCTCCTTGAGTTAATCAAAGAAGTCATCTATCCTCGGAAGAGGGTATCTGTTCTTGATTGTCACTGAGTTCAAGGTACGATAATCAACACATAACCTGGACGTACCATCCTTCTTTTTCACAAGAAGCATCGGGGCTCCCCAAGGCGATCCACTAGCACAAATGAATCCCTTGGTTCTGAGCTCTTCAATCATCTTGTACAATATCTCCAACTCTGACGGCGCCATCCTGTAGACTCTCTCTGACACTGGGGCTGTCCCGGGAATCAAATCTATAGTGAACTCGATCTCTCGCTCCGGAGGCATACCTGGGAGTTCTTCTGGGAAAATATCTGGAAACTCCTCGACTATCCTGGGCAACTGAACTGCTGCTACTGCCATCCGCAATACTGGAGGAGATGACTCAACTTCGCCTCGGGAGAAAGAAAACTCCGGCTCACCTGGAATGCTAAAAACAACCCTGCCAATGTGGCAGTCTATCCTAGCAAACTGGTTCCTCAACCAATCCATCCCTAGGACCACATCATAATCGGCCATCGGGAACTCTATCAATCTAGCAGAGAATTCTCTACCGCTAACTACGACCCGACACGTGGAAAACACTCTATCTACTCCCACAAGTCCGTTACCAGTAAGTATATTAAGCCTTACTGATAATGACTCGGGCTCCAATCCTACCCGTGTCGCGAATCGTGCAGACATAAATGAATGCGATGCACCAGAATCAAATAAAGCTGAAGCTGGAAAGGAGTTGACGAGAACAGTACCTGCCACTACCTCTCCTGGTGCCAATCCTTCCTCCACGGTCATCACCATAGCCTGACCGTGCCCTCGGGGTGCTGGTCCCCTCTGCTGAAATCCTCGCTGCCTGCTCTGACTCTGGGCTTGGACTTGTGCATACTGTTGGGGGTTCTGCTGCTGGAACACTTGGGTCTGAGGCGGCAATGGCCTCGGCAATGGATACTGCTGCTGCTGGACCAGAGCTGGTCCTCTCACCGAAGAGCTAGAAAGGTTGGACGATGATGAACCACCCCTATTCGGGCAGGATCCAACCCTATGGTCTGGTGCTCCACAAGCCAGACACAATCCCTGTGCCCTACGATATTCTGCCACCACATGGCCTGGCTTCCCACAATGAGAACAACCCACTGCGGAAGATTGCTTCTGCTTCTGCTGCTACTGAGGGTGCGTCGGAGTTGAATGCTGAACCGACGTTACTGAGGCCGCTCGCCTCGGAGCTCCAATAGTCAAAGCCCTGGCTGCCGGGGCCGGTGCTGAAGACTGATTCATCTGGCCGTGAGATCTCTTCCGACCTCCGACCCTATCCACAATCCTCTGGGAGGTATACTCATGCCTCCGGGCTGCTCTCAAGACTGCATCAAAAGTTTGATGCTCAAACTGCTCGACTGCCAACAAGATCTCCAGTTGAAGTCCCTGCTGGAACCGCTGGGCTCTATCATACTCGGTTGCCACCAAGGTGGGAGCAAACCGACTGAGTCTGGAAAACTCGGCCGCATATCCGTCGACCGTCCTGCCTCCTTGCTTCAGATTTATGAACCTCGTCTGTAGATCGTACCGAGCTACAGCATCAAAATACTTGGTCTGGAATCTCTTCCGGAATACTGCCCAAGCAATGGGGGCTGCTAATCCAACGGCCTGCGCTGCCCACCAACTGCGGGCAAGATCTAATAGCTGTAGGTACACAACTGCCACCTTCTCGTTCTTTGGGGTCCTGGCTGCTTCTAGAATCACTTCTGTGTCCTGAAGCCATGCATCTGCCGCGATAGCATCTTCACTACCGTCGAAGAATGGAGGGTTCAAACGCTTGAAGCTGTTGGCAGCGCTGTTGCCCTGATGACCACCCCGGGTCAAAGCATCCGTCACTGCTTGGTGCAAGGCATCTTCACGCCGGTCTTGGGAAGCTATCAAGGTCCTGACGAGTCCTACCAAAGTGCCATCATCATGTTCTACAGGTTGAACTGGCTGGACTGGTGGCTCTCCGCCAGAAGGCACGACTCTGGAGGCTACTCCGGAATGCTGGGCTTGATCTCCAGGTTGCTGCTGGTCCGCGAGAGGTGCTCCGCCTTGCTGATCAGCCGGGTCAGGTACTATGCCGCTGAAGAAGACGACATAGAAAACAATAAGGAAGGACCAGGACAGAGCAACGATACAAGCATATGATCAGGACAAGAATCCAGGGATTCAGAAGATACGAACAGAGATCAAGGACGAATACTGATTGAGATATCTATTCGGTAAACCCTCACATATCTTAATTTACAAGACCTGCATGGGCCACCACTTAAACCATGTCACGCCCCAGAACCAGAATACTGGAGAGCGGGGGCAGACATAGCCAGCTACGTATATGAAATGGATTCCATCTCGCTATACGGTCACGGCTGTCTAGATACATGAGGGTTTACTACAAGCCAACAGTCTCCTATGGTCATGAACAAGCCTAGTGTCTCAATCACAAGCAAGTAAGTAAATGTTACAAGATGTATGATCATTAAATATACAATAATAAGGCGTCCCAAATATTACATATTCAGCTAATCATGAAGCTAGTCGTTACAAAATATTAGGACTAGCAAGAGTTTAGTCATACATGAACAACCCAAGGATCTGTTAATCATGTTACAGCCCGTAGGCAGACAGTAAATAAAGTGCAATCGAGCTAAACAGGTGCTCGTCGGCTAAACGCCTCAAAAGAATATTTTTACAATATAGTGGAAGAGCCAAAAATAACCCACTCATTGCCAGGGTTCCGTCTAGTGGCCACCATCTGGCTGGAAGGTCGGTAGATCCTCTAGAGCTGCTCCGAAATATGGCCACACAAAACCAGCTGGGTCAGACCCCAGAAAGAGCAAGTACCACAAAGGAAGCTTCACTTAAGAACTAAAACCAGCAATCAGCACAAGATATAAAAGTAAGAACTGGAAATAAAGAAAATACACCAGGATGATATACGACGAGATAACCATAGAACTATTCAGATAACCAGGTTACAACCCGTAAACCAAACAAGGACCGGGGTTGTAACCCTTCTTCTGAACAGAACTTGGAATTCTCACCATTTATTGATAAAATAATTACAAGCATTCTGGTCATGCAGCAATCTGGAACAGGATCAGGACAAGACTAGACTGGTTAGACTCCATCCAATCACTTTACGGCCAAGCAAGAATTACGGCTTGATACTTTAACTAACTAGGGTTATCACAAGCCTAATTACTAACAAGATGCAGTGAGTTTATTCTACAGCCACAAGCCCTGCAGACCATCCAGGTTCCCCGGGTTAAAAGATTAGAGTTGAATTCAGGTGGGTACATCGTCCAGGAAACGAATGTACCCTTAGGTAGCTTGAAGGGTGCAATACATGACAGTGTGCTAGAAATGTGCCCTACTCGACGGCAGGCTACAGATCCCAAGGCGTGCCCAGGTAACGGGATTGCATGTAGATGGAAAATCTCTTCATGACTAATGTATTAATCTAGTTGTTAACCTTAGTCCATTTTAGTAGGTACTCTTGACCGTGGTACTCAGGAGTTCCCTCCTAGACATGATGCAAGACAGGACTGGATTATTTGTACAAGCACAATCGCCCACGGTGTCCAGGTTATTTATACAGGTCATGTCATGTCAGATAGCCGTCGCAACAGCTTATCAAGATATAATATGTCAGGTTTATCATGTCAAGTATACTTGTCGGGAGTGCGCCACGACGGGCCACTATCAGGTCATGTCAGGTCATTATGTCAGGAGTGCACCACTACGGGTCACTATCGTGTCATGCTCAGGTATCATTTCCAAACATATTAAACAAATCCATGATTATCAAGTTCATGACAAAAGGCGTAAGGATATAAAATGGACGTTAAATATCTAATAAAATATCAATATACAGGGCTATAGAAGATCAAGGGTAATCAGGCTACGCTCAAGCCAGGCTACGCTCAGGTCTGCGTACCAAAGGTTCCATACACTTCCAATGGGAAGCGTACGCAAGGGTCAGCGTACACAAGGGCACGCACAAGCTACAGGTCAGCGTACGCTCAAACTAGCTGTCACGCCCCAGAACCAGAATACTGGAGAGCGGGGGAATGACTCAGCCAGCTACGTATTACGGGTAAATGAATACCGTATAATACGATCAATGCTGTCTAAAAGATAAGGGGGTGCATACTACATGAAAGTCTTACTATGGTCATTTCACATCTATTGTCTCAGTCATTCGAACAAGGAAACAGAAATAGAGAACATGTAAGATAAAGCAGTAAGGCATCCCAAACGCTCAGTCAAAATGTTCTCGAGATCTGGCTTTACAAAACATAGCCAGATGATATAGCAAGTATACACAATTGTTATCAGCTGCAGTCTGACTTAATTACAATTATATAAAAGTAAGTACAAGACAATCCGACTAACATGTCGGTGCCAAACGGCTAAGTATAAAGTAAATAACAAAACGAGTGGTGAAGTTAGGAAACCCACTCGAGTCCTCCTGCGATCATTCCTCTAGTATTGACCATCTTGGAGGTAGAAGTAAGCTGAGTCCTCGGAAACCGGCTCTAAATCTGGCCATGCAAAACCAGAGAGGTTAGACCTCTAATAGCAAGTACCGCAAGGAAGCACGATATGAGACATTAAACCAGTAAATAAGAGAATATAATAATAGACCTCTGCTTGCTACTGGGATTCACATAACATCACGACACTTCGAACCAACCTCCCAACCAAACAAGGACAGAAGTTGGCCCGTCATGTCCTGATGCTCTGATCATCTCAGTTAGGTAACAGAGTAGGTACAGTACACAAACAAATCAACTTAAACGGCCATCCAACTCCTACGGCTTACTACTGTGAGTCCCAAGTTACCCTGGAATTATGCAATAAAGATTTCTCAGTTCTTACTATGGACAAGCAAGGCTGGTCGATCCAATCAATCAATTGCGCCAATCATGAATTAGACGAGTTCCAGCGGGACGCCCGTCATCAATATACAATATATAATAAATAGTATTACCAGATACCGCTCCATGCCCGTGCGGCAGGTTTACAGTATCTGTGGGGACCAGCCGGCCTGTCGGGTACTACTAGTCCCAAGAGGGCTGCCATGTAAGAACTCGGAAATCCATTCTCTCCATGTAATCATTATTTTTATTTAACTTAATAGTCTCTACGTTGAGTGAAATCCCATGCCGTAGATCATGGTCATTCGGAATGAGTACTTTCGTACAGGGTACGATATGCACAACTCTACAACGATGCCCGTACGGTTAGGTTGTAGGTCTTACATAGCGTAATGCAACAATCCAAACTAACCACGGAACAATCATGCCTTGACCATAAAGTACACATGCTTCTTTTATAGTAAAATAAATAAATAAATAAATTGAAGTCTGCATGTATGCCTGTATGTCAATATTCGGGATCGACCAATCGATTATAGTAGTTCATACTTAATATGAACGTGTCTTATTCCATTTAATTTAATAAGACGACTAGCTAGTCTCTTAGTTCCATCTAGGAACGCATGATCAATAATAAATCAAGATAACAATCAATGTTAATTAATGCCACATTCGGAAAATAAAAATTAGGGAATAAATAATGATTGGGAAATAAATAATCTCATGTGCTGTGGGAAATGATTGGAAAATAAATAATCTCATGCGCCTGGAGAACGATTGGGAAATAAATAATATCATGCGCTGTGGAAAAGGTTGGGAAATAAATAATATCATGCGCCTGAGGGAAATGATTGAGAAATAAATAATCTCATGCGCCAGAGGAATGAGATTGGAAAATAAATAATCCATGCGCTGAGGAATGAGATTGGGAAATAAATAATCTCATGCGCCTGAGGAATGAGATTGGGAAATAAATAATCTCATGCGCCTGAGGAATGAGATTGGAAAATAAATAATCTCATGCGCTTGAGGAATAAGATTGGGAAATAAATAATCTCATGCGCCTGAGGAATGAGATTGGGAAATAAATAATCCATGCGCTGAATCTCATGCGCCTGAGGAATGAGATTGGGAAATAAATAATCCATGCGCTGAGGAATGAGATTGGGAAATAAATAATCCATGCGCTGAGGAATGAGATTGGGAAATAAATAATCTCATGCGCCTGAGGAATGAGATTGGGAAATAAATAATCTCATGCGCCTGAGGAATAAGATTGGGAAATAAATAATCTCATGCGCCTGAGGAATGAGATTGGGAAATAAATAATTCATGCGCTGAGGAATGAGATTGGGAAATAAATAATCTCATGCGCCTGAGGAATGAGATTGGGAAATAAATAATCCATGCGCTGAGGAATGAGATTGGGAAATAAATAATCTCATGCGCCTGAGGAATGAGATTGGGAAATAAATAATCCCAGCGTTGCCGGGTCTTCATGGCGCATGGCCTCCCGACGCATGGCCTCCCGGGCGCATGGGGTTCATCGTCCCCAAACAGCAAGTTCAGCCATGAAAGTCCTAAAAACTTGCTATGGCCATAACTTCCTCATCCGAAGTCGAAATCAAGCGAAACAAAAGCCAAAACTGAATGAAATTGAATTCTCTACAACATGGAACTATTAGTTTTCGAAAATAACCAAGTTTTAGAGATCAAAACCAAGAAAAATTGAAAATGTATCAAACTTAGATCTACAACAAATAAGCCATGGAAATTGAAAATGCTAAGTACTAAAGAGACTTAAAATCAAATAGGAAAGATGATGGAACAATAAAAATAGGGATCCATCAAGAAGCAAGTTGGCACTTGCCTTGCTCTCTTAGGTTGGTGGGAGAGTTTTGAGGAAGAAGAAGAGTAATGAAGAGAGAGAAAGGGTTTGAGGATTTAAATGAAGGAGTGGTGGTAGGTGGGGGTTTATTTCAGTTCATGATGAACCAACATAATTAAACCAATCTGAGCCGAATCCATAGCAAAGCTAAAGCAGAGTATAAAAGCAGAAAGTAAAGTACAGAAATAAAATTGCAGGAAATTAATTAACAAATAATTAAAGGAATTTAAATACAAAGCAATACATGATAAATATTAAATGAATACATTCCAGCAGTACATGTATTTAGAATACGTATTCTGGGAACGGGAAGTGACATCTCTACCCTCCTTAGAAAAAATTCCGTCCTCGGAATTTCAAATCCAAGCATGATAGAAATATCAAAGCTAAACTAATCTAAGTATAAATAATTGAGTAAGCAATCATTCTACAATGATAATAACAAGTAACATATCTATGTTGAACATTCTACGATAGCAAGCAATTCTACTTATAAGGTGACAAGCATGAGGAGTTAAGACAATCAAGGTATACAGAAGGAAATATACCTTGTGAGTCAAACAGGTGCGGATACCATGATCGGATATCATCCTCACGTTCCCACGTTGACTCTCCTAAAGTGTGATGACCCCAAGCAACCCGAACAAGGTTGATTGTTCGGTTCTTGAGTACTTTCTCTCTTCTGTCCAAAATAGACACAGGCTGTTCCTCGTAAGACAGGTTGGTACCAACAACCAGCTCAGAATGATCAAGGATATGGCTTGGGTCCGATACATACCTTCGCAACTGAGATACATGAAATACGTCATGCACCTCTCGTAACAAAGGTGGAAGGGATAAACGATAAGCAACATCGCCTATCCTATCAAGAATAACAAATGGGCCCACGTACCGCGGACTCAACTTCCCGCGAACGCCAAATCTAATGACCCCACGGGTAGGTGAGATCCGCAAGAACACGTGGTCCCCAACAGAAAACTCTAGCGGCCTACGATGCTGGTCCGCCCAATGACGATGCCGATCCTGTGCAACTCGAAGTCGCTCTCTAATTCCTTTGACTAATTCAACTGTCTGAAGAATCATTTCTGGGCCTAACATCTTTCTCTCCCCGATATCATCCCATGCTAGTGGCGACCTACACTTCTTACCATATAGTGCTTCAAATGGCGCCATCTGGATACTGGCTTGATAACTGTTGTTATAAGAAAACTCAACTAAGTGCAGGTGGCTCTCCCAAAATCCTCCAAAATCTAGGGTGCAAGCTCGCAACATATCTTCTAGGGTCTGAATTATTCTTTCTGATTGTCCGTCCGTCTGTGGATGGTAAGCCGTGCTAAATCTTAACTTGGTACCCAAGCTATGATGTAAGCTCTTCCAAAAATGTGATGTAAAACGGGTATCTCTGTCTGACACAATACTGACTGGGACCCCATGCTGCCTGACTATCTGCTGCATATACAACTCTGCCAACTTCTCCGTAGATTGACCTACTCTAAAAGGAAGAAAGTGTGCCACCTTTGTAAGCCGGTCTACTATCACCCAAATAGCATTTTTACCACTTGGTGATCTTGGTAAACCGGTTACAAAGTCCATTGTAATATGTTCCCACTTCCATTCTGGGATAGGAAGCGGTTGCAATAACCCAGCTGGCCTCTGCTGTTCTGCCTTCACTTGCTGACATACCAAGCAACGGAAAACAAATCTAGCTATCTCCCTCTTCATCCCATTCCACCAGAAGTGCTGCTTGATATCTTGGTACATCTTGGTACCTCCAGGGTGAATAGAATACTGAGAGCTGTGAGCTTCTGCCATAACCTCCTGTCTGATATCTCCACTAGGCACACATAGACGTGACCCAAACCCAAGTGTACCATCTTCATGAATTCTCATCTCCTTCCTGAGTCCTGACTCATATTCTGTCCTAAGCTTCTGAATCCTTGGGTCCTGTGCCTGAGCTGCCTTGATCATGTCTACTAAGTCGGATTGAACTTGCAGACTTGTTAGAACTCCTACATCACTAGGAAGTATAACTTCGATGCCCATCTCCTGAAGGTCTTCTAAGATATGTCTCTGTGTTGTCAACATGAATGCGCCGCCTCTCCTGCTGAGAGCATCTGCTACGACATTAGCCTTGCCTGGATGATACTGAAGCTCCACGTCATAGTCCTTGATCAACTCCAACCATCTCCTCTGCCTCATGTTTAGTTCCTTCTGAGTAAAGATGTACTTCAGACTTTTATGGTCCGTGTACATATCCACTCGATCACCATATAAGTAATGCCTCTATAGCTTCAAAGCAAATACTACTGCCGCTAATTCTAAATCATGAGTTGGGTAATTCTTCTCGTGGTCCCGAAGCTGCCTAGATGCATATGCTATCACCTTTCCATGTTGCATAAGGACACATCCAAGTCCTTTACCCGACGCATCACAATATAATGTAAAACCTTCGGGTCCAACTGGCAATGTAAGGATAGGTGCTGATATCAACTTCTGCTTCAAAGTCTCAAATGATGCGTGACATTCTGCCGACCAAACGAATGGTACATCCTTCCGGGTCAAGCGGGTCATGGGGGCTGAAAGCCTTGCAAAATCTGATACAAACCTTCTGTAATATCCTGCCAATCCTAAGAAACTCCGCACATCTGTTACGGTCTTGGGTACTGGCCAACTTTCTACTGCTTCTACCTTCTTGGGATCCACTGCTACTCCAGCTCCTGATATGATATGACCCAAAAATGAAATGTGATCCGACCAAAACTCACATTTGCTGAGCTTGGCATACAACTGGTTCTCTCTCAGAACCTGTAACACTTTCCTGAGGTGGTCTTCATGCTCCTCTTCACTAGCAGAGTATACGAGAATGTCGTCAAGAAACACAACGACAAACTGATCTAAGTATGGCATAAAGATGCGGTTCATCAAATCCATAAATATTGCTGGAGCATTAGTCAAACCAAACGGCATTACTAAGAATTCATAATGCCCATACTTCGACCTGAATGCTGTCTTGGGAATGTCCTCCTTTCGAACCCTCACTTGATGATACCCTGAACGAAGATCTATCTTGGAGAAACCTCTAGCTTTGCTCAACTGATCAAACAAGTCGTCGATCCTGGGTAGTGGGTACTTGTTCTTTACTGTCGCCGCGTTAAGCTTCCTGTAATCGATGCACAATCTGGATGACCCATCCTTCTTTCCCACAAGTACCACTGGTGCTGCCCATGGTGATATGCTAGCTTGGATAAACTTCTTCTCCTTCAGTTCCTCTATGTGCTGATATACCTTGGCCTGCTCTGAATCCGCCATTCTGTAAACTCGATCTGATATCGATTTAGTTCCTGGTGCCAATTCTATGCTGAACTCAATATCTCTATCTGGTGGTAGACCTGGAAGTTCTTCAGGAAATACGTCTAGAAATTCTTCAACTACCTTCGGAATCTGAACTTCTTCCATTGCCGTTACTACTCCCGGCTCTTGCTGAGTTGCCTCTAATCTGACTAAGGTGAACCGCTTCATGCCTGGAATATCAAAAGATACACTCCCTCTACGATAATCTATTGTCGTATGACTGTCTTTCAGCCAGTCCATGCCTAAGATAACGTCGAAATTTCTAACAGGAAATTCTATCAACCGGGCGGGTAAGGAATGCCCGTAAACTACAATGCTACATGCTAGAATAACTCGACTAACTCCTACGAGCCCATTACCAGTGAGTATATTCAACTTCCCTGGCAATACCTCGAACTCCATTCCTAGTCGTGTCGTAAATCGTGCAGATATAAATGAATGGAATGCTCCCGAATCAAACAATGCTACTGCGGGATATGAGGCGACGAGAATGTTACCTGCCACAACATCTCCCGATGCCAATGCCTCTTCTAAGGACAAAGTGAATGCTTGCCCTCGACCTCCTTGCCGATTTCCATACTGCGGCCCAGCCTGATGCTGTTGCTGGCCCCTTCCTTAATGATGCTGGGGTGGTCTATGCTGGTGTTGCTGCATCGGTGGTCCCTGCTGCCGAAACATCTGAGCCTGCGGTACTAATGGACGATGTGCCAACGGCCTTACTGCCACTGCTGGTCCTCGATACTGGCCTGTCCTTGGTGCTGGCAGAGCAAGAAATTGCTGCCCTGGTCCTCCTGCCATCGAATTCATGGGACATGTGGTAACCCGATGATCTGATTTCCACATATCAGACACAGTCCATTCAATGTCCGACACACATCTCTAGTGTGTCCCATCTTCCCACAATAAGTGCAGCCCGCCGGGGGTTGCTGGTTCTTCCTCTGTTGCTGTTGCTGTTGCCTGGGTGGTGGTGCTGGTCCTCGTATCGCCACATCGTGGATACGAATGCCAGTGGATGGTGCTGTTGTTCGGGGCACCGCTCCCCCTCCTCCTTCAATCTGACTATGGGATCTCTTCTGACCCCCAGACCTCACCGCAAGCCTCTGAATAGTGATCTCATGCCTTCGAGTTGCCGTTAATACTTCGTCAAAAGTCTGGTAATTGTGCCCCTCTATCAATTGCAAGAGTTCAAGGTGAAACCCTTGCTGAAATCTCATGGCCCTCTGGCGCTCTGTTGCTACCATCTCTGGAGCGAACCTACTCAATCTGCAGAACTCCGCTGCATAAGCATCTACAGTCTTGCCGGCCTGCCTGAGGTTGATAAACTTCTGTTGTAGCTCAAACTGCACCACAACCCCATAGTACTTGGTCTTGAATCTTGCTGTGAAATCGTCCCAAGCCACAGGACGCCTGATGCCCGCTTCCTCTGATTCCCACCAATCACGTGCGAGATCCTAAAGTAACAACTTCACTAGATCCACACGTTCTTCTGCCGGCACCTTCGCTGCTGTCAGAATAGCCTCCATATCCTTAAGCCATGCATCTGCTGAGATGGCATCCTCCGTGCCCTCGAAATGGCGGGGATTGTACTTGCAAAACCTGGCTGATGCTCCTGAATCAGTCCTCACTCCTCTTTCTAATGCCGTCTGCAATCCTTGGTTAAGCAACACATTCTGCTCTTGTAGCTCAGTGTGCATGCGCTGCTGGACCAACATCTGATGTTGCTGAGTAGCCATCATTCCTCTCATGATCTCCAGAAGGGCTGGTGTGTCCACTTGGGTAGGTGGAACTGTTGGTGGTGGTGGAACATCCGAATACTGCGATCCAGCTGCTGCTTCCACTATCACTTCTTCCTGGGCAGCCTCCTGAGGCGAGACTGGCCCTTGTTGCTGACCAACAGGGTCAGGTTGTCCATGTTGCTCCTGCTGTTGTCCAGCTCTGACCGATACGGACGAAGTGCCCCTAAGAAAAGGGACAAGAGAACAATCAAACAACCGGACATGAAGGATCAATGAAGTCAAAGGATACCGGAATGTCAAGCAAGGGTTGAGAATAATGAATCATGAGATCAAGGGAGAACACGTGTGATTGAGACATCCTATAAATCAAAACACCCCACAAGTCTGAAATCAGACCTGCATGGGCCACCACTAAAACCTTGTCACGCCCCAGAACCAGAATACTGGAGAGCGGGGGAATGACTCAGCCAGCTACGTATTACGGGTAGATGAATACCGTATAATACGATCAATGCTGTCTAAAAGACAAGGGGGTGCATACTACATGAAAGTCTTACTATGGTCATTTCATATCTATTGTCTCAGTCATTCGAACAAGGAAACAGAAATAGAGAACATGTAAGATAAAGCAGTAAGGCGTCCCAAACGCTCAGTCAAAATGTTCTCGAGATCTGGCTTTACAAAACATAGCCAGATGATATAGCAAGTATACACAATTATTATCAGCTGCAGTCTGACTTAATTACAATTATGTAAAAGTAAGTACAAGACAATCCGACTAACATGTCGGTGCCAAACGGCTAAGTATAAAGTAAATAATAAAACGAGTGGTGAAGTTAGGGAACCCACTCGAGTCCTCCTGCGATCATTCCTCTAGTATTGACCATCTTGGAGGTAGAAGTAAGCTGAGTCCTCGGGAACCGGCTCTAAATTTGGCCATGCAAAACCAGAGAGGTTAGACCTCTAATAGCAAGTACCGCAAGGAAGCACGATATGAGACATTAAACCAGTAAATAAGAGAATATAATAATAGACCTCTGCTTGCTACTGGGATTCACATAACATCACGATACTTCGAACCAACCTCCCAACCAAACAAGGACAGAAGTTGGCCCGTCATGTCCTGATGCTCTGATCATCTCAGTTAGGTAACAGAGTAGGTACAGTACACAAACAAATCAACTTAAACGGCCATCCAACTCCTACGGCTTACTACTGTGAGTCCCAAGTTACCCTGGAATTATGCAATAAAGATTTCTCAGTTCTTACTATGGACAAGCAAGGCTGGTCGATCCAATCAATCAATTGCGCCAATCATGAATTAGACGAGTCCCAGCGGGACGCCCGTCATCAATATACAATATACAATAAATAGTATTACCAGATACCGCTCCATGCCCGTGTGGCAGGTTTGCAGTATCTGTGGGGACCAGCCGGCCTGTCGGGTACTACTAGTCCCAAGAGGGCTGCCATGTAAGAACTCGGGAATCCATTCTCTCCATGTAATCATTATTTTTATTTAACTTAATAGTCTCTACGTTGAGTGAAATCCCATGCCGTGGATCATGGTCATTCGGAATGAGTACTTTCGTACAGGGTACGATATGCACAACTCTACAACGATGCCCGTGCGGTTAGGTTGTAGGTCTTACATAGCGTAATGCAACAATCCAAACTAACCACGGAACAATCATGCATTGACCATAAAGTACACATGCTTCTTTTATAGTAAAATAAATAAATAAATAAATTGAAGTCTGCATGTATGCCTGTATGTCAATATTCGGGATCGGCCAATCGATTATAGTAGTTCATACTTAATATGAACGTGTCTTATTCCATTTAATTCAATAAGACGACTAGCCAGTCTCTTATTTCCATCTAGGAACGCATGATCAATAATAAATCAAGATAACAATCAATGTTAATTAATGCCACATTCGGGAAATAAAAATTGGGGAATAAATAATGATTGGGAAATAAATAATCTCATGCGCTGTGGGAAATAATTGGGAAATAAATAATCTCATGCGCCTGGAGAATGATTGGGAAATAAATAATATCATGCGCTGTGGGAAAGGTTGGGAAATAAATAATATCATGCGCCTGAGGGAAATGATTGAGAAATAAATAATCTCATGCGCCTGAGGAATGAGATTGGGAAATAAATAATCCATGCGCTGAGAAATGAGATTGGAAAATAAATAATCTCATGCGCCTGAGGAATGAGATTGGAAAATAAATAATCTCATGCGCCTGAGGAATGAGATTGGGAAATAAATAATCTCATGCGCCTGAGGAATAAGATTGGAAAATAAATAATCTCATGCGCCTGAGAAATGAGATTGGAAAATAAATAATCCATGCGCTGAGGAATGAGATTGGGAAATAAATAATCCATGCGCTGAGGAATGAGATTGGGAAATAAATAATCTCATGCGCCTGAGGAATAAGATTGGAAAATAAATAATCCATGCGTTGAGGAATGAGATTGGAAAATAAATAATCCATGCGCTGAGGAATGAGATTGGGAAATAAATAATCTCATGCGCCTGAGGAATGAGATTGGGAAATAAATAATCTCATGCACCTGAGGAATAAGATTGGAAAATAAATAATCTCATGCGCCTGAGGAATGAGATTGGGAAATAAATAATCCATGCACTGAGGAATGAGATTGAGAAATAAATAATCTCATGCGCCTGAGGAATGAGATTGGGAAATAAATAATCCATGCGCTGAGGAATGAGATTGGGAAATAAATAATCTCATGCGCCTGAGGAATGAGATTGGGAAATAAATAATCCCAGCGTTGCCGGGTCTTCATGGCGCATGGCCTCCAGGCGCATGGCCTCCCGGGCGCATGGGGTTCCCGGCGCATGGGGTTCATCGTCCCCAAACAGCAAGTTCAGCCATGAAAGTCCTAAAAACTTGCTATGGCCATAACTTCCTCATTCGAAGTCGAAATCAAGCGAAACAAAAGCCAAAACTGAATGAAATTGAATTCTCTACAACATGGAACTATTAGTTTTCGGAAATAACCAAGTTTTAGAGATCAAAACCAAGAAAAACCGAAAATGTATCAAACTTAGATCTACAACAAATAAGCCATGGAAATTAAAAATGCTAAGTACTAAAGAGACTTAAAATCAAATAGGGAAGATGATGGAACAATAAAAATAGGGATCCATCAAGAAGCAAGTTGGCACTTGCCTTGCTCTCTTAGGTTGGTGGGAGAGTTATGAGGAAGAAGAAGAGTAATGAAGAGAGAGAAAGGGTTTGGGGATTTAAATGAAGGAGTGGTGGTAGGTGGAGGTTTATTTCGGTTCATGATGAACCAACATAATTAAACCAATCTGAGCCGAACCCATAGCAAAGCTAAAGCAGAGTATAAAAGCAGAAAGTAAAGTGCAGAAATAAAATTGCAGGAAATTAATTAACAGAAAATTAAAGGAATTTAAATACAGAGCAATACATGATAAATATTAAATGAATACATTCCAGCAGTACATGTATTTAGAATACGTATTCTGGGAACGGGAAGTGACACTAGCGTACGCTCAAGACTGCGTACGCTCGAGCTAGCGTACGAAAGGGCCAGCGTACGCCTTTCTCGCTTAAGCTAGCGTACCAAGGCACGCGTACGCTCAAGCTAGCGTACGCTCAAGACACACTGCCAACAGGCAGCGTATTAAGGTGAGCGTATGCTTACTAAAGAGCAGCGTACGAAGGCTAGCGTACGCTCGCTAAAGAGCAGCGTACGAAAGCTAGCGTACGCTCGCTAAAGAGCAGCGTACGAAGGCTAGCGTACGCTCGCTAAAGAGCTGCGTACGAAGGCTAGCGTACGCTCGCTAAACAGCAGCGTACGAAGCTCAGTGGCGTAAGCTAAAAAGCTAGTTCACTGTTCACTGTCTTCTCCAAATGGCAAGAACAGCAAGAACTCTAAGGTTGAATCTAAGCTTCAATTGTCCAAATCTTGGTCAAAACAAGTCCGAATCCAACTTTTCAAAGGTCAAAATTGGGTAGAATAAAATGCTCTACAACATAGAACCATCAAAACTTGAAAACAATGAAGTTTAATAGATCAAAACCACCAAAATCCGAAAGTAACTAATTTCTAGATCTACAAAAATTAAAGCCTCAAAATGGAAAATGACAAGTTCTAATATGTCTTAGAAATATGAGAAGAAGCTAATGGAACAATAAAAATGAGCTCTCTTATGGAAGCAAGTTGCACTTGCCTAGACCTCTCTCTCCCTCTCTTTGGTAGGTGAATGAAGTAATGGGGAAGAAGAAGATGAGTTATGAAGAGAGAGAATGAAGGAATGGATTAATAAAGGGGTTGGTGGTGGTAGGTAGGGGGTTCACCATATAAAACCAAACTCAAACCCATACAAACCGAACCGAACCAAGCCAACCCAACCAAGAATAAACAAGCCAAGCCAAACCAAGGAGATATGCAAATACAAGATAAAATACGTATATGTATTCCAAATACGTAATACGAACAACAGGCATTACATTCGTCTATGGTCTCTCTCACTCTTTCATCACCCTCTGCCACTATTGTTTCGTCTCTATGTTCTTCGTCGACCTCCTGAGTAGGCATCGGGGCCGAGGGGGACGAAATCAACTGTGAGTAATGTGACATGCCTTCAAACGAATACGCTGCGGCAGTATTGATTTGCTCAGTCGTTGTACGATGATCATATGGCTGGAAGGCTGAGAAAGTGCCCATGCCCGTATACTGCTGACTGAGACCTTCTCCAGCGTACTGCTCGCTAGTGTACTCTGGAGGGTACTGATGGCTAGTGTACTCTGGAGGGTACTGCTGGCTAGTGTACGCTCCAGCGTACTGCTGGCTAGTGTACGCTGGAGCATACTGTTGGCTGCTGCCCTCTCCATGGTACTGCTGGCTGCTGCCCTCTCTATGGTATTGCTGGCTGCTGCCCTCTCCAGCAGCGTCCTCATCCGCCTCGTCCTGTGGATCAACCGCCCTCTGACGTCGTGAACGTCTCAGGGGCACAGTGGCACTCGGATAATCGGCCGGGATACGGGTATGCAATGGAGGCATATCAGGATCCCGACCAAGACTCAGTGAATCTACACGAGTTAAAATATCGTGCATCCACTCCCGCCCATGCGGCCACAAATGGATCTCTGGTTCTTGGATATATTGTCGTCCCGTAATTGCCTGAAATTTGAAATCTGGAAATAAAATTTGTGATCATATAATTCTTATTTTGGATTAGTGGTAAAGGCGTACCGTTTCAGATATGCCATCAACAAAAGCTCGCAGAGTAGCTTCATCTACGGCTTTAGGCTTGAACCGTGGCTCCTGAAATATGTACGCTCTGTTAGTTATACGAGGCGCTCCCCACCAGTGCCTATAAGAAATGTTGCCTTCATCTGCATTACGTTGGAACAATCGTAAGACAAATATATTTGTGTACGCTATCTGTCCAAGTATACTACTAAGTTGGAACTTACATTCATCTGCGTGCCTTATCCGGGGAAGATTTGCCATACTATAATCCTGGAACTGCCTAAACCAGGAAGCTCTAGCAGTATCAATTCTGTTCCTTGCATTAGCTATATCATAACTCATGCATGGAGGGTCAGCCGGGATTATCTGGCAATAACCGAATTGTCGTAGAACGCGGTCTGCTGGATGATACATAGTATAGCGATCATATATAATAAAAGATTTGTGTAGGCTTAGCTCGAACGCTGTCCTTCTTATTTCTGGACCGTTTTCATCATCCGAGTAGGGTATCCATATAACCTTTTGAGCAGCATTTAACTCCCATGTCTGATACCTTTTCTGAATCCTCCAACTTCCATGCTCCCGTGTTCGAGCCTCGGAAGGATAATCATATAACTACAAGCGAATTTTATTTGTTACATTTATGTAAAATAAATAAATAATACAGAATAACGAGAGTTACCATTTTAAAATTTACCTTCCCCTCAAAAACCAACTTAGATATATGAATTTGTCTTTCCTGTTTGACGACTTCTGTAATCGGTCCCCCGGGAATAAATCCGTCATTCGGTTGAGCCATCTGTTACATTTTTTCGAAAATACAATGAGTAATATAAATATTCAAATAAAATTATAATTTAATTTTGTTCAAGAGTTACTTACATGAGAAAGAGGAGGATGAAGGTGAAGATGAGGATGAGGATGAGAATGAAAATGAGGATGAAGAACAAGTGGAAGAACCCGAAGCCAAGTTATGTGAAGAAGAAGAAAGAAGGAGAAATTTATAAATAAGATGGGAGTCTCAATTGGAGATCCGGCCAAAAAAAATTTTGCTTCCCAATGACGCAACAGTAGAGGGAGACCACGTTGGAGACTCCCCCAAACCCGAACCCCAACGCACTGACTATCCTGCCATCCCCAACCCGAACCCCAACGCAGTCCCGTGAAGTAGCTAATGACAGTGCGCCATCATTGATGGCGCAATCTGCTGCCTCCAATGCAACGCGCTCCCCAACGACTGACACGACTGACATTTGCATGGCGCGCTCTGCCACTGGCCCCAACGCCGCGCGCCATCACTGATGGCGCGTCCAACGCGCTCCCCAACGACTGACCATGAACACACAGCGCGCCATCACCGATGGCGCGCCCTTCTTCCTCTCCTGCCACGCACCCGCGCGCCATGGGACTTGACGCTCCTTTATCCAAATTGAAAATTTCTTAAACTTCTTACTTTTTCTACAATTTCGCTAAATTACTTTACCCCCTATGAAAATTTCTGAAAAAAAAATGTGGCTAACCAGAACTAATTAAGTTGGGATGGAGTCAATACTAAGTCATTCCCATGAAATTGCTAACATAACTTACTCCATGTATACATTCAACCCCTTTACCATAGATGTAACTTGGGCGGACCAAACCTGAGTCCAATCGAATAAATCAATAACCGGTTGGATTATGGTTGAATATACTCGAATTCGGATTAAAATATTTGAATCCGATCAAAAATTAGGTTGGACTCGAATTCATGTGTCGGATTATCCAAAAAATATGAAACACGACATATATATATATATATATATATATATATATCGAACCCGCAACCGACATGCACTTTTTTCTTTGCTCGAACCTGTAACCTTTGAGAGGAATATGCCTTACTCTAACCACTTGAGGTAGAAATCCTTGAATATTATATATATATATATATATATATATATATATATATATATATATATATATATATATATATATATATATAAAATTGGATTAGGTTCCTATTCATGTGTCGGATTAGATTTGGACTCGAATTAGACTTATGATTCATCGAATTGAACTCAAATCCAATCCAACCCGTCCGAGTTACACCCCTACCCTCCACCAACCATCACCCCCACCCCCACACCACCACCCCCCCCCCCCCCCCCCCTCTCTCTCTCTCTCTCTCTCTCTCTCTCTCTCTCCCTTTATATATCGCACCCCTAGCTCTCTTCTGTCCAGTCAAAGTATCTCTCAAGTCTCTCTCCCTCCCCCCTTCTTTTTTCTCTTCTAGTAATTTCCAGCTAGCTCCTCTCTTTAGTGTCTCAAAATGTCGACCTATAGTTCTATAGCATTGGCTGGAATTCTCCTCATGTGTTGCACAAAATGGGGGTCAGCCACCGACCACACCGTCGGAGGCTCCAGCGGGTGGGCCAACGGCGTCGACTACTCCACTTGGACTAGTGGTAAAACCTTCGCGGTCGGTGACAACCTCGGTTAGTACTTATATCCATCAACTAAGCATACAATTCTTATAGCAGATCATCAACACCAGAGGATTACTCTTAGATTCTTTCTCAAAAAAATCGATTTCTGTTATTTGTTCTTGGCTTAGTGTCATCCACGTAAAAATATTTATTTTTTAAAAACTCGTCGAAATACTTACCAACTAGATCTTTTAAACTGAAAAATCATATCCAGTACTTCTGATCGTTTTACTTTAGTCGATGGATTTTTATCGGTTTATTTTTATGCAAGATGTATTTCTTAACGGAAAAAAAAAAATTTTGAGTGGTATCCCACTTTTGATATATCTAATTCGTTGTTTTTTGTATTGACCCTAAAATATTTCTTTTCCATTTTTTGTTAGTTCAATATTTTAATGGAGTGGTCAGTGCAATTCATATTTTTTTTTCCCTTAATCATTTGGTGAATGCACAAGAATAGTGTAAGTTTAGGTGGGAAATATGGCATTTGTCCATCAAGAATAGTTTGTAGGAATTTTCTAAAAAAAAAAAAAAATCAAAAACTCAAATATATTTGGTCCAACGTTCTTGAAAACTAAATTAGTTGGTAAAGTAGATACTAGTATGTTTTGTAGGTCACTTGAAATATAGTGTAAGTTTTAATTCTAATTCTATATAGATCAATATATAATTATAATTATATCATATAACTAACAATGAACATACTCAAATATTGTTTACGTGCGTGCTGCTGCTATATATTGCTGCATGCAGTGTTCAACTACGCCGGCGGCGCCCACAGCGTGAGCGAGGTGTCGGCGGGGGACTACAAGGCCTGCTCCACGAGCAACTCCATCAGCAGCGACAGCAGCGGAGCCACCACCATCCCCCTCAAGACCGCCGGGGCCCACTACTTCATCTGCGGCATCCCCGGCCACTGCAGCGGCGGCATGAAGCTCTCGGTGTCCGTGTCCGGCCCGTCCTCGTCGTCGCCGGGCTCCACCACGCCGTACTCGACCACTCCGTCCACCGCCGCCGCCCACCCGAAGGGCGCGGCCGGGAGTTTGGCGCCGGCGTCCGCTGCAGTGATCGGTGCAGCTGTTGTGCTGGTGAAGCTGGGAATGTGGTAGGCCTAGCTGTAGGCCTAGCTGGCCATGGGAAGAGACAGTGCATGCGCAGTGATCAGCACTATGCTGATCTTTTAATTCACATTTCTTTTAGGTTTAGGGAGAACGCATGATGATGTGCCATGATTAATAATGAGGTTTTATTTGAGTGCGCTTGGGCTTTTTAGTCTGGAAAGATTCTTGGTGATGATTTGTGTTCTTCTTTTCTATCCTACTTTCTACAAGAGAATTGATTTGTGATGGACCTCCACCTCCCAATAAAATTCTCCATTATAAGTGCTATAATTGACTTGTGATGGACCTCCTAGTAACTTTCTCTCTTGTTAGTGTTAGGCGCGTGCGGAAGCATTTACCAACCTACCTTATCAACCAATTCACGTCTAACGGATACCAATTACAGATAAAGTCAAATAAATGTAGAATTTGTTGAATTTGTATGAGAATAGTAGAAAATGATAAAGTAATTTTCGGTCCTAAAGATTGTGTGGTCAAAAATTTACGTGGAAAAAAAAATAACGTAAAATATAGAATATAGAAAGTTGGGCACCAAATTGGATTTTACTATTCTACAAAATGAGTTCCTACAATCTAGAATCTAGAAACTGGGAGGCTCAAATCTTAGCACCTATGGATGGGATGGGACCGAAATTATAGAAATTGGAACTAGGGATGGAACTTACTATTCTATAAAATAAGTTTCAAATTCTGAAGGTATATAGAAATTGGATCCTAGGATGAGCCTTACTAAGGATGCTCTTAGTGCTATATAATGTTATAATTGATTTGTGACGGAACTCCTACTTATTTTCCTAGGGTCTATTTGGTCGAGGATGGACAAAGTTAAGAGAAAATTAAGTGAGGAGAAAAAAAATTCGTTTGGTTTGACGATGGAGATTTAGAAGGCGGAGTCATAGATGATTAAGTGAGAATTTGTTTAACTTTTTTTTATTCTTTAATATCCCAAATTGGAGAGTTGATAAGCAAAAAAAAAAAAAAGGGTGATTGTTTAAAAAGTTATAGATATCCTTTGTTTGTCATATAAAATATTCGTGACATTTTTTTCTTCTTTCATCTTTCTTACTTTCAACATGCTACTCCGTCTTTCTGACTTTTAACATGTTGTCGTTCCTGTACATCATCTCTTCACGTTTTCATTTATTATTACTCATCATTGAAATTATTAAAAAGATGACAGCTATTTTTGAGGAATCTGTTGAGTTGAATATATATATATATATATATATATATATATATATATATATATATATATATATATATATATATATTTCATAAAAATATTTTAAGGAGGGACTATTATTTTATTTTATTTTAAAAAGAGAACTGATGAACATGACCTAAGTTTGTTAGCAATATCTTTCGTGCATGCACTCTATTTCCAAACCCTTTACTTAGTACGAGCTAAGCTGTAATTGTCAAATAAGGTCGCAATCGAATTGATGAAATGTCAAAATCATTTAAAGGTTCATAAGGAAAAAAAGAAGGGAAACACATGTTGTTTTGTCGAAGGGTTCACGAGACATGAAATGGAGAAGTGGTTGAGAGAATGGGGCCTTTGGTTGGTGACGATGGCGATGGGTTTGTTTGCTACCAGTTGGTTGTATAACATTTGGCGATATGCTTTTTCTTAGTCCATCTTTAGTATCTTTAGTAGAGAGAGGGGATTAGGGTTTTCTTTCATGTACAATGGTTGGTGGAGATATGGGGATGGTTGGTGGAGTTTCTCTTATATGGGGATGGTTGGTGGAGTTTCTCTTATATGGGACTGTAATTATTTGTCTAATTATAAGGGCACATTCAAAGCTGATTAGAACTAGCTCATATCTGATTTTGGTCTATTTACAAGTTTGTCACTAGAAAAATTATTTAAGATTAGCCCAAATGTAAGTATATTACTTTTTTTTTGCTCTCGTCTCTTTTTTCACATCTCTTTCTCCAAATCCTAGTTTACTTTCTTTCTTCTTATTTGGACATTGAAAAAGAACAAGAAGAAAAAGAACAAGAAGAAAGAAAATAAACCAACTTGTGGGAATCATGGAACTTTTACTTTGAAATTGTGGTCCGAACTTGTGAAAATTACGGATGAAACCCTAGTTTTGCAGAAGAAATTCGATTATCAAATCTATCAATCTATTAATCAATTTTTTTCGTTAATAGAAGAAATATTGGATGAAATCATAGTTGTAGAAAAAATTATGGATGAAATCCTAATTGTAGAAGAAATGGACTTGCTATACAGCAACTCCATATCAGGAACTGCCACAATTTATGGCAGTCCTAGAAGTATTGAGGACTGTCAGAAATTATGGCAGTCCTGAAATAGACTTGCTGTAGATTAGGACTGCCACAATTTCTGGCAGTCCTAGAAGTATTGAGGACTGTCAGAAATTGTAACAGTCCTGAAATAGACTTGTTGTACATCAGAACTGTCATAATTTTTTGCAGTCCTAAGAAGTATTGTGAAACCCATTATTTTGTAGCTATTTATTTAAATAGAACTTTTGTGTTATTAATTAGCGTTTTCAAAAATTATTATTATTAAATATTACTGTTAAATATTTTTGGATGGAAAAGGATTTTTAAAAATAAATATAACATGGATTTTTGTTTTCGGACCCAGACCCGAGTCCGAGCCCAGACCCAGGCCTGAGCCATATTCCATTTCCTTTTAAAATCTGGTTTGGACTTGGTTTAATAATTAGTATTAAAAAAAATATATATATATTTGTGGCTGGTCCCGAAGGACCAGCACACGTTTGGATTAGTCACCCCACTACCTATTCTCTCTCCCCAACTCATTCTCCTCCACATGTTTCCAACGTTGGCACCCTCACATCCTCATTTATTTCTCCACACTTCCCATCTCTCCCACTCCCGTACTCACGTCACCCCTCACAGAGAAGAAATTGAAATTCTCTCATCTCTCTCTCTCTCTTTCCCTCAGAGAACACAAAATCAAACCTATCTCTTTCCCACTCTTTCCTCTCTGGAGAACAGCCCTAACCCTAACCCCCAAATCCCGCGGTCCGCCACTGCGCGACGCCCTTCCGGCGAAGCCTCTCCGCGCGACTCTCCCTCGGCCAACCGCCCAGAGCGCGGATCCCCGCGCCGCCCGACCATCTCCGGCCACACGAAGCTCCGCGGCCCCTTTCCGGCCAGATCCGCCCCTGAGCGCCGCTTCCAGCGGGCCGACCGGCTCCCCCGCGCCCCCTTCTGTCCCCGAGGCCGCCGCCTCCTCCTACAGCGCGACCCCAGCGCTGTCCCCTCCTCCGCGCGCCGCCAACTCCGCAGCACCCTGACCGCGCGTGGCCGACTCCGTCGTCGCCCCTCTTCCGAGGGTCCAGCGCTTCGCGGCGACCCTGCTGTCCAGATACGCGATCCCGTGCACCCGATCCAGCGTTGTCCGAACGTTGTTTCGGCTCTCCCCAAGTTCTTCCTGCGGCTCCCCGCCAACGAAAATTTGGTAATCCCTGTTAATCACTGTAGTTCGTCCCTCCCGTAGAGTCTATGATGATATCGGTCCCCGGTTTCCCTTTAGGAGATCCGGTTAGCTGCGTAGTAGATTCGGTTAGCTGCGTTAGCATATTCTGTGATTTTGTCTGCTGGGTTTTGTATGTTGTTGGTTGATTTTGGATTTCCCGGGTATTTCGGGAAGATTCTGGTGGTTTGGAAAATTATTTTGGTGGATATATTTTCGGGATTATATTTGGTTGGAACAATTGCAGGTTTCTGTGGCGCATTTCCCAATTTTGGGTTGTCCCGAAATAGAGAAAGTGCTGCCCAAATTTTTACAAAACTTTATTTAATTTGATTTCAAAATCGGTTTTCGGAAATGAATTTTAAAACTGATTTTTCGGACGACGACCGTACCGGTCTGTGGGCCCTGGCGAAATGCAAACGCACCGGTCCGACCGGGCGTTGTGGTATTAGCTGGATTTTGATGATGGACCGAGTCTGAGACTCCAACTTATATTTTAAATTATTTTATTTAATAGTTAAGCTATTTATTATAGTTATTTAATTACTGCATTTTATTTAGTAACTTAATCGTTTCCTCTTATTTTGATGTAAAAAAATTATACCGGGCATAAGCCCATAACTCTAGGATGATTAGCTGTGCCCATGTATTGTTTAGCGTAGGTTTTACTTTATTTTCTGGATGGATGTTGATCTTGGGTGGTATTTTGATTAGACGTATAATCGTAGTTAGAACGTAATCATAATCGTATAATTAATTAGGAATTAAATTAAATGGATGAAAAATTAGTAAATAACTAGTTCATGATTTATCATTAAAAGAAAACTATATTTTATAAATATATTACAAAAACACAAAGTTTTCCAAAGTTAATTGATTCTCGTTGTTATTTCCAAATAATCCAATTAACCGGCTTAATCAAACGCACGTAGTTGCAACGTAAATGTTAGCTGTAGATTAATACAAATTAAAACCTGACTAGGACTTACTACTAGAGATTGCAACTAGCACTTAGCCTGGTTATTCAAGGTTCTAAGTCGAGTTCTAAACTGTAGGAACTCGAAGTTACAACTGACGTTCCTCCTCGGTACCGACTCGTCTTTCCAGTCAATCTAATACAAGGCAAGTTTCGAACTGTGTATTCCTGTATTTTATTTAGTAAAGTTAAGCTGCATGTTAAACCACACTGCTGGCACGGAACTCTACCGACTGTTACTGTTACTGAATCTGGGACTGGGGAAATAGTGTAGAAGTTTATGACCAAAGCCCCTATGACATGACTGTATTAGCTTACCCCTCTTACACACGGGGATAAGCCATATCGTATCGCCAGGATACTACTGCTCAACCCAAGCCGGTCATAGACGTTTGCATATTCAAAACACACTGAACTGTTTTAAACTGCTGAAAATTGTTATTTTAAACTGTTTATCCTGCCCTTTCCAATTACTGTTTAAGATATGAGATGCATACTTCGTTCTTGCTCCCTCCTGACTGGAGACAACATTTTAGGTATCACTGAGGATGAAGAGCTATACTATAATAGCTATTATGACCCGGTTCTCTACCCTGCGACGATACCGGAGCCGTCTCTAGATGACGCTGATCCTGGGACTACAGAACCAGATGTTTAGATAGTTTTTTTTTCTGCATTTTCTTCTTTATTTGGAGTTTGTAGTTTTATTTCAGCATTTCCCTTCCAGTTGTATTTCTGAATATTTTATTAAACAAAGTTTCAAATTCCGAATAGAACAGTTGTGACAAATGTACTTGTGTTGTTGTGAATACCTGTAATGGAACAGCTTACTGCCGCCGTCTCACCACGGTGCAGGCAGGACATGGTCCGGTTCGACCCATTAACTTGGGATCGGGTCGTGACATGTTTTCAGTGGTGGCCCATGTAGGTCCACAACAACAACAACTTAGGAAAACCTATCTAGAAGCAACTAGAACACTAGAACATCAATTTGTCACGACATAGGACCGAAATATTTTATAAATAAATATTTTTGCTTGATTATAGACCGGTAGGCTACCTTGCTTATGTGTGCGACCTAAACCTTCCAGAGTGTAATGCCTGTGTTCGTATTACGTATTTTGGGATACGTATACGTATTTTATTCTGTATTGCATGATTCCTTGTTTAGCTCTCGGCTTGGTTTAACTCTCGGTTTGGGTTGGCTTGGTTCGGCCGGTCCAATGCTTGGTTCATCATGGGCCAAGGGTGGAACACCTTAGCCTATGCTTCTCCTTTATTTCCACCACAACCCCCTACCTACCACCACCTTTGATATTTATTGCCATTTCTTCTTTCTCTCTCTCCATAATTCTCATTTACTTCTCCTTCCCCTACCATTACTCTTCTCCACCAACCAAGAACACCATAGGCAAGTGCAACTTGCTTCCACAAGAGAACTTCTTTTGATGGTTTTATTAGCTTCTCCTCATGATTCTAAACCACATTAGAACTTGTCATTTTCCATTTTGAGGCTTTAATTCTTGTAGATCTAGAGTTTTGCTATTTTTGGATTTTTGGTGTTTTGATATATCAAACTTGCTTGTTTTCAAGTTTTGATGGTTCCATGTTTTAGAGAATTTTATTCTACCCAATTTTGACCTTTGGAAAGTTGGATTCGAACTTGTTTTGACCAAGATATGGACAATTGAAGCTTAGATTCAACTTTAGAGTTCTTGCTGTTCTTGCCATTTAGAGAAGACAGTGAACAGTGAGCTAGCTTTTTAGCTTACGCCACTGAGTCGTACGCTGCTGTTTAGTGAGCGTACGCTAGCCTTCGTACGCTGCTGTTTAGCGAGCGTACGCTAGCCTTCGTACGCTGCTGATTAGTGAGCGTACGCTAGCCTTCGTACGCTGCTCTTTAATGAGCGTACGCTAGCCTTTGTACGCTGCTGTTTAGCGAGCGTACGCTAGCTTTCGTACGCTGCTCTTTAGTGAGCGTACGCTCACCTTAATACGCTGCCTGTTGGCAGTGTGTCTTGAGCGTACGCTAGCTTTCGTACGCTAGCTTTCGTACGCTAGCTTGAGCGTACGCGTGCCTTGGTACGCTAGCTTAAGCGAGCAAGGCGTACGCTGGCCCCTTTCGTACGCTAGCTCGAGCGTACGCAGTCTTGAGCGTACGCTAGCTTGAGCGTACGCTGACCTATAGTTTGAGCGTGCCCTTGTGTACGCTGACCCTTGCGTACGCTTCCCATTGGAAGTGTATGGATCCTTTAGTACGCAGACCTGAGCGTACGCTAGCCTGAGCATAGCCTGGCTTGAGCGTAGCCTGATTACCCTTGATCTTTTATAGCCCTGTAATATTGATATTTTATTAGATATTTAACGTCCATTTTATATCCTTACGCCTTTTGTCCTGAACTTGATAATCACGAATTTACTTGATATGTTTGGAATTGATAATTGAGCATGACGTGATAGTGACCCGTAGTGGTGCACTCCTGACATAATGACCTGACATGACCTGATAGTGGCCCGTCGTGGCGCACTCCTGACTAGTACACTTGACATGATTACCTGACATGTTATATCTTGATAAGCTGTTGCGACGGCTACCTGACATGACATGACTTGTATAATAACATGGACACCGTGGGCGATTGTGCGTATACAAATAAACTAGTCCTGTCTTGCATCATGTCTAGAGAGGGAGCTCCTGAGTACCACGGTCAGGAGTACCTATTGAAATGAACTAAGGACTAATAACTAGATTGATACATTAGTCATGAAGAGATTTTCTAGCTACAGGCAATCCCGTTACCTGGGCACGCCTTGGAATCTGTAGCCTGCCGTCGAGTAGGGCACATTTCCAGCACACTGTCATGTGTTGCACCCTTCAAGCTACCTAAGGGTACATTCGTTTCCTGGACGATGTACCCACCTGAATTCAACTCTAATCTTTTAACCCGGGTGACCTGGATGGTCTGCAGGGCTTGTGGCTGTGGAATAATCTCACTGCATCTTGTTAGTAATTAGGCTTGTGACAACCCTAGTTAGTTAAAGTATCAAGCCGTAATTCTTGCTTGGCCGTGAAATGATTGGATGGAGTCTAACCAGTCTAGTCTTGTCCTGAATCCTGTTCCAGATTATTGAATGACCAGAATACTTGCATTTATTTTACCGATAAATAGTGAGAAACCAAGCTCCGTTCAGACGAAGGGTTACAACCCCGGTCCTTGTTTGGTTCACGGGTTGTAACCTGGTTATCTGAATAGTTCCATGGTTATCTCGTCGTATATCATCCTGATATGTTTCCTTTTATTCCAGTCCTTATTTTATTTATATTTATATTTCTGTGCTGATTGCTGGTTTTAGTTCTTAAGTGAAGCCTCCTTTGTGGCACTTGCTCTTTCTGGGGTCTGACCCAGCTGGTTTTGTATGGCCAGATTTCGGAACAGCTCCAGAGGATCTACTGACCTTCTAGCCAGATGGTGGCCACTAGACGGAACCCTGGCAACGAGTGGGTTATTTTGGCTCTCCTGCTCTATTGTAAAAATATTCTTTTGAGGCGTTTAGCCGACGAGCACCTGTTTAGCTCGATTGTACTTTATTTACTGTCTGCCTACTGGCTGTAACATGATTAACAGATCCTAGGGTTGATCATGTATGACTAAACTCTTGCTAGTCCTAACATTTTGTAACGACTAGCTTCATGATCAGCTGAATATGTAATATTTGGGACGCCTTATCATTGTATATTTAATGATCATACATCTTGTAACATTTACTTACTTGCTTGTGATTGAGACACTAGGCTTGTTCATGACCATAGGAGACTGTTGGCTTGTAGTAAACCCTCATGTATCTAGACAGCCGTGACCGTATAGCGAGATGGAATCCATTTCATATACGTAGCTGGCTATGTCCGCCCCCGCTCTCCAGTATTCTGGTTCTGGGGCGTGACATGGTTTAAGTGGTGGCCCATGCAGGTCTTGTAAATCAAGATATGTGAGGGTTTACCGAATAGATGTCTCAATCAATATTCGTCCTTGATCTCTGCTCATATCTTCTGAATCCCTGGATTCTTGTCCTGATCATATGCTTGTATCGTTGATCTGTCCTGGTCCTTCCTTATTGTTTCCTATGTCGTCTTCTTCAGCGACATAGTACCTGACCCGGCCGATCAGCAAGGCGGAGCACCTCCCGCGGACCAGCAGCAACCTGGAGATCAAGCCCAGCATTCCGGAGTAGCCTCCAGAGTCGTGCCTTCTGGCGGAGAGCCACCAGTCCAGCCAGTTCAACCTGTAGAACATGATGACGGCACTTTGGTAGGTCTCGTCAGGACCTTGATAGCTTCTCAAGATTGTCGTGGAGATGCCTTGCAACAGGCAGTGGCGGATGCTTTGACTAGAGGTGGTCATCAGGGTAACAGCGCGGCCAACAGCTTCAAGCGCTTGAACCCTCCATTCTTCGACGGTAGTGAAGATGCTATCGCGGCAGATACATGGCTTCAGGACACAGAGGTGGTTCTAGAAGCAGCCAAGACTCCAGAGAACGAGAAGGTAGTCGTGGTGCACCTACAGTTGTTAGATCTTGCCCGCAGCTGGTGGGCAGCGCAGGCCGTTGGGTTAGCAGCCCCCATTCCTTGGGCAGTATTCAGAGAGAGATTCCAGACCAAGTATTTCGATGCCGTGGCTCGGTATGATCTGCAGACCAGGTTCACCAATCTGAAGCAAGGAGGCAGGACGGTCGATGGATATGCGTCCGAGTTTTCGAGACTCAGTCGGTTTGCTCCCACCTTGGTGGCAACCGAGTATGATAGAGCCCAGCGATTCCAGCAGGGACTGCACCTGGAGATCTTGTTAGCAGTTGAGCAGTTTGAGCATCAGACTTTTGATGCAGTCTTGAGAGCAGCCCGGAGGCATGAGTATACCTCCCAGAGGATCGTGGACAGGACCGGAGGTCGGAAGAGATCTCACGGCCAGATGAATCAGTCTTCAGCCCCAGCCCCGGCAGCCAGGGCTTTGACTATTGGAGCTCCGAGGCGAGCAGCCTCAGTGACGTCGGTTCAGCATTCAACCCCGACGTACCCTCAGCAGCAGCAGCAGCAGCAGCAGAAGCAGAAGCAATCTTCCGCAGTGGGTTGTTCTCATTGTGGGAAGCCAGGCCATGTGGTGACAGAATGTCGCAGGGCACAGGGATTGTGTCTGGCTTGTGGAGCACCAGACCATAGGGTTGGATCCTGCCCGAGTAGGGGTGGTTCATCATCGTCCAACCTTTCTAGCTCTTCGGTGAGAGGACCAGCTCCGGTCCATCAGCAGCAGTATCCATTGCCGAGGCCCTTGCCGCCTCAGACCCAAGTGTTCCAGCAGCAGAACCCCCAGCAGTATGCACAAGTCCAAGCCCAGAGTCAGAGCAGACAGCGAGGATTTCAGCAGAGGGGACTAGCACCCCGAGGGCACGGTCAAGCTATGGTGATGACCGTGGAGGAAGGATTGGCACCAGGAGAGGTAGTGGCAGGTACTATTCTCGTCAACTCCTTTCCAGCTTCAGCTTTATTTGATTCTGGTGCATCGCATTCATTTATGTCTGCACGATTCGCGACACGGGTAGGATTGGAGCCCGAGTCATTATCAGTAAGGCTTAATATACTTAATGGTAACGGACTTGTGGGAGTAGATAGAGTGTTTTCCTCGTGTCGGATCGTAGTTAGCGGTAGAGAATTTTCTGCTAGATTGATAGAATTTCCGATGGCCGATTATGATGTGGTCTTAGGGATGGATTGGTTGAGGAACCAGTATGCTAGGATAGACTGCCATATTGGTAGGGTTGTTTTTAGCATTCCAGGAGAGCCAGAGTTTTCTTTCTCTCGAGGCGAGGTTGAGCCTTCTCCTCCAGTATTGCGGATGGCAGTAGCAGCAGTTCAGTTGCCCAGGATGGTGGATGAGTTTTCAGATGTTTTCCCAGAAGAACTTCCAGGTATGCCTCCGGAGCGGGAGGTCGAGTTCACTATAGACTTGATTCCCGGGACAGCCCCAGTGTCAGAGAGAGTCTACAGGATGGCGCCGTCAGAGTTGGAGATATTGTACAAGATGATTGAAGAACTCAGAACCAAGGGATTCATTCGTGCTAGTGGATCGCCTTGGGGAGCCCCGATGCTTCTTGTGAAAAAGAAGGATGGTACGTCCCGGTTATGTGTTGATTATCGTACCTTGAACTCAGTGACAATCAAGAACAGATACCCTCTTCCGAGGATAGATGACTTGTTTGATCAACTCAAGGGGCTTCAGTATTCTCGAAGATTGATTTGCGCTCAGGTTATCATCAGATCAGAGTCAGAGAGCAGGACATCCCAAAGACGGCTTTTAGATCGAGATATGGGCATTGGGAGTTCCTTGTTATGCCTTTTGGAGCAACCAATGCGCCGGCAGTATTCATGGACCTCATGAATCGCATCTTCATGCCTTACTTGGATTAGTTTGTGATCGTGTTCTTGGATGACATCCTGGTCTACAGCAAGAGTGAAGCGGAGCATGAGCAGCATCTTCGTGTGGTTCTTCAGATCCTCAGAGAGCACCAGTTATATGCCAAGTTTAGTAAATGCGAGTTCTGGCTCGATCGTATTTCGTACTTGGGTCATATCATCACCAGAGGAGGAGTAGAAGTGGATCCCCAGAAGATTGTGGCTATTGTGTCATGGCCAGTACCCAGCACCGTTGCAGAAGTTCGCAGTTTCCTTGGATTGGCTGGCTATTACCGACGGTTTGTTTCGGATTTTGCTCGAATTTCAGCGCCATTGACCCAGTTGACCCGCAAGGATGCACAGTTTGCTTGGACAGCAGAGTGTCAGAGTTTTTTTGAGCAGTTGAAGCGAGGCCTGATAACAGCTCCTATTCTCACGCTTCCAGATGGAACCGGAGGATTCTCAGTGTACTGTGATGCTTCAGGCAGAGGTTTAGGATGTGTTCTGATGCAGCATGGGAAGGTGATAGCTTGTGCGTCACGACAACTTCGTGATTATGAGAGGAATTACCCAACCCATGACTTGGAGCTGGCAGCAGTGGTGTTTGCACTTAAGTTATGGAGGCACTACTTGTATGGAGATAGGGTAGAGATTTTCACCGACCACAAGAGCCTGAAGTATGTTTTCACCCAGAAGGATCTTAACATGCGTCAGAGGAGGTGGCTGGAGCTTCTTGTGGATTATGATATCAGCTTGCAGTATCATCCTGGGAAGGCCAATGTTGTTGCAGATGCATTGAGCAGGAGAGCGGGAGCTTATTTCCTAACAGCACAACCAGAGCTGTTAGCAGATCTTCAGAAGATGGGTATTGAAGTTGTTCTCCCTTCTAGTGTGGCGTTGATGGCCAGCATGCAAGTTCAGTCCACTATAGTCGAAAGGATCCGGATGGCACAGTCAACAGATTCCAAGCTTCAGTGACTCAGAGCAGAGTGTGAGGCAGGACGAAGACCAGAGTTATGTATTCATGAGGATGGTACACTTAGGCATGGTAAGCGTCTTTGTGTACCCAGCGGAGATATCAGACAGGAGATCATGTCAGAAGCGCACAGTTCGCAGTATTCCATCCATCCTGGCAGTACGAAGATGTACCGTGATATTCGTCAGCACTTCTGGTGGAATGGCATGAAGCGGAAGATAGACCGGTTTGTCTCTCGGTGTTTGGTTTGCCAACAAGTTAAAGCCGAACATCAGAGACCGGCTGGACTTCTTCAGCCCTTACCGATTCCAGAATGGAAGTGGGAGCATGTGACCATGGATTTCGTGACTGGACTACCTAGATCCCCAGCTGGTAGAGATGCTATCTGGGTTATAGTTGATCGGCTCACGAAGGTGGCTCACTTTCTTCCATTCAGAGTTGGTTAGTCGACGGCTCAGTTAGCAGAGATGTACCTCAGGCAGATTGTCACATTGCACGGTGTGACAGTCAGTATTACCTCGGACCGAGATTCAAGATTTACGTCTTACTTTTGGCGTAGCCTGCAGGAGAGTTTGGGGACTCGCCTCCAGTTCAGTTCAGCATATCACCCGCAGACAGATGGCCAGTCGGAGCGCACGATCCAGACTCTTGAAGACATGTTGCGGTCTTGCACACTTGACTTCGGTGGTTCATAGGAAGATCATTTACACCTGGTAGAATTCTCGTACAACAATAGTTTCCAGGCCAGTATCCAGATGGCACCGTTCGAGGCACTGTATGGTAGGAAGTGCAGATCCCCGTTAGCCTGGGATGATGTCGGAGAGAGGCAGATGCTTGGTCCAGAAATGATTGCTCAGACCATTGAAGTAGTCAGGCGAGTCAGAGATCATCTTCGAGTTACCCAAGATCGCCAGCGCCATTGGGCCGATTCTCATCGACGCCCTCTCGAGTTCTCGGTCGGCGATCATGTATTCCTGAGGATTTTGCCTAACCATGGCGTCATTCGTTTCGGCGTACGGGGCAAGCTTAGTCCTAGGTATATAGGACCGTTTGACATTCTGGAGCGAGTAGGAGATGTATCCTATCGTCTCGCTCTTCCACCGTCGCTAAGCGAGGTGCATGACGTGTTCCATGTGTCCCAATTACGACGGTATATCCCGGACCCGAGCCACATCCTGGATCATTCGAAATTGGTTATTGGTACCAACCTTTCGTATGAGGAGAGGCCCGTGTCTATATTGGACCGGAGAGAGAAGATCCTCAAGAACAAGACTATCAAGTTAGTCCGAGTTGCTTGGGGTCATCACTCTTTGGGGGAGTCAACGTGGGAGCGTGAGAATGATATCCGATCACGATATCCCGACTTGTTTGACTCGTGAGGTATAATGTCTTTCTTATGCCTCATGCCATCAATTCCTTGCTTGCATGATTGATTGATTGCCTAGTATAATTGCCTGTGAATAGTATAGCTTGTTCTTGTCCCTCTAGCCTCTTAATTAAATTCCGATGACGGAATTCTTTTAAGGTGGGTAGAGTTGTAATGCTTGTGTTCGTATTACGTATTTTGGGATACGTATACGTATTTTATTCTGTATTGCATGATTCCTTGTTTAGCTCTCGGCTTGGTTTAACTCTCGATTTGGGTTGGCTTGGTTCGGTCGGCCCAATGCTTGGTTCATCATGGGCCAAGGGTGGAACACCTTAGCCTATGCTTCTCCTTCATTTCCACCACAACCCCCTACCTACCACCACCTTTGATATTTATTGCCATTTCTTCTTTCTCTCTCTCCATAATTCTCATTTACTTCTCCTTCCCCTACCATTACTCTTCTCCACCAACCAAGAACACCATAGGCAAGTGCAACTTGCTTCCACAAGAGAACTTCTTTTGATGGTTTCATTAGCTTCTCCTCATGATTCTAAACCACATTAGAACTTGTCATTTTCCATTTTGAGACTTTAATTCTTGTAGATCTAGAGTTTTGCTATTTTCGGATTTTTGGTGTTTTGATCTATCAAACTTGCTTGTTTTCAAGTTTTGATGGTTCCATGTTTTAGAGAATTTTATTCTACCCAATTTTGACCCTTGGAAAGTTGGATTCGGACTTGTTTTGACCAAGATATGGACAATTGAAGCTTAGATTCAACTTTAAAGTTCTTGCTGTTCTTGCCATTTGGAGAAGACAGTGAACAGTGAGCTAGCTTTTTAGCTTACGCCACTGAGTCGTACGCTGCTGTTTAGTGAGCGTACGCTAGCCTTCGTACGCTGCTGTTTAGCGAGCGTACGCTAGCCTTCATACGCTGCTGATTAGTGAGTGTACGCTAGCCTTCGTACGCTGCTCTTTAGTGAGCGTACGCTAGCCTTCGTATGCTGCTATTTAGCGAGCGTACGCTAGCTTTCGTACGCTGCTCTTTAGTGAGCGTACGCTCACCTTAATACGCTGCATGTTGGCAGTGTGTCTTGAGCGTACGCTAGCTTTCGTACGCTAGCTTTCGTACGCTAGCTTGAGCGTACGCGTGCCTTGGTACGCTAGCTTAAGCGAGCAAGGCGTACGCTGGCCCCTTTCGTACGCTAGCTCGAGCGTACGCAGTCTTGAGCGTACGCTAGCTTGAGCGTACGCTGACCTATAGCTTGAGCGTGCCCTTGTGTACGCTGACCCTTGCGTACGCTTCCCATTGGAAGTGTATGGATCCTTTGGTACGCAGACCTGAGCGTACGCTAGCCTGAGCATAGCCTGGCTTGAGCGTAGCCTGATTACCCTTGATCTTTTATAGCCCTGTAATATTGATATTTTATTAGATATTTAACGTCCATTTTATATCCTTACGTCTTTTGTCCTGAACTTGATAATCACGAATTTGCTTGATATGTTTGGAATTGATAATTGAGCATGACATGATAGTGACCCGTAGTGGTGCACTCCTGACATAATGATCTGACATGACCTGATAGTGGCCCGTCGTGGCGCACTCCTGACTAGTACACTTGACATGATTACCTGACATGTTATATCTTGATAAGCTGTTGCGACGGCTACCTGACATGACATGACTTGTATAATAACATGGACACCGTGGGCGATTGTGCGTATACAAATAAACCAGTCATGTCTTGCATCATGTCTAGGGAGGGAGCTCCTGAGTACCACGGTCAGGAGTACCTATTGAAATGAACTAAGGACTAATAACTAGATTGATACATTAGTCATGAAGAGATTTCCTAGCTACAGGTAATCCCGTTACCTGGGCACGCCTTGGGATCTGTAGCCTGCCGTCGAGTAGGGCACATTTCCAGCACACTGTCATGTGTTGCACCCTTCAAGCTACCTAAGGGTACATTCATTTCCTGGACGATGTACCCACCTGAATTCAACTCTAATCTTTTAACCCGGGTGACCTGGATGGTCTGCAGGGCTTGTGGCTGTGGAATAATCTCATTGCATCTTGTTAGTAATTAGGCTTGTGACAACCCTAGTTAGTTAAAGTATCAAGCCGTAATTCTTGCTTGGCCGTGAAATGATTGGATGGAGTCTAACCAGTCTAGTCTTGCCCTGAATCCTGTTCCAGATTATTGAATGACCAGAATGCTTGTATTTATTTTACCGATAAATGGTGAGAAACCAAGCTCCGTTCAGACGAAGGGTTACAACCCTGGTCCTTGTTTGGTTCACGGGTTGTAACCTGGTTATCTGAATAGTTCCATGGTTATCTCGTCGTATATCATCCTGATATGTTTCCTTTTATTCCAGTCCTTATTTTATTTATATTTATATTCCTGTGCTGATTGCTGGTTTTAGTTCTTAAGTGAAGCCTCCTTTGTGGCACTTGCTCTTTCTGGGGTCTGACCCAGCTGGTTTTGTATGGCCAGATTTCGGAGCAGCTCCAGAGGATCTACCGACCTTCCAGCCAGATGGTGGCCACTAGACGGAACCCTGGCAACGAGTGGGTTATTTTGGCTCTCCCGTTCTATTGAAAAAATATTCTTTTGAGGCGTTTAGCCGACGAGCACCTGTTTAGCTCGATTGTACTTTATTTACTGTCTGCCTACGGGTTGTAACATGATTAACAGATCCTAGGGTTGATCACGTATGACTAAACTCTTGCTAGTCTTAACATTTTGTAATGACTAGCTTCATGATCAGCTGAATATATAATATTTGGGACGCCTTATCATTGTATATTTAATGATCATACATCTTGTAACATTTACTTACTTGCTTGTGATTGAGACACTAGGCTTGTTCATGACCATAGGAGACTGTTGGCTTGTAGTAAACCCTCATGTATCTAGACAGCCGTGACCGTATAGCGAGATGGAATCCATTTCATATACGTAGCTGGCTATGTCCGCCCCCGCTCTCCAGTATTCTGGTTCTGGGGCGTGACACAAAGAATGACCATTGACAAGACCAAATCCTGCTGGCGATGAGGTGTCATCTCCGGATCATACCCCATCTCCTCAACCAAGCCCAGGGTCTTTTCCTTCGCGGCTGTTTGACCGTCCTCATAATGCATCCAGTGAAGTTTTCACTACACTGGCGATTCCTACCTCATCTCAACTGTGTTGCATTTCCTTGGTGGAGTATCCATTGTTGTTGCTCCACCAGTACCAGCAAACACCTTCCAAATGGTTGCCCTATTTCAAGAAATCCTGGAGTTTCAGAAAGCTCAAGATGAAGCCCAGCAGGAACAGAAGAATATCACGAGAGAAGACATGAAGAACGTCAATGATGTAGCCTTAGTTATCTCCAATCAAGTTGGAGCAGAGCCTTGTCCTAGGAAGGATACCCCTGAATCTAGAAGATATTTGGGTCCCATCAAGTACTCTACTTTTCGGCAGTCTTGTCGTAAGAAGTTTTGGGCTTGTAACTATTGCAAGAGGCCTGGTCATCCGGCCGTTAGTTGCCGCAAGAGTTTGGACAATGTTTGGCATATGATCTGCTAAACATCGGATAAAGGACTGCCCTTATCTTTCCATCAAACCAGAGCTCATATCCCAGCAACACCTGTTAGGCCACAATCTAGGGACCCTCTTCCTATCCAGCAGACCCTGCCCCTTACAATAAGGCATGATGCATACTCGAGGTCCATAGAAGATGAAGCAGTTAGAGACTGCTCATGCAAGAGCCAGAACCATGAAGAATAGTAGCCAAGACCATGAAGAATAGTACCTAGGACTGCTGAATAGCATTATCTTTTTGAAAGTTGTAACAAGATGTCCTTAGATCAATCATAAGAGTTTATGCTGTAATTCTTCACATGAATAAGAAATTCTTAGTTACACCTTTATGGCAGATGTTTTCCCTGATAGTCTCCCCGGGTTATCCCAGACCTAGACATAGGATTCACCCCTGACCTAGTCCCCGGCTTTTTCCCTAATTCTAAAGGATGTTACAGAGTCAACCTGAAGGTGGTCAAGAAGATGAAGGACCAGATCAATGAAGGCTCTAGGATTTATTCAGGGTGAAATTTCACCTTAGGGAACACCTATCTTGTTTGTGCCCAAGAAGGATGGAACAACGGATGTGTATCGATTACCAGACACTAAAGAACAAGTACTTTCTGCCCGGATCGAGGATCTGTTTGATCTGGTTGTGTGGAGTTAGGGTATTTCGAAGTTTGACTTAAGATTTGACTACCATCAAATCAAAGTCAGGAAAGAGGACATTTCCAAGACGGCGTTCAAACACCAAGTATGGGAAGTTTTCTTTGGTCAGGACGTTAGACTGACAAATGCTCCTGCTGTGTTCATGAATCTCATGAACAGAGATTTTCATGAGTATTTGAATCAGTTTATCTTCTCCATCGATAACATTCTGATATATTTGAAGACTGAAGAAGAGCATGAAGAACACCTGAGAAAGTTTTGGAAACTTTGAGGAAAAAGAATTTTTATGGTAAGTTATCTGAACGTGGATTTTTGACAAGGTGGACTTTTGGCCATGTCGTCAAGAGAAGAAATTTTGATGGAAGA
This sequence comes from Iris pallida, assembly GCA_029216955.1. Classification (NCBI taxonomy): domain Eukaryota; kingdom Viridiplantae; phylum Streptophyta; class Magnoliopsida; order Asparagales; family Iridaceae; genus Iris; species Iris pallida. The sequence goes on along the minus strand of JANAVB010029617.1, from coordinate 9,040,818 downwards.
TAGCTGTTGTTGAAGAGTGGTATACCCCAAGTTCAATTCGGAAGATTCTTGAACTTGGCCGGCTACTACCAGAAGTTCGTAAAGGATTTCGCCAAGATTGCTGAGCCGATGACGAAGCTCACTTGGAAGAATGAAGAGTTCATCTGAACGAAAGTTTGCCAGGCGGCATTGAGGAGCTGAAGAAGAGACTTACCACTACACCAATCCTTGCGCTACCCGCAGGAACCGGTGGGTTCTCAATTTACAGTAATGCCTCTGGAAAAGGACTGGGCTGCGTTCTTCAACAACATGGGGAAGTAATTGCTTACACATATAAGCAACTACAGACTCATGAGGAGAATTATCCCACACCTAATTTGAAATTTGCTGCAATTATCTTTACTTTGAAGCTATGGAAGCATGATTTTATGGAAAGGGAGTGAAATATATACGTACTACAAAAGTCTGAAATATGTCTTCACTCAGAAAGGGCTGAATGTTAGACTAAGAAGATGGCTGAAGCAGATGAAGGATTTCGACATCAACCTGCAGTACTATTCAGGTAAGGCTAATGTGGTCGCTGATGCACTTGGTCGATACTGATGGCGAAGTTCTTAACCAAGGACTAGCACCTGCTAGAAGACATCGAGAAGTTTGGACTGGAGGTTATACTACCTGGAGATAGAAGGACGGAGCTGGATGCTGATTCAGTATTGATGAAATTTGAGGCTGAGGGACAAAAATTAAGAGAACGTAGTTTCAAAACGAGGCACTTTGCAGGCTTAGAGATCAAGTGTTGGCAGGAACACTTGAGGGTTTCTAAATTGATCAGCATTGGAACTCTGAAGAATGGTACGAGACTTTGCGTATCGGCTGACAAACGGAGGAACGAGTTGATGAAAGAAATACACCAGTCGTAGTATTCCATATATTCAGGAGATAATAAGATGTATCGGAATATGCCTCCATTGATTGGTGTTATGGAATAAGAAGGACAATTCCAGGTATGGGATTAGATGAGAATTTGTCAACATGAGGAATTTAGCAAGAGAACAACAAGTTTGTTGGAGCCGCTGGACAATTCAGAGTGGAAGTAGAAGCATATAACAATGAACTTTGAGTAAGGATTGTCTTGTTCCCAAGGAGGAAAGGGCACCAATTGGATTATAGTAAACCGACTGACTAAGTCAGCACACTTTTTTCCCTTCCAAGTTGGTTTATCCACTAAGAAGTTGGCAGCATTGCACGAGAGGCACATCTACCGGATTCATGGAGTACCGCGGAGGCACATCTACCGGATTCATGGAGTACCGCGGAGGCACATCTACCGGATTCATGGAGTACCGCGGGACGAGCAAGCAGAGAGGTCAATCCAGACGCTTGAAGATGTATTGAGATTTTGTGTCTTAGAATTTGGTAGGTCTTGGGAAGACCAAATTGCTTTTGGTGAAGTTTTCTCCTACCAGAGGAACAATCAGTTTTGACGGAGCTGGAAATTGAGGCCAGGTACATCAGACCATTTGAAGTTTAAGACGAGTTGGAAGTAGCGTACCAGTTAGCTCTACCAGCTAATCTTGAGAGTGTGCAACGTCTTCTACGTCACAGCTCAGATGCTACACTTCGGATCCGAGTCATATTTTGGATAATTCAGAGCTCAAGTTTGGACTCAACCTTTCAGTGCCAGAGAAACCAGTTGCAAGCCTAGTCTGAGATGAGAAGAAATCAGAATTTGAGCCATCACTTAAACTCCTATTTCTTATCTTTTCTTTTTCCCGTTCTAAATTTGACTAATGCTGCTAAGTTAGCCTAGTTTTGCAAGCTATCTCTTTAATCAAGCTTGATCATGACGATATTTTATTGGGTGCACCCACTAATATATTGTCTAATCAGGACCGGTGCATGATGGTCTGATCAACCTCGTGTACTTTGGTTCGCTTTTGTATTTTTCTGCGTGGACAATATCATAAAAGAAACTTGTCCCTAAAAACCATCTCATCCACGACTGCCTTGAAAATTCTTATGGTTGGACCTGAGTTACGGGCACAGTACCCGTACCTGTTTGTGTTTTCTACCCTACCTTTAATTTCGAGGACGAAATTTTCTAAGGAGGAAAGATTGTGAAACCCATTATTTTGTAGCTATTTATTTAAATAGAACTTTTGTGTTATTAATTAGCGTTTTCAAAAATTATTATTATTAAATATTACTGTTAAATATTTTTGGATGGAAAAGGATTTTTAAAAATAAATATAACATGGATTTTTGTTTTCGGACCCAGACCCGAGTCCGAGCCCAGACCCAGGCCTGAGCCATATTCCATTTCCTTTTAAAATCTGGTTTGGACTTGGTTTAATAATTAGTATTAAAAAAAATATATATATATATATTTGTGGCTGGTCCCGAAGGACCAGCACACGTTTGGATTAGTCACCCCACTACCTATTCTCTCTCCCCAACTCATTCTCCTCCACATGTTTCCAACGTTGGCACCCTCACATCCCCATTTATTTCTCCACACTTCCCATCTCTCCCACTCCCGTACTCACGTCACCCCTCACAGAGAAGAAATTGAAATTCTCTCATCTCTCTCTCTCTCTTTCCCTCAGAGAACACAAAATCAAACCTCTCTCTTTCCCACTCTTTCCTCTCTGGAGAACAGCCCTAACCCTAACCCCCAAATCCCGCGGTCCGCCACTGCGCGACGCCCTTCCGGCGAAGCCTCTCCGCGCGACTCTCCCTCGGCCAACCGCCCAGAGCGCGGATCCCCGCGCCGCCCGACCATCTCCGGCCACCCGAAGCTCCGCGGCCCCTTTCCGGCCAGATCCACCCCTGAGCGCCGCTTCCAGCGGGCCGACCGGCTCCCCCGCGCCCCTTCTGTCCCCGAGGCCACCGCCTCCTCCTACAGCGCGACCCCAGCGCTGTCCCCTCCTCCGCGCGCCGCCAACTCCGGCAGCACCCCGACCGCGCGTGGCCGACCCCGTCGTCGCCCCTCTTCCGAGGGTCCAGCGCTTCGCGGCGACCCTGCTGTCCAGATCCGCGATCCCGTGCACCCGATCCAGCGTTGTCCGAACGTTGTTTCGGCTCTCCCCAAGTTCTTCCTGAGGCTCCCCGCCAACGAAAATTTGGTAATCCCTGTTAATCACTGTAGTTCGTCCCTCCCGTAGAGTCTATGATGATATCGGTCCCCGGTTTCCCTTTGGGAGATCCGGTTAGCTGCGTAGTAGATTCGGTTAGCTGCGTTAGCATATTCTGTGATTTTGTCTGCTGGGTTTTGTATGTTGTTGGTTGATTTTGGATTTCCCGGATATTTCGGGAAGATTCTGGTGGTTTGGAAAATTATTTCGGTGGATATATTTTCAGGAATATATTTGGTTGGAACAATTGCAGGTTTCTGTGGCGCATTTCCCAGTTTTGGGTTGTCCCGAAATAGAGAAAGTGCTGCCCAAATTTTTACAAAACTTTATTTAATTTGATTTCAAAATCGGTTTTCGGAAATGAATTTTAAAACTGATTTTTCGGACGACGACCGTACCGGTCTGTGGGCCCTGGCGAAATGCAAACGCACCGGTCCGACCGAGCGTTGTGGTATTAGCTGGATTTTGATGATGGACCGAGTCTGAGACTCCAACTTATATTTTAAATTATTTTATTTAATAGTTAAGCTATTTATTATAGTTATTTAATTACTGCATTTTATTTAGTAACTTAATCGTTTCCTCTTATTTTGATGTAAAAGAATTGTACCGGGCATAAGCCCATAACTCTAGGATGATTAGTTGTGCCCATGTATTGTTTAGCGTAGGTTTTACTTTATTTTCTGGGTGGATGTTGATCTTGGGTGGTATTTTGATTAGACGTATAATCGTAGTTAGAACGTAATCATAATCGTATAATTAATTAGGAATTAAATTAAATGGATGAAAAATTAGTAAATAACTAGTTCATGATTTATCATTAAAAGAAAACTATATTTTATAAATATATTACAAAAACACAAAGTTTTTCAAAGTTAATTGATTCTCGTTGTTATTTCCAAATAATCCAATTAACCGGCTTAATCAAACGCACATAGTTGCGACGTAAACGTTAGCTGTAGATTAATACAAATTAAAACCTGACTAGGACTTACTACTAGAGATTGCAACTAGCACTTAGCCTGGTTATTCAAGGTTCAAAGTCGAGTTCTAAACTGTAGGAACTGAAGTTACAACTGACGTTCCTCCTCGGTACCGACTCGTCTTTCCAGTCAATCTAATACAAGGCAAGTTTCGAACTGTGTATTCCTGTATTTTATTTAGTAAAGTTAAGCTGCATGTTAAACCACACTGCTGGCATGGAACTCTACCGACTGTTACTGTTACTGAATCTGGGACTGGGGAAATAGTGTAGACGTTTATGACCAAAGCCCCTATGACATGACTGTATTAGCTTACCCCTCTTACACACGGGGATAAGCCATATCGTATCGCCAGGATACTACTGCTCAACCCAAGCCGGTCATAGACGTTTGCATATTCAAAACACACTGAACTGTTTTAAACTGCTAAAAATTGTTATTTTAAACTGTTTATCCTGCACTTTCCAATTACTGTTTAAGATATGAGATGCATACTTCGTTCTTGCTCCCTCCTGACTGGAGACAACATTTTAGGTATCACTGAGGATGAAGAGCTATACTATAATAGCTATTATGACCCGGTTCTCTACCCTGCGACGATACCGGAGCCGTCTCTAGAGGACGCTGATCCTGGGACTACAGAACCAGGTGTTTAGATAGTTTTCTTTTCTGCATTTTCTTCTTTATTTGGAGTTTGTAGTTTTATTTCAGCATTTCCCTTCCAGTTGTATTTCTGAATATTTTATTAAACAAAGTTTCAAATTCCGAATAGAACAGTTGTGACAAATGTACTTGTGTTGTTGTGAATACCTGCAATGGAACAGCTTACTGCCGCCGTCTCACCACGGTGCAGGCTGGACATGGTCCGGTTCGACCCATTAACTTGGGATCGGATCGTGACAAGTATTGAGTATTGTCAGGAATTGTGGCGGTCCTGAAATGGACTTGCTGTACAACAAGTCCATTTCAGGACTGCCACAATTCCTGGCCGTCCTAAAGTCAAATTTGTCGAATAAAAATACATATGTTAGAAAATTATTTTTATCTTGATAATGGAGTGAAATATATATTTTCGGGTTTATTTTCATGTATCCTTTGTGAGAAAGGAAGTATTATGATTTGTACATTATCTGTGAAGAGCCTTTGGGTGCCATCGAAATTGGAAATGAGAAGGAAACTATGGTTTTGATGGAGGCGGTGCGGATGGTATTGGTGAAGAAGAAAAAGAAGAAGACGAGAAGAAAACTAAGGTTTTGATGGGGATGGTGATGATGGAAATGCTGGAGAAGAAGAAGAATAATATGAGAGGGAAACAAGAGTTTTGGAAGAGAGAGAGAGAGAGAGAGAGAGAGTAAGAAAGTTGAAATGAAACTGCAAATTTGGGTTTGGGGAGGGTGCTGGGTTGGGACAGCCCAAAGAATAAAAAATTGGACTGTCCTGAGTAATTTTTTCTCAAACATGGTCTAGCCCAAATTCGAGATAGCCCTGATCAACTTTCGATGTTCCCTTATTAATAGCATTTTTTAGATGTTCAATCGAAATTTTGTGCACACTGTATTATATGTCTTTTGGACCTACTATTTTTAATTATCTCGTTTCTGGTTGAGCGCTCAAAAAGGAATGACAAAAGAGGGTGACAGTGGTGTTGGTAATTTAGTTCCATATCGGGTAAGATGTAGGATCATGAGATGTATATAATTAAAATTTGTTCATGTCTTACATGAGAATTCTCTTTTAAGACATATGGACCCAATTCAATATCGTACCTCGTGGGCCAACTCCGGTTCGAAACACGCCTTTATGGTAAGTACAAGATCACTCGAGTTCGACAGACCTTGATCAAATTTTAGATATTTAAAATTTTCAACTAACCAGATATATTGTAGGGGAAATAAGCAATATGTTCCAAAATAGAATAGCTCTAAATGTTAGAATAAGATCGAATGTAAGTTCAGACCCAAATAAAAGTAGGATAAGAAATGAATAGTGATTGGAATAATTATTTTTCGTTTTGATTGCTGATTCCTGTATATATGTCCCAATGCCTTCATGGTTTGCACTAGTAATGTGGATGGTTCACAAAATCAGCACCTTTAAAGTTACTTTTTATCTTCTGTGTATAGTATAGTTTGTGGCATTTCATGAATTTTGGGTCTAATTGGTGTTTGTCAATTTCTTTCAAGTTTGGTCCGTCTCAGGAGTTCAAGAATTCGGCTCAAATCTTCTAAATCTTGATTCATGCTATGCTTCCATCTCTCAAGTTCACCAACAGCTGTCCGTGGGTTGTGGCATAGTGGTAGCAACGGAGTTCCGGTGCGAAAGGTGCAGGTTCGAATCTTCCCTTAGTATTTGCCAAGCCGAAGAAAAGGACACCTAAACAAAAAAAAAACCCACCAACAGCTACTAATAAGTTTTATGGGCCATTTAAGAATCTTGAGTACCGGCCCATATCGTAATTCGACGGCCACCCTAGTACCTAACAATTTTCAGCAAAGTTTTAATGGGGAAAGCGGAGTACTTTTGGTTGGGCTGAGCTCGATTTAGACCAGTGAAGGCCTTTTGTCAACCAATTTATAGGCTTGGTTTGGTTCGCGGAAAAGAAATGGAGGGAGATGTCCCACTTCTTTTGTATATCTATTATATATCTTCACTTATTTAAAAAAAATTAGCAGATGTCCCTTTTTTTTTTTTTTTCTGTATACAATATTTTAAAATTTAAGATATATTCTCACTATTTAACCAGAACTTTAATATTTTACTCATAATTGGGGGCATTTGCCAATTTTTTAAAATAAGTGGAGATATATGCTAATTTATATATTTATAGTGGGGGCGTTCACTAAAATATTCCTAAAAAAATGATAATGATAAGTTTTTACTTAGGGGGTGTTTGGTATCAAGAAAGTGAAGAAAAATGGGAGTTTTTCTATTGGTTCCTGTGTAATGGAGTTCGAATGTTTAGTTCGGGTGGGAGTTGCCGACAGAAAAGTGGTCCAAAGTAAACAATGTAGTTCGTTGTAGTTTCTGTCGGCTGAAGGGGCTGGCAATTTTGGCCAGTTTTTCATACATTTTTTTTTCCAGGGATGTGGGTTGCTGATTATTTTTTTTTAAGGGATATTTTCTCATTTCAAATGTTAAAACTAGCATATACTTCGACTATTTTTTTAACTAGCAAATGTTCTCATTTTTTGTACAGAACAGTAAAAAAACTTTATATATCTCCACTTTTTAAATATTTTTTTGTTGTTTTACATAGGAGTGAGGGTATTTGTTAATTAAAAAAAATAATTGGGGTATATACTAGTTTCAACATTTGGAATGGGACATTTGCTAAAATATCCTCAATCCAGCTGACATTACTTTATATATATATATATATATATATATATATATATATATATATATATATATATATATATATATATAGGAGTGGACGTATTTGTTAATTAAAAAAATAGTAGAGGTATATACTAGTTTCAACATTTAGAATGAGATATTTGCTAAAATATTATTTTTTTAACCCAACTGACATTACTTAATATACGTAAATATATTTTTTGGTTGTTTTACATAGGAGTGGGTGTTTTGGTTAATTAAAAAATAGTGGAAACATATACTAGTTTCAACATTTGGAATGAAATATTTGCTAAAATATTTCTTTTTTCATCCAGCTGACATCACTTGAACTGTTCGTTAATTATTTAATTTTGTTTCTTTTATGATATTTTTTTTATTTTATCACCTTTATAGTATGATTTGATCGCTTTCAAGCTATAAAATAGCATAAAAACTAGAATAAAACCCAATTTCATACTTTCTTCCACTTTGATCAACCAACCAAACAGTCCCTTAATCCAACAAACATTTAATCCTTACTATCAAAAAAAAAAAACAAACATTTAATCCTGAAGAAGCATTCTAACGGACCCTAACGAAACTAACCTAACTTCCACGTCATTTTCTCATTGGAAGACTAATAGCCAGGGCCGGCCCTAGGATAAGCCGGACAAACCATCGGACTTGGACAACCCACCTGGTCAAGGCAACCCTCTACCCCTAAGTCCCCACCTCTCCACTAATAGAGCCTCCGCGGTCCATCCCAACTCCTTTCCGTTAGGCCACCATGTCCATATTTTGACTTCCGACCGAGAATACCTCGAGTAGCTCAAGGAGATGAACTCGAAATCCGAGCTCCACGATGTCGTCAGAACATGAGACTTCAACGTCGCTGCCAACCCCATCAAATTTTTTGATGTCTTCTTTTTGAGTCAATGACAATAGACAACCAAATCTAGCTCTGACTAGGACAATCCAACCCTCTGGACCGGTCCTGCTAATAGCATATGCAATTAGCGAGAACCATAATTGCCTATTCTAGAAGACTTGATCCAGTCCAAAAACCACTCGCTAGATGCATCATATTGGTTAATCATAATAATAACGTATACTTAATTAGAAAGGAAGAGTTCGTCTATGACTTTTTAACTGGGCATGAGTCCATTCTCTGTGACTGTGTTCCCTTCGTTTGATTCCATGTACAAAAGGCAGATTTTTGGTTCAACATCACTCCTTTTTTTTTTCAACATCACTCCATTAATTTAAAACAATTATACTATTTGGCTCCCAAAATATTTGAATGATGTCATTTTCTATTATGCGACATCTGATATGACAGCTGACATGATAAATTTTAACCCAAAACATTAATTACCCAATTTTTTTTAATTTTAATGTTAATGTTAAAATTAAAATTAATATTAACATTAATGTTAATGTTAATATTTAATATTAATGTTAATGTTAATATTAATATTAATGTTAATATTAATATTAATATTAATTTTAATGTTAAGATTAATTTTAATATTAATATTAATGTTAATTATAATGTTAAGGTTAATTTTAATTTTAAGGTTAATGTTAATTATTATGTTAATTTAATATTAATTTTAATGTTAAATTTTGTCATGTCAGCAACCATGTCATATGCCACATAATGGAAGATGGCATCACCCAAATATTTTGGAAGCCAAATAACATTTTTGAATTTAAAACGGCTACTTTTTTTTAAAATCATACAAATTATTATTTGTGAAATATTCCTTTCATATTGACACACAATGATATACTGAAATAACACACCAGATCCATACTTCAAATTAATCTTCTCTTTCCATTCCTCTTTTTCCATTATGATATTTTCATTTTCTTTTCTCTCTTAGTAGATCTAGTTTAGTTACTATTGTTGGAGTTTGGTCTTTTTCTAAGTGAATTTTAGTCCCACATCGGCTAGACCAAAGGAGTTGTATATCTATATAATAGCTTTTCTATTTTAGAGATGCACATGTGTGTGGAGGTGCACATGGGTGTGCCATGTGGGGTTATTTTTCTAATGGAAAAAGGACTAAATCAACAATAAAAGCATTCATGCTTTTTGCTCTTGGGAAATTCATTTCCATGGGAGCTAAGCCCCGTAGGGGCTTAGCGACTCGGACTCGGACTCGGACTCGAGCTCATGAGGCGTAATGTGGCGTTTTGTTGGCGAGCTCGGGTTGCTCGGGTTGCGCGGGTTGCGCAGCACGTGCAGTGCGCGCAGTTCAGTGCGCGCTCTGTCGCGCAGAGTGCATGGAGCGCTGGGTGTGCGCAGTTAGCAGCAGAACGTGCGTTTGCATGTTCTGGGCGATTGCTACATGTTCGGGGTGGTTATTACCACGTCCCTAACTTTGTGGCAACCGACCAGTTGCTGCAGGGCCTATATAAGGCATCCTCTCTCTCAAGGCTCATAACAGAATAAAAAAAGAGAAGCCACTACAGAAAGTTTACGAAGTATTTTTTAGCACAAGTAAACAGAGAATTCAGACGTATTCTTTAACACAGTTCTGATCGAAATTTGCTTGCGAATTCCAGCAGCCTTCGAGAGAGAGGAAAGGCGCCGCACCAGCGTTGCTATTGCACGGGAGTTCGTGTCCATCCGAGGAGTCAGAAGAGCAGGAGTGTTCCAAGTTCTCCGACGAACTTGCTGGTTCCTGGAAGCTGTTCGTGTAGGGCGAATAAAGCTTTGAGCAACGGTGATCATTCACCCCAGCAGGCCATCTTCCATCTTTCGCCTGTCATCTTCTTCGCTGCTGTGATTACGAAATCTTTTTAGATTCTCGTAATATCATAACGATATCTTTTTAGATCTTCGTTATACTTGCGCAACCTTCCTAGAAGTGTTGCGTTGGAACTTTGTTTTTACAATTGTTTCATATTCTCTGTTTTCCATCGAAAAATTGTGCCCCGGCAATAACAATCTCAAAGCTTTATTGCTACGATGAAAAACGTTAATGCTTCACTCCTCAATACTGACTTTTGCAAATTAGAAAAGTTTGATGGAGAGCATTATCAAGTCTGGAAGAGGAAGGTTTTCTCACTCTTCAACTCAGAGACGTGGATCACGTACTTCTTGAAGTGGAACCTACCGTTCCAGATACTGGGTCTGCTGCCGCAATCTCTGCGGCTACTAAACTTCAGGCCAAGTGGAGAAGAGAAAATAGCATTTGCAGGCTGCTTATCCTGAATGCTATGGAGGATTCCCTTGCAGAATCCTATTCTAAGAAGAATATCGCTAGAGACATATGGGAGTCTCTAGAAAAACTCTACGAAGAAGACAAGAACCGCAGTAAATTATTTGTGGTTGAAAAATATCACAAGTGGTTCTTTGAGGACGAAAAGTCTATGCTGCCGCAGGTGAAGGAGTTCCTGAAACTGCGATAGAAGCTGGAAGACGAGACGATGCCCCTCCCCGACAAGTTTGTTTTTGGAGGGATTGTCTCAAAGCTCCCCGCTGGGTGGAGCAAGTTCTATGCAAACATGCATAGGAAGAAGCTTGAGATCAGCCTTGAAGATCTCTTGAAGAAAATATATGTTGAGGACCAGATGCGGGCTCAACTGAAGGTGGACACACTGTCCAAGCAATTGGCTAACGCCAATCTGGTTCAGACCAAGGAACCAAGGAGAAAGCAGGCGGCTTTCCACAGCAAGAAGAATGACTCTGACAATCTAAAAGTCAAGGAAACTTCTATCAAGAAAAAGAACCCAAAGTCTCAAATGCCTTGCTTCAAGTGTGGCAAGAAGGGCCACTTTAAGAATGAGTGCAAAGCAAAAACCAAGCAATCAGAGCAAGGAGAGCCTAGTAAGGTATCTATGATCACTGACATTGTTGCTATGATTGCATAGGTTGATGCGGTAAGGACTGACTCTGACTGGTGGGTAGACACTGGAGCCTCCTGCCATGTCTGCTCCAGTAAGGAGTGGTTCACCACCTATATACCTACTTCTGAAGTGGTTATGATGGCGAACCAGGCACAAGCTGAAGTGCTCAGGATCGGGACGGTGGTGTTGAAGCTGACTTCAGGAAAGTCTCTGACGCTTCAAGGCGTGAAGCACGTACTTGCTATCGCCAACCTGATCTCAGGAGGCCTACTCTGCAAAGCAGGCCTCATGATGGACATCAATGCTTGCCAGATGGTGATGTCTATCAAGAAAACATATTTCGGGAAAGCTTTTTATACCGAAGGAATGTTCAAAATTCAGCTTGTAAATCAGTCCAATGTAATTAATGTGATTAATAAAGTCACTCATTCTGCTTATACTCTTGAGTTGTGGCATAATAGGCTAGGACATGTTCATTGTAAACGAATAAACAGAATGTCTAGTCTAGGACTTATCTCCAAGTGTGGGGGTAAGGTAGAGAAATGTGAAGTTTGTGCTCAAACAAAGATCACAAGGAAACCCTTTCCTCGGGTTAATCGAAGTACAGATCTTCTGGAGTTGGTACACTCCGATATCTGTGACTTCAAACAGTTCTCTACAAAGGCCGGGATGAAGTATTTCATAACCTTCATCGATGACTTCTCAAAGTATGCGTTCGTCTACTTGCTGAAGGCTAAAGATGAAGCATTCGAGAAGTTCAAGGAGTTCAGAGCCGAAGCTGAGCGGCAGACTGGACAACAACTCAAAAGGATAAGAAGTGATCGAGGTGGGGAGTACAGGTCTTATGAATTCGCATCGTTCTGCAAAAAATATAGAATTGTCAATGAGACTACGGCTCCGTACTCTCCTCAATCAAACGGAGTAGCAGAGAGGAAGAACAGAACGTTAACTGAAATGATTAACTCTATGTTGTTGACTGCTGGTCTTCCTAAGTGCTACTGGGGAGAAGCTGCATTGACGGCTACTTTTATTCTAAATAGAGTGCCTCATGCAACTTCAGACGTTACTCCTCATGAACTCTGGTTCAAGGTCAGACCTAACTTGAATGTCATTCGAGTGTGGGGGTGTCTGGCATATGTCAAGCTTCCAGATCTGAAGATTCAGAAGCTTGGGACAAGGACTACCAAGACGATCTTCTTGGGATATGCCGAGAAGAGTGATGCTCGGAGATTTCTTGATATTGAGTCAAATCATATCATTGAATCTTGCGACGCAGAATATTTTGAAGACAAATTCGCAAGGCACAAGAATATTGTTCTTACGGATGTTCCGGAGAACAATGAGGGCGCGCAGGTCTTCAATGAAGATGTGGTCCAAGAAGATGTTGTTGTTGAAACAACGGTTGAACTAGATCTCGCTGAGCCGTCAACGAAGCAAGTGAGGAGGCCGAAGGACTTCAGAAGTGATTTTGTCACCTATCATGTGGAAGCAGATCCGCTTACCTATGATGAGGCGATGAAGACCAGAGACGCAGTTTTCTGGAAGGAGGCGATTGACAATGAATTGATTCTATCACCTCAAATAACACTTGGGTGTTGGTTGATCTTCCTGAAGGAGCAAAATCCATCGGATGCAAATGGATCTTCAAGAAGAAGATGAAAGCAGACGGAACTATTGGCAAGTTCAAGGCTAGGTTGGTAGCCAAAGGGTTTTCTCAGAAGCAGGAGATTGACTATTTTGACACGTATGCTCCAGTAGCCCGGATGACCACCATCAGAATTTTGATTGCTCTCGCAGCAATACATAAGATGGTGATACATCAGATGGATGTGAATACGACTTTCCTAAATGGCGAGCTGACCGAAGAGATTTATATGCAACAGCCAGAGGGATTTGTCATCAGGGGTCTTGAAGACAAAGTCTGCAAGTTGGTAAAATCTTTGTACGGTCTTAAACAAGCTCCCAAGATGTGGCATAAGAAATTTGGCAAAGTTATAAGGTCAAATGGCTATATGGTCAGCGATACGGACAAGTGTGTTTACACGAAGTTCGCTGATGGAAGAGGTGTGATCGTTTGTATGTACGTGGATGACATGCTTATCCTATGTACGGATATTAGCTGTGTCACGGAGACAAATAAATTCATCTCAAGCAAGTTCAGTATGAAGGACTTGGGGGAAGCTGATGTGATCTTAGGGATCAAGATCATCCGGACAGACACTGGACTAGCGCTGTCACAGTCTCATTATATTGAGAAAATGATCACTCGTTATGGGTATCGGGATCTTCCAGGGATCGATACGCCGTACAGATATGATCTGAAGCTGAAGCCTAATTCAGGAAAAAGCGTCAGGCAGCTGGAGTATGCAAGCGTAATCGGAAGTTTGATGTATGCTACTAATGCCACAAGGCCTTACATAGCTTTCGCCGTGGGAATGCTGAGTCGTTTCATGAGCAACCCAGGTGCTGAACACTGGAAAGCTGTGAAACGGATTATGAGATATCTCAAGAAGACTTAGACATATGCACTGTACTACAGCGGAGATCCGCCGGTAGTGGAAGGCTTCAGTGATGCCAGCTGGTGCTCAGAGGTGGAGAGCGAGAGGACCACAGGTGGATTCATTTTCACAATGGATGGAGCTGCTATATCGTGGAAGTCGAAGAAGCAGACTATGCTCTCGCGGTCATCCATGGAATCTGAGTTCTTTGCACTTGATACCGCAGCCGAGGAAGCAGAATGGCTTCGGGAGCTCATGTATGATCTTCCAATGGTTGGGGCACAAATACCGGCGATACCGATATACTGCGACAACCAGGCGACCGCGGCGGTGGCATCAAATGACCTCTTCAACGGAAAGAAGAGGACTGTACGGTTGAAGCACAGGGAAGTACACGATCTTATCAAGAGAGGTGTTATTGCAGTTATTGATGTTCGGAGTCATGAGAACCTGGCGGATCCGTTCACCAAGGGCCTCAAGCGCCAGCTGGTCGATGACACAGCTTGTAAAATGGGCTTGAAGGCATTCTGATATTGTATTATTGTATTCCTACCATAAAGTTTTATGCTATTAGTTCAAAGATTTATCTACTAGGCATCTAGCTTTTGGTTCAAGGGAGGACCACTAATCGAAAGAATATCAGGAACGGTGGGTACATGTTCTATTGGGCATGGAGAGGTTACGGACCTATAACCACTGTTGTCTACTGTTGTTTTCTGCGGAAAACGGTTCCTGTGGGAAGGTTGGCTTAATTGCCGTAATGAGTTCTCAGGCAGAGTGAATGCCTGGTGTGCTTTACAGGAGGCACGGTAGAGCAGCACTACAAGGAGTGAAACTCCATGCTACAGTGGGGTGACTCCCCAATGAGGTTCCTATATGTGGGATGCTGCCCAGTAATAGGATAAAGCCTCGGCTTTGCAGGCCAAACCGCAAATAGACAGTTAGCCTAATGCTGTATGTTAAAAATAAAGAGGGGTGTAGTCAGCACTACAAAGAGGAGGAGTTTCTCATATTACAGTGGCACAACACCACGATGAGGTACCCGGTTAGGGATAAAGCCTCGGCCCAGCAAGCCATGTCGTTGTGACTTAACACCGCAAGGGAGCCTAAGGCTTCATGCTGGGTAGTTTGGCACTACAAAGAGGCGGTTGCCTCATGCTACAGTAGTATGACACTACGATGAGGTTCCCGGTACGGGGTAAGGCCTCGACTTTAAGCCATGTCATGGCAGCGTAGCACCGCAAAGGAAGCGCAAAGCGCTTCATGCCATGTCTCTTTATAATGAACTCACCTATAGTGTATGGACAAAGAGATATCAGGCCGTCTCTTGAGGATAAACTTATAGACGCCCAAAATTATACACTGAAACCAGGCTGGCAAAGGGCCTTTAATGTGTAGCCAAAAGCACACGTAACTACATTATGCGAATGGAAAGAATTTCAGCTATGATGCAGAATTCAAGGCTTAGTACATTCTTGTATTATAGTCTATTTTTGACCCACACGGGAAGATTCAAGTCGTAAGCGACATCTCTCCTAATGCATGATGGACAGTTACTGTGGAAAACACTTATACCCATATATATAGAGATATATGGGGGATTGTTGGAGTTTGGTCTTTTTTTAAGTGAATTTTAGTCCCACATCGGCTAGACCAAAGGAGTTGTATCTCTATATAATAGCTTTCCTATTTTAGAGATGCACATGTGGTGTGGAGGTGCATATGGGTGTGCCATGTGGGGTTATTTTTCTAATGGAAAAAGGACTAAATCAACAATAAAAGCATTCATGCTTTTTGCTCTTGGGAAATTCATTTTCATGGGAGCTAAGCCCCGTAGGGGCTTAGCGACTCGGACTCGAACTCGGACTCGGACTCGGACTCGGGCTCATGGGCTCATGAGGCGTAATGTGGCATTTTGTTGGCGCACTTTGCACTTAGCACGTCAGCATCATCACTAGGCGCATAGTGCGCTTTAGTTGCGCTCGTTGCGCGAGCCACTTGTGCTGCCACGTTGCGCAAGTCCAGTTGCGCATGCCCAGTTGCGCTGCCCAGGTGCGCGCCCAGGTTGCGTTCTGGTTGCGCTAGGTTGTGCTGGGTTGCGCAGGGTTGTGCTGGATTGCGCGGGTTGCTCGGGTTGCGCTGCGTGCGCAGTGCGTACAGTGCACGCAGTGTGCGCAGTTCAGTGCGCGCTCTGTCGCGCAGAGTGCATAGAGCGTTGGGTGTTCGCAGTTGGCAGCAGAACGTGCGTTTGCATGTTCTGGACGGTTGCTACATGTTCGGGGTGGTTATTACCACGTCCTTAACTTTGTGGCAACCGACCAGTTGCTGCAGGGCCTATATAAGGCATCCTCCCTCTCAAGGCTCATAACAGAATAAAAAAAGAGAAGCCACTACAGAAAGTTTACAAAGTGTTTTTTAGCACAAGTAAACAGATAATTCAGACGTGTTCTTTAACACAGTTCTGGTCGGAATTTGCTTGCGAATTCCAGCAGCCTTCAAGAGAGAGGAAAGGCGCCGCACCAGCGTTGCTATTGCACAGGAGTTCATGTCCATCCGAGGAGTCAGAAGTGCAGGAGTGTTCCAAGTTCTCCGACGAACTTGCTGGTTCCTGGAAACTGTTCGTGTAGGGCGAATAAAGCTTTGAGCAACAGTGATCATTCACCCCAGCAGGCCATCTTCCATCTTTCGCCTGTCATCTTCTTCGCTGTTGTGATTACGAAATCTTTTTAGATTCTCGTAATATCATAACGATATCTTTTTAGATCTTCGTTATACTTGCGCAACCTTCCTAGAAGTGTTGCGTTGGAACATTGTTTTTACAATTGTTTCATATTCTCTGTTTTCCATCGAAAAATTATGCCCCGACAATAACAACTATTCATGAGCTAAAACATGTTCTAAATTTGAAAAACTACTCGAATTGTTAAAAAAAATTTAAGTACGACAAGAACCCACTGCAACTCTCAAATACTATAAATTTTTTCTAAAGTAGAAATATAACACTTCAAACTGCAAATATTCTTAGCAACTAACCTTCCTATAAATTTTTGTATTGGACAATCATATTACACAATCTGAGATGGTTATTAATATTTTTCGTTTCCCATACTGTGTGCAAGTACCTAAGACTTTTATATCTACAATTTTTTATATAAAAATCGAACTGTAAATTTTTTTTAATATATTATTTTATATTTGTTCTTATCCCAAGTGTATTAAATAAAATAATATAACAAATTTTTATTATAATAATTAGTTTATATAACACACATAATTCATACTAATTTGACTGGACAAACAAATATTTAATATAACAAACAAAAAAACTTAGGGCCTGTTTGGTTCCACTTTATAACTCAGTTTTTTGAGTTATAATGTTAAAGCACACAAAAATTATGTTTGGATTGTAAACACTCGAAAAGACATTTCAAAAATAAATTCCCAAAAGCAGAGTTTAAACTCTACTTTTGAAGAAGAGCTGAAAGCTCTTTTCTAAAATGTGGTTTCACAAATGTGGGGCCTACCCCCCATTTCCACCCCCAAGTCCCAACATTTTTCTCTCTCTCCATCTTTTTCTCTGCAGGAGCCTCTTCCCTCTTCCTCTCCCTCTCCATCTTAGATGACGAGGTCGACGAAGAAGAGCTGAAAGCTCGTCGAGGACGTCCACTCGCCCCCCCCCCCCCCCCCCCCCCCCCCCCCGGGCCTTGAAGAAGAGCTGAAAGCTCGTCGAGGACGAGGTCGACGAAGGGACCTCCCCCGCCGGAGCTCACCATCGTGGAAGTCGTCGAGAGGTTTGTGCTCGTCGACGATGGACCCGACGGCCTCGAGCTCGTCGACGATGGACCCGACGGCCTCGAGCTCGTCGACGATGGACCCGACGGCCCTGTGCTCGTCGACGATGGACCCGACGGCCTCGAGCTCGGTCCACGACGGCGGATCTGATGCCGGAGGGAACTCGTGCTCGTCGATGGTGGAGGGAACTCATGCTCGACGATGGACCCGACGGCGGATCTAACGCCG
Organism: Iris pallida; assembly: GCA_029216955.1. Lineage (NCBI taxonomy): Eukaryota > Viridiplantae > Streptophyta > Magnoliopsida > Asparagales > Iridaceae > Iris > Iris pallida. The sequence goes on along the minus strand of JANAVB010029617.1, from coordinate 9,023,010 downwards.
GAGGGAACTCGTGCTCGACGATGGACCCGACGGCCTCGAGCTCGTGTCACGATCCGCTTCCGAATAATCGGACACGAGTCAGACACGCCCAGCCTTCGTCGTTAGAAACGATGAAGTAAGCTGTACCAAGCTAGGGAAAACTAACCAGATAATCATGAAAATATAGAATCACAGCATCTAAAAACGTATCCCAGAATGATCACCATAATCCACAAATCTAGATATCATAATGTACGAGTCATCAAGAATGAAATGTACATGAATTCTAAAGACAATATCTAAGAGTAAGCTAACAGTCTAAACCTGAAACCTCAAGCTAAGCCTCATCCTGCTCAGCTAAACCTGGGCTCTGGCCCATAGAGTAGAACAACGTCCTGCAAACATACCTGCAACATATCCTATTCAGGAGCGGAGCAAAGCACAGTTCTAGGTAATGAACAATAATATCATGGTATGGAAATAAATGCTGAAAGATCAGGATAAGAACAAGGTATGTAAAGAACATGAAGAACATGAACTACTGCTATAAAGATACATGAAAGATCATGACTATGTAAAGATGCAGAAAAGATCACGACTATAGCTAAAATCAAGATCAGGATCATGGGAACTAATGTAAGAACAAAATCCTGAACATGTGTGTTAAAATTTTGAAATACTTCTATGATATGTGACCGGCTTGGGTAAGACCATGAAAGAGCATGAAAGATCCTGAAAGATCATGTAGGTACGGCTTAGGACCCGCGTGCACTGTGCGAGGCCTAAGCTAAAGATCATGAATAAGTATCCGGGTTTGGTCACATATCTAGAGTATTTCCCCACCCCAAGATGCAAGTAAGATCATGAAAGAACAAGTAAGATCATGAAAGAACAAGCCAGAAAGATCATGAACGTGTCGCAGTGTGTCAGCAATAAAGAACAAGAAAAATGTACTGATCAAAACCATAGAATGTACTTGCCTTGCTCCAGGAAAGTACGGGTAGGCAATAGAGCTAGATATCCTCCTGTAATAATAATGATGTGTACAAGTTGGTTAATACACAACTAATTCTAATTGGTTTTTATCAAGAGATTCTATTCACAAATTATTTCTAATTATAAACCTTAATTTTCATGGTATCAACATACTCACTAATCCTAATCTAGCAAGAACTCAAAATAGAGCTAAGTACTTTGATATGGATATTACAAAACTTAGTTTTTGGCTAAACAATAATTAAGGGTTGATTCCTATTGGTTCTTTTTAAACCTTCAATAATTGAACTTTGTTTGAAATCAAAAGCCATAACAAGATCCTGTTATAGACAGGAATTATCTTATAGCCTAGTCCCAAAACAGAGTATGGGAGGGTTCATAGGAACCTAAGTTACTAAAATAACTAGCATAGCTTCTAGGTTCAACTGGGAATTGTCTCCTGTGTTTACACAGGAATTAAATTCCTGGGATTTCTCAGGAATTGATCACAGGATTACCCAATTCTCAATTTCTGAGACTAAAACTCAGATTCCTGGTCCTCAAGTTCCCCAGGTTCACAGAATTAAACTAGCATAGCTTCTAAGTTCAATATTTAAATCATAAAGTCCTTCCAGAACTCAAGGGTCTTATAGAAGATGAGTTCTCTGAATGCATACAGCAATTAAAGCTTCTAAGATTGAACTGATCAAGGAAATGTGATCTCAAGTTCCTGATTACTGAACTAAAATAAAACTCCCCTTCTTAAGATTAATATCCCACTCCTAACCAACTTAACTTCAACATTTCCAAGTTAACCCTTAACCAAATGTAAGAGATATAAAGTATTCGACTATACAGTGATAGTGCAACAAGATTGGTAGAAGACTGTAAAATGCACACTTATACTCAGTCTTGAACAGGACAGGGCTCAACCCCATTCCAATCCTTGATTAGAATACAATGCAACCTGTCAATTTAGAGGTCAAAACTCACTGCCATCCAGGAATGACTGAACTGGTTCAGATTTGAACCAAGCTAGCCTGGAAAACATCCTGACCACCTTTATTAACATGCCAACATCATATTCCCACAACACTGATATGAGCAAAACAATCTAACTGTTATTCCTAAAGTCCTATAGGAATAACATCAAGAGAACACTATTTCTCTCGCAATGCACAGAAATAAACACAGGTTATTCCATCAAGAGATACTGATACCCAACTGAAAATGGGTTGAGGAATCTCATAGAAAGGCTGGAAAGAATGAGTAGCTCATCTCACATGTCAACTAACTTGCAAGAACTAAACACAAGAAGTAGAATATGAGACTTGATAATTCCCACTGATGGTCCTCCAACTATTCGAATTCATGTTTTAGTTATTGTAAGTGAGTTGACAGAGCTGAACTCATCATTACTCAACAGGACATCTCAGAGTTTTGAGACACCCACACAGGTTATTCTTTCAGCTCACTGTTACACCAAGTGAGCTCCAAACTAGCCATAACCAAATTGGTTGAATCAGGAGTTAATGCTACAATAGGAAAACCCTTGGCAATTTGGTTATGCAGTCAACTACTCAATTCAGTGCACAGGCTTATACCTGGTTCAAAATGAACCAAGGTGGTACACCACAATGTCAGATTTAAAACACAGCATTCCTCAATTGACAGGACACTGTTCCTGAGAACAGGCTACAACATCCCTCATCAATTTAATATAGATAGGAAAATCCCACTCTTAATAACTGATTATCGAAATTTCACCCAGCCATTTCCTCAACCACCTTGTGAAAAATAAGTTACACTAAAAGTTAAGATAGATTACCTGATGTTATTGTAAGAGTAGATCCGATCAATTCACAAGAGGCTCCCCAACCTTCGATAGATCAAATCTGCATCGTTGGATTCAAACGATGGAAATAGAGTCGATCAGGGTTCAACTGACATTATTATTTCAAGAAATCGAGAAGTTAATCCAACAGGTGTTACCCACTTGATTGCTAAAACGATGGATCGAGGAAAAGATAGGTTGGTTAAACGATCGAATCCCTATAGATCTAGATCAGCAGAACATTTAATATAAATCATTCAGTCCAAAAATTGATTTCAACAAAACTGAAAAGATATTTGATCGATTACCAGATCAACAAGTGTTGATGGAAGAGTAAGAATCCTCTGGTCGATCAATAGCCAGTGCATCCCTATCAAATTGTTCATGGAGGAATAATAATCAAGAGTCAAAAATATCAAAACTCAAGGTTCAAGCAAAGATTGAACTCACTGCAATCCTTCGTTGAGCCATAGGTCGTCGATGATCGCCTCGGTCAGGATCGCCCTTCTTCTTCCTCAACTTCCTCAGCTTCTTCTTCTTCCTCTGATCGGAATTGGAAACAATGGTGCTCTGTGAAAACTTGGATAAGAAGAATTCTAGATCTGAATGAAAATGGAGAGGATGAGCTGCTTAAATAGGCGGTTGAGAAAGGATTGGCGCGCTCTAGAATTGTCAGGAGTTGTTACTCCACATGGTCGAGGTGGCAGAAGAATTCGAATTTAAATTCGTAAAGGAAATTTGGCAGGGAGGAAAATAGAGAACTCCAGTTGAACTTATTGCAGTTCACAAAAATAAAACAGCCCTCCTTCTTGTAGGCTTAAGAAATGGGCTTGTCCAGCCCATTGACTAAACCAAATGGACAACTGTTTTAAAAAGGAGAATAATTAGGAGAAAAAAAAAAGAAAAAAAAAAGAGAGGACTTATTTATAAGATATTTAAAAATTAAAATGATTTAACCAAAATAAAGTAAGGCTAGAAGAAAATTTAAATTTCTGGGAGGTGGAGTTACAGCTCGGTCCAAGCTCGTCGATGGTGGAGGGAACTCGTGCCCTAGACGCCGGAGGGGAAGTCGTCGGGACTGGAGACGAGGAAGACGAGCGGGTCGACCTCCACGAACGGCGATGACGAGCCCTCTCCGCTGGGGTCCGGAGGCGGTGGTGGTCGGTCCTCTCCTCTGGGTTCTTCGGTCGACCTGGCCCCCTCCTCGAGAGGAGGACACAGGGAACATGGAGGACACATGGAGGACTCACGGTTCTCGTTGTCGACAAGAGGACACATGGAATATGGAGACACATAAAATATGACACAGAAAATATGGAGGACACATGAAACATGATACAAAAATATGACAAATTATTTTCTAAAATTTTATCACCAAACAGAATCCTAATTTTTTCCTTCCAGAAAACTACTTTTTAGATAAAAGTAACCAAACGCAAACTCACAATTTTTATACTCCCAAAACAACTTTATAACTTACTTTCAGAAAACTGTTTTCAGAACAAAATTTCAGAAAGTCTATCCAAACGGACCCTAGTTTTTTTATACGTAATTATCCAACTATTTTTTTTTCATAAAGAGTTATTTTTGTTCACCCACTAAATAAGAACACTTAAATAAAAGGGATTTTTTGACTTTCATCCCACTTATTAATATGCATTTGTACTTACATCCTACTTTTTAATTTTTTTAGACTTACATCCCACTTTTTGTCACTAAAAGTATTTATTTTGTCACGAAAAGTATTCGTTTTGTCACGAAAAATATTTTTTGTGACAAAAGTGGGATGTAAGTCAAATAAAATTAAAAAGTGGGATGCAAGTACAAATTCAAATTAATAAGTGGGTTGAAAGTCAAAAAATCCCTAAATAAAATTGTAAACATGACCCAAAATTTTGTAGGTGAAGAGAAAAAATAGACTCCTTCCAAATGTGTCCATAGTCTCCAGCTCTTTCCTATATAAATATTTTAACTTAAATTCCAACACAAGGAACTAATCGTACACATATCGGATCTGCATTTATTTACGATTCCTGCCACGACCAATAAACTACCAGTTCTAATGTAGAAAAAGAATGGACTAGACTAGTAATAATATCGCAGCCAGCCGCTGCCCGGCCCGCCACCACCGAACACCTCCCTCTCCACAATGTCTACTGAGAAATAACGAAGAAAAGGGCAAAAAAAAATAAGAACAGCAATAATAGTGACAGTATAGTCAGATCTGTGTCTAGAAAAGGAAAGCAGCGGCGACGGCTGAGCCGGCGACGATCCATGCGGCGGAGCGGGCGACGGAGGCGGCGCCGGTGTTGGCGGCGGGAGGAGGTGTGGCGACGGAAGAGGGGCCGGGGGAGGATGCTGTAGGAGCGAGCCTGCCGGGGGCGGAGGGTGCTGGCGGGGAGGAGGAAGGTGACGGCACCGGCGCGGAGGCGGGGGGGCTCATGACTGGAGCAGCGGTGGGGGCGGCGACGGGAGCGGCGGCCGGTGCTGGCTTGGGAGAGGACACGGGGGCGGCTCCGGGGGGCTGGGCGGAGGAGGTCACAGCGAGTAGCGCGAGCGCAAGGGCGAGGAGAGGAATAGTTGAGAACGCCATTTTGTGAGAGCTGGAGCTGTGAGAGAGAAGAAGAAGAAGAAAGAAGAAAGAAGAAAGAGGAAAGTTGGATTTCTTTTGAGTGGTATGGGAAAGGAGAGGTATATAAAGGGGTACGGGGTGGAAGGCTTGAGGAGGAGCTAATTCGGTTCAAATTAAGCTGAATAGACAAAAGTATCAAAATTGAATAAATAAAGTCAAAATAACCTAATTAAATCGAACCGAACTAAACTAAATTGGTTCAATTTATTAAATTTTTTTTATTTATTACACTTTTTTATATATATATATATATATATATATATATATATATATATATATGCTAAAAAAATTTATTCGATTTCTGGATTTGAATCAAAACCGAAATTCAAAACTAAAATCGAGACCTAATAAATAATTTTAATATTTTTAAATTCGAATCATTTTTTAAAATACTAATTAGTGTTTAGACTTTGGGTTTTATACCAACTTAGAGTTTAAGTCCAAACATGTCCAATTGGAGAGTTTAGACCCTGAATATTTTTATTTTTTCTATTATACTCTTCCTCCCAATGCATGAGAATATTTGTTTTACAGTTATTTCTATTTACTCCCTCATTTGCTAATTATATCTCCACTTTCCTCACTCCCATTTTTATTTTAATTAGTTTACCCCCAATCCTTCCGGTAAAGTGCAAACAATTAAAAAAAAATTCACATTTTTATTTTTGTTCAGTTTATACCATGCCGTTAACAGCCGTTAAAATACGTCTAAAAATACGATTTTATCCCTCCCTCCACTCTCCCCCCTCTACTCTCTCTCCGGTGGTGGGGGCAGGTTAAACGGGACCGAGCAGAGGAGAGTGGAGGGTGGTCGGCCAGCAAAGGAAGGAGGGGGTTCGGTTGGGGGGGGGGGGGGGGGGGGGGGGGGGGGGGGGTGGGGAGGGGGGGTCGAGGGGGCCGACCAGCGGAGGGAGGAGGGGACGGTCGAGGGGTGCCGGTCGGCGGAGGGAGGAGGGGGCGGCGGATCAGAGGGCCGGCCGGTGGAAGGAGGAGGGGCTGGCCACCACTGGTAGGAAAGGGAGAACATTTTGAGTATATGTTATTTTTTTATTTTTTTTAAATGTCATTAATGGTCATTTCTAACGGCATGGAAGCAAACTTAGCAAAGATAAAAATGTGAAATTTTTTTTTTTAAACAAGGGGTGTTTAAATGCAAAAACTCAAATCTAAGGAAGATTTTTTTGCACTTTATCCGAAGAATTGAGGGTGGCATTAATTAAAATAAAAATGGAGAAAGTGGAGATATAATCAGCAATTGGGAGGATAAATATAAATAATTTTAAAAAAATATATAAAATAGAGGGTATAATGGAAAAGATTGAAAAAATAAATAAAATTCAGCACCTAAATTTTTTAATTCGATATGTTATGACATAAACTCTAAGTTAATGTAAAATTCAGGACCTAAATTCTAATTCGCCCTTTTTTAAACCGAACCGAATAATAGTCTATTATTCGGTTCGATTTGGTCCAAAATCCAATAATGCTGGCCACCGACTTACCCAACGCGTATGATTAAATTTACCAAACAACATCGATATTCGCACTATGCGGTTCCTTAAACTACTTCCTCTGTCTACGTCAACTATGTCTATTCAATGCCACCTCTTTCCAAAAAAACGGGTGGAGATATCAACAGAAAGTGACCAATAGTCGATTTCGACGAGGTCTTTGTTCCGGCGTTTCTTTCTCCGATACACGCAATCCCTAGCCGTAAGCAAAATTGCTTCAAATTTGAATACGCGGTAATGGTAACCATGTCGAAGCTTCCTCTGGAGAGGATTTTTTTTTTCTTTCTTTAAAAAATTATAATTTTTATTTTATTTTATTTGTTTGATGTTTGAAAATATCAAACTAATTGAAAAAGGAAATAAATGTTAAGGTAAAAAAGTGAATCATTGATTGAATGGAAAAAATATTATATCCAACCGCTAACGGATCCAGGAAAATACACTGAAAAATCAAAAAGAAAAAAATTATATAAAAAAAAGAGAAATTTTGTTTTACCCCCCACTTTTTATGTCAATATTAAGGGTGCACCCCACTATTATGCATTAATAAACGACGTCCCCCACTTCTAACAGTTTCCGTTCGTGTCTAACAGAAACCCCCCTTCGTCGACTTTTTAGGACGTAAATACCCTCCGTTCTATAATGGATACATAAAGTATTTGTGGAATCCCTAAAATACCCTCGTTTAATAAACTCCTAACCGACTCTTTCTCTCCCAAATCCTCTGTTCAGTCGAAATTTTTCCATCCCCAAATCTAATTCCCTTCCTTAACCTAACCCTAAATTCCTTTCCCAAAATCCCTTCCGCAACCTAATCCCCACACTACATTCGCGATGTCGACTCTTCCCAAACCTGAAAAATCCATCCACGATCGTCGAGCCCCCATGGCAAAGTCTGCAAGTCAGGTAATTTTGCCATTTTTTTGCAATTTTTTCCTTCAATGTATGAAAGATTGGTTACGAAATTATTTCCTCTGAGCACGACATCTTCTTCTTCTTTTTTTCAGATTTAGCCCTAAATTCTGCCCTAAATTCTCCAATCCAAAACCCTTTTCTCGTTCAGAGCTTGAGCTTCTCTGAGAGATAGCATGAAGAAAGGCAGTATCCCACTGTAAGTTATACTATCCTAACCTAAATTCTTCTTCTATTTATTGTTGAGTCTGTTTATTGTTTGCTCTCTGAATGATAGCTTGAAGAAAGGCATGTTATTTTATGTGTGCATACTTGTAATATTATGTAGGAAGGTCGTGCTTAGGGTCCACTGTATGAATGGTAGTTCTACAGCTGTTGAAGTAGACCCAGACCTGATTAGTTTGTTGGATATACCCTATATAATTCAGAATAGTACTTTGGAGGCTAGTTTCAAGTACCACTGGATTGATGACTCAAAAAGTGGTGAAATAGTGGAGGTGTTGACTGATGGTGAGTTGTTGGGTATGATTGGCAAGCAATTGCCAGACAAGAATGGAGAAATACACTTGTTCTTAGAAGAGGTTGGTAAAGAGACAATTCTAGAACAACAACCTGAGCCACAGCTTATTGAGACACAAGCATCAGTTAGCAAGCCAGCAGTTGAAAATAGGAGAACACGTATAAAGAGAGTAGCACATAAATCACCTAGAAAGCCAGCAGTTCAATTGCAACATGATAGTGTTGAACCTCTACCTAGTGATAGTGATGTGGACTTCCCAGAGGAGCAGTTGGATGAAATGCCATCAAGGGTCTTCAATATTGGGGGTAAAGATGGTCAAGCAGAGGCTGGAAGACAAGGTGATGGTACACAGGTTGATGAGGAGAGGCAGACTGGCACACAGGTTGATGGTACACAGGTTGATGAGGAGAGGCAGGGAGCAGAGGGTACAGAGGCAGAGGAGGAAGAAATTCATGATGAAGTTGAAGAAACAGAGGAGGATGAAGAATATGTACCAAGCAGTGAAGACAGAAATGAAGAATGGGGTGAAGAAACAGAGTTTCAGAGGGAAGAGTTGCAGAGAAGAAAGAAACTTAACCTTGATGAACTTGACCTTGAAGAGGAGTACCATAGTTGTCCATCATCTGCTTCTGAATGTGATCATAGACCTGCTGAAATTGATGACTTATACAGTGAGGGTGAGATGGGTGAGGAGGAATATAGGGCTCCAGCTGTGGGTGAACTGGGCATATGTCAACAATGGATGAATCCTACAGAGTGCAGAAGATATTTAAGGACATTTGCTATAAAGAACAGGTTTGAAATGAAATTTGTCAAGAATGAATCAAATAGGATATGGGGTGTGTGAGAAGAAGAGACATGTCCATGGATGTGTAGGGTCAGAATATCACCTGACAGGACCACATGTACACTTAGGCAGCTTAATGCAGCCCACACTTGCAAGCACACTTCAAAGCTCTCAAACAAATTGGCCAACAGTAAGTTCATATCTGATGAGTTGGAAGATGATATTAAAGCACACCATATCTCATGGAAGGCAAAGGATATTCAGAGGCAGATGTGGTCCAAGTTTACAGTAAAGGTTTCCTATTGGAATGCACATATGGCATTAATGAGAGTGAAAGAGAAAATTTTTGGGGGTTATGATGAAAGTTATAGAAAATGTCCTCAGGTTGCACAGCAGGTTATGAGATCCAATCCTGGTAGTGTAGCTTTCTGTGGGAATATAGCAGGGACCACTGAATTTGGCTATTTATGCATAGGTTACTGTTTATTTGTTCAATATGTGTTCACTATTTTGGAGGCCAATGTACTGTTTATCTGTATCATTAGTTTGAAGCAGCACTAAATGCAGGCCCATCACTATTTTGGAGGCCAATTGCAGCTTATATGTTCAATATGTGTTGACTATTTTGAAGCCTACTGCTGCATTTTGAAGCCTACTGCTGCAACTATTTGTATTTTGAAGCCAAACTGTTTTGAAGCCTATATGTTCAATATGTGTTAACTATTTTGAAGCCTACTGCTTCAATATGTGTTCAATATGCTTATATGTTCAATATGTGTTCACTATTTTGAAGCCAAACTGGCCAATTGCAGAAACTGTTTGCATTTTGAAGCCTACTGCTGCATTTTTTTGAAGGCCAATGTTTGTATTTTGAAGGCCAATTGCAGCAAACTGGCCAATTGCAGCAACTGTTTGTATTTTGAAGCCTACTGCTGCATTTTTTTGAAGGCCAATGTTTGTATTTTGAAGGCAAATTGCAGCAAACAGGCCATCTGCAGCAACTGTTTGAATTTTGAACCCTACTGCTGCATTTTTTTGAAGGCCAATGTTTGTATTTTGAAGGCCAATGTTCTTTCTTTCTTCAGCATTTGAATAAGCCTACAGATAATGCTTACAGTGAAAGTTAAATGTATCAAAGCATCTATGAATATGTCCAACATTCATAAAAGAGAGACATGCAGTTGTTGACAAAGTAACATAAGCAAGACTTCAATTCATTACATACATGGGAAATTTCAACTTTACATGCCCAATTCCTTTCCAAATTTTTGGCACAACTTATCTAAAGTTGTGTTTACTACAATTTGAACAGGAATTTCACATTTGTTCTCCTCTTTAACAACACCCTCATTCAACCATTGGAATGCATTGTTGCATCTCATGCATTGCAAGAATCTTCTTCCCTTGCTATGACTCCTCTTTGACATCAAGACAGCTCTCTTCCCTCCACAATCTTGATTTGGGCAAGTATTTTCTTCCCAAGGACATTGTTTCTTCCAATGCCCTAATTCACCACATGTAAAACATCCTTCCATTTTAATTGTCGAAGAAGAACTTCCAGAGCTTGACTCGAAAATAGCGGCATCCAACCATTCAAAATCCGAGCAGACAGGGCATTTCAAAAACTTTCTACCAGGATTTGCCTTAGTATTTGACTTCAACAGGTGCCTAATCCCCTTGCAGTTCCTGATCTTGCAAGGCGAGCTCAAGAACGAACATTCATCAGCAAGGTGGTTGTTCTTGGAGCAAATTTGACACTTCTCCTACAACAAAGACCAAATTACTCAGAATTGAGGGGCAAAACGCATACACAAAACAAAAAGTTTAAGAAAAATAGTACATGAGCAATTTCATTGTACCTGTGTTGCAGAGGTCGCCATGGGAGGTCGCTCAAGCTTGGACGAACCCTAATAGTTGGAATTTGGAGGAGAGAACAAATGGAGGAGAGAATTTGGGGGAGAGAATTTGGGGGTTAGGTCAAAAGCACGTCCGTCAGCTTCTTTTATGAGGGAGAGCGGTTGGTCGGAATTTAATACGTGAAGGGTAGTTTAGGAATTAGAAATAACACAACACGTAACACATAGACCTGAGGGTATTTACGTCCTAAAAAGTCGACGAAGGGGGGTTTCTGTTAGACACGAACGGAAACTGTTAGAAGTGGGGGGCGTCGTTTATTAATGCATAATAGTGGGGTGCACCCTTAATATTGACATAAAAAGTGGAGGGTAAAACAAAATTTTTAGAATGGACTGAAGCTCACCCCATGCCATACCTGTATTCATCCTACGGTCCAATATATGTCAGCAAGAGTCAGAGAACATTATTGATTAGAAGATATGATCTCGTGATAATCTCTTTAACAGTCTTGAGTCGGGTCATAATCAGGTTGGAGACAAAAATCAAAGTCTAGCAGGGCCAAGATCACCCCGGCTAAATACTAATATTAATAATAATATTAATATAATTTTTATTTAATTAGTTTTAAGATGATTAATATTAATATTAACAAGAGGTCGTACACAGAGAGTGTTACGACAGTTTTGGATTACTATAAAAGTTTTAATTAGTGAGTGAATAAATAATATTTTATTTCTAAATATTTAACATTTTAGAAAGAATTTTCTTTTACACCAAACAATTAATGATATTTCTGATATTTGAATTATATATTGGTATAGATGTTAAATAAAATATCAAATATTAATGTTACTATTAAACTGTTTAAAATAAATAATATTAATTTTAACGATAATTAAGATAAATCCCGTTAAATGTGGGTTCGCAAACTGCCTTATTAAAATAAATATAGCCGTTACGACCTCGAGAATTAACTTTGCATTAGTGCAGTTGACCTACTGTGAATTTTGTTAAAAGAAATGTGACAGATGCTAATGTTTCGAACATAAGAACGTGACGGGCACATGGAGATAAAATAATGCAATTTCTGAAATTATAAGTGGCAAAGAATAAATAGAGCGGGTCCATTGGAGGAGAATTATTATGAATAGTTTGGCTTTTCGAATTTTTTTTTGTTCCCATTCTATAAATGTGAGCTTCATCTTCATTCGTTTTGATGTTTTGGACAAATCGGCATCCACTCTTGTTTCTCTTGAGATAACAAATGTTTTAGGGTTATTTAGTTTTAGGATATCTTATAATATTTACAAATTGTGTTTAGGTTTTCATATTGTCCAAGGAAAAGAGTTGGGACAGTTGACTTGGATTAACCGTTAGTTCTCGCTTAGGTTTTTATAATATTTGTAGGATTTCGAGTGATATTCGAAATTTATGTTAAAGTTTTATTTTGGACAATTAGTTCTGGTAACGGTCGACGTTCATGACGAAATTCAAATCTTTACTGGATAATATATAAACATAAATTTTCAATATTATATGAGACCCTAAAACTAAATAATTATGCTGGATTAACTTATCATTGTTATAGTATTTTTTGGCAACATGTTGGTTGTTACTGTCGTATCGAGAGATTCTCACTAGAAAAAATATGGCCCACGGTCTGTTCCTACGAGCTATGACCGTGGCTACATGTCAGCTTTCCAATGCCCCTTCCTACTTGTTTCGACTGAAATTTCAGCTAACGAGATGCTAACACGTGTGGCTCACGATCAAAGACTGTGGATAACATGTTTTTCCTATAAAAAAAATTCTTCATTTTATAATTCCACATCAATATGTAATTTATGACATACCAATTAAAATATTCTAAACAAATAAATTAACTATCATAATAAAGATAACTAAAATTTAAAAACAATTAACTCACTTCTCTAGCAAAATCTACGCCAAATATAGGGCGTATATTTACCTAGGATTAAATATCCCCTTAACTAGACTACTTAACTGCTGAAATGGATTTAAAAATTTTTTAAAAAAAATACGCCCCTAAGTAGGGTGTATATTTCACAGATAAACGTTTGGGGTCTTTGCTCGTAATATTATGAAACTTGTTGTCTTATACGCAATATTATGAAAGTTTAATAGTTCTGATGTAATTTTCTGTTTTAAAAAAAAAGGAAAAAAAGAAGAAGGGAGTTTCACATTTATCGGCTGAAAAATAGTCATGCTTACGTAATTAACACTTTAGATTTAGACGAGGTCCTACGTGTTCCCGCGTTTTTTTCTTCATAGAAAGCGACGGCCATAAGCAAACTTATTTAGAATACGCGCAAAAGGTTATCTATTCTCATGAAAGCAATTCCTCATTGAGATTTTGTGATTTGTAGTGGGAGTAAAACATTATGGAAGCTTCCTCCTGTGCATAATAAAACCCATTACGAATCATTAGGATTCATATAAACACAAGGGCGAAACCAGGAATTCAAGTTACCCTAGGCTAAAGTAAAAATATGTTACCCAGTCGAATGACAGATAAAAAAGTTATATTCGATTTTTTGACAAGTGTGAGAACGGATGGCTCAGAACACAACCCAAAATTCATTCTAGCATACATTAGTGTGAATCATCTATATTCTGTACATATGGTGTAATATACGTTCTTATCGAATCTAGTATCTGAATTAGGATGTAACAGAATCAATAAGATGAACCCACAAAATGTAATACTAAGACATTATCTACTACTAAAAGATGTAGTGATAGGTTGTCGTATCATCATTGCCGAGGGATGGGGGACGGAGGACAGTCAACTTTATCTACGGCTACATAGTTTCTGCCTCGTCAGTCGAATGGCTGCAGGGACTATGTCCTGATCACGATATCGTACCATAGATTAATGCAAAGTCCTTATAACAAATGTCGTACATAGATTTCTGCCTCGCCAGTCGAATGGCTATAGGGACAGTGTCTAGCTGGTACATGTAATTCAAAATCAGATTAATGGGACAGTTACTTCCAAACCCAGACACACCCCTCACATTAGAAACATGTAATTCAAAATCAGACCCCAATGGGGATGGCCTACTGTCCTCACACAGCTTATGACACACTCAAACTCACTAGACTGAATAATTATATTGGTTTGCCGACTGAACAATATGTTAGTATAGGATTTCTATGACTGATACATATATAAATACACTATGGCTGCTCATGTTTATTATCTGCAAAAAAATTTAATAATTCTATTGAGTCATTGAAAGCCTTCCTGCAATTTGCATAACAGGTTCTCCCTAGGGGTGAGCATTCGGTTTATTCGGTTTAAACCGAACCGAATAATTCAAAACCGAACTGGACCGAAATCGAATAAGTAAAACCGAAACCGAACCGAATTGACCCAAAACCGAATCAAATCGAACCGAATTAAATTGGTTCGATTTTCGGTTTATTCAGTTTATTCATATTTTTTTGAGCTTTTTTTGTTAATATATATAGTAACTAAATATACATAGACATATTTAGTATATACCTATATATATTAATACTTATATATATATATATATATATATATATATATATATATATATATATATATATATATATATTAATTAATTAAATTTTCTTATTCGAAACCCAAAACCGAAACCGAAACCGAATAAAAAAATTTAGTATTTTCAAAACCGAAATCGAACTGAATTTTTTTAAAACCGAACCGAACCTCTTATTCGGTTCGGTTCGGTTCGATTTTCGATCCAAAACCGAATAGTGCTCACCCCTAGTTCTCTCTAAATTGGACTAGTCATCACTCAAGTTTTTCCAAGCTCTGACTTGGTGTATCTCACCATTTTTCCAAAATGCCTGACATTCAAACTCAGAAAACAGTTAACTGATATCACTATTCAGTTAAGCCTATTCTCAGGTTAATCCTTATTCCAATGGCATTTTCCAATATGAATTTATCTAAGTCCATGTCAATAGACAAATTTTCTGTGGGTATCATGAACTAGCCAAGCCATCATACATAGGTGTCCATTCTCTCATACATGACCTACCTATCTGTCTTTAACAGAAATTATACAAATCAAACTAGTCTTAAACACTGGTACCAACTGCCTGAACATGACAGTTCCCAATTTATACTGGATTAATCCTACCTCTGAGTTTCACACATATTAAAAAGGAAGGCATTTACTGTTAACAAGATAACCTGTCATGAATTGAACAGCAGGCAGACTTAGATTTAGGATTTAAAATATGGTATCCAGGTCAACTTAATTCAGTCGAATGGTACTGAACAGAAAGTCTAATTAAGACTTTCAACTAAGCAGGCAGCTTGGACTGCTGTTCAGAACTTGGCAGGCCAAATCCCATACCATCTGATGACAAACCTATACACACCCTTGCCCAAACCATTTATTTCAGTAGGTAAAACATTCCAGGTTACTCAAGTAACCTGTCGTGCAATAATTGGTGTCAACAACATTCCTTGTTAATTGTAACATGCATACTATCATATCCTAACTCTGCCAAAACCTGACCAACATATCCTACACTAATCATTCCATATTTCAGTAATGTCAGTGAGCTAAATCATACTCAACTGTCGAGAATACTTAGGAGAAAACTCATTCACAGGATTAGGAAACTTGATACTGCTAAGGCTAAACTAACATGCCTACAGTGTTCTGTTCAGGATGCAACATCTACACGAAAGCAAGTCAATCCCAGGTTACAGTAGACTGTTGAGCTAACAGGACTATCAAGCTTTTATTCAAACAACACTCACTACCGACAGTCATAAATAAGCAAAATCTAACAGTCATGTAATAGGTAAGGTTAGTTGGATTTAGGAGGACTGCAATTTGGAAAGTTCAATAGTGATACACTCAACATGGTTAAACAGGGAGGATTGGTTCACTCCTCATTCCTGTCAGGTGTCACGCCCCTCTCCCGCAGGAGCAATCGTCCTCGCTAAGGCGTGATGCCGCACGGGCCTAGGTTGTGCCCGTGCAAGGCTAAGTCCAGAAACGGTCGATTTAAGCTAGGCCACAGAGTCGTACAAAGTGTCCCCATTTGCAGCAGAAAGTAAATGAACACAAAGTAAAGCGAATTCAACTCTTTATTGATATTCAAGAAGTTTACAAGCGGCGCTAGGCCGATATTACAAATCGCTCAAGCTCTCTCTCTCTGAAACATAAAAGGCGTGCTAAGTGGCTTACAACATGGAATGATTCATGGCGATGTTTCGATACATTATGTCCTGTATATGGTGCTTCAGCTCCTTGCAACGCTCCAAGGCTTCAGAGATAGCTCCGTGCCTTAGCACGTTCGAGGAAAGCTCCGCACCCGCCGACGTTTCCTGCTTCCTGCAAGCAGACTGTGGGGTTTTCAGTACATTGTTATGCACTGGTAGGGAGGCTAGCTCGCCCACAATGCTATCATTACCAAACACGTTCTATTTACTTTTGTGCACCGTCTATCATTCATTGTCTTTCTAATCTTGCCTTAGGATCAGTTTCATGGCATATTTCATAGCCTATCTCGTGTTGCCGTGTCACGACCCGATCCCAAATAATTGGGTCGAACCGGATCATGCCCAGCCTGCACCGTTGTTGAGACGACGGCAGTAAGCTGTTCAGTAGCAGGTAACCATACAACACAACTATTTGTCACAACTCAACATCGGAAATAAACTTTATTAAACCTTGAAATTTAAATACAAATGGAAATTGTTCTGAAATGAAATAACAGAATGAAAATGACAACAATGCAGAGAAAGGAAATCTATCTATCAGCCGGATCATCGGCCTCAGTCCCAACATCCTCCTATGGGGACTCTGGTAGCACAACCGGGTACAACACAGGGTCGTAGTAGCTGCTGATTAACAGCTCAGCATCCTCAATGTCCCCTAAAAATGTATCTCCAGTCAGGAGGGAGCAAAGTACAATTCATGCTAATTTAACAGTTAAATTAAATAATAGAATCATGCAGTTCTAAACAGTTTTAAATATGAAACAGTTTGCAACAGTAAAACAGAGTGATTTGAACAGGCAATAAAATATGACCGGCTTAGGTTTGTTACAGTAAGGATAGGGTTTTTTGTTACAGTATGGTCATACTCATTACACTATTCCCCCAGTCCCCAGTAGTTACAGTGCTCTCAGAGAGAGTTTCGTGTTTGCATCGTGGTTTAGACTTGCAGTAAAGCGATTAAATAAATAACTGTAAACTAACATAAACTATACTTGCCTCAAAGGAATTGACTGGAGAGGTAGAAGACTTCGTGATGGAAATCAAAATCGTTCTCGAATTCCTACATTCGAGAAATTGATTCAGATTTCAGGTTTACCAATCTAGCTACGCTAGTTGAAATCTCTATTTGTGTCCTAATCCAATTTTAATTCTTTTAATTAACCAAACACAGAAAATACGATTATTGTGCGTTGATTTAATACGAGGGTAAAAGATTGTTTTATATTTTGAGTTCGGAAAACTCGTCGATGCCAGATTATTTTATGAAAACTTGGTATTTTGTAGTTTATAAATATAAAGCTAACTTTTCTTATTTAGTAAGAAATACGTGATTTTTAATTAATAATAAACTTGTCAATTTTAGGTGAGAAAATATTAATTAATTTTATACGAAAATACTTTTTAGCCAATTTAATCGTTAAATAGAAAAACTCGCAAAACCAGAAATGACAAGAAAATCTAAGCTATCCATCACAGTTACAGACCACAGCCAGCTGGGCTTATGTCCATTATAATTTATTTACATAAATTGAAATAAGACAAACCGCCGCTAGTCCTAAACTGAAATATTAAATAAAATATAAACAGAAATAAATAATAAAAATAAAGATAAATATGGAGTCTCAGATATGGTCCAATCCTCATCTTGGCTAATGCCTCAATGTCCGGGCAGGGCCGGTTTCGTTTGCACTTAGCCGGGTCCATTGACCGATACGGTATTCACCCAAAACCAAAATCAAATAAAATTCTGAAATTCATTTTAAATTCATTTTAAAAATAATCCAGGATTTACGAAAAAATCCGGCAGCATCTCCTCTGTTTTTGGTCAACCCAAAAACTGGAAAATGACGCCGATAATTTCCTGCAAATCCCAAACCAGGGAAAATCCGAATTTATATATATATATGAAATCCACAACCAATCCACAGAATAATCGGAACGACCCGAAATAATTTCGGAAGTCCGATTCCAATCCCACAAATCACAGAACGCTACCGGAAAAATCCGAAAAGCTAAAACATACCAAAAATCAATTCCCGAAATATTTCGGGAATCCAAAATAATTCACAGGACCTTTCCGAAAGTCCCGAAAAATTACGACGTCGCTAAAACCGAATTTCCAAAAGGAATCGGGGACCATTTCTCATCATCGACTAATACAAAAATGAGCGGGACAGGGATGATACCTTGGATTGCTCGGCTAGAGCTCTCAGATGAAAAATAGACAGAAAATAGAGCTCCGAATCAGCGAATAATTTCCGAAATAGCGCTGGAACAGCAGCCTCGCTGCCAAAATCAGCAGATCGGGGAGTCGGGAAGAGCGCTGGCGAAGGCTCGGCCACGTGCACAGGGAATCGAGCGCTGGGACAGTGGAGGAAAGCTCGGCCAAGTGGGCAGCGGCCACAGGGGGTCGCCGGACTTGGGTGCGCGAGGGGGACGGGCGGCAGTCGGCGGGGGCGCCGGCGGGACAGCGGGCGCGGGCGCTCTGGCGTGGTCGGCTCGGCAGGGTGTCGCCGAACGTCGGTCGGCAGGGGCGTCGGGTAGAGGGACTGGCGCGGGGAGAGGGTTTGAAGAGAGGGGTTTGGAGTTGAGAGAGTGGGGAGAAGAGAGAAGAGTTGCTCTGTGAATAATGAGAGGATTAAAGAGAGAGATAAGAGTTAAAGTTTGATCTCTGTGAAGAGAGGAGTGGGGAGGTCGTGAGAGTAATAAAGGGGTTGTGGGTGAGTAATTAGAGGAGAGTTGGGGTTGGTCTTGTGGTACAGAGAGAGAGAGTAGGGAGAAATAATAGGGAGTGGGAAGAATGAGCCATACGTGGGTGTGCTGGTCCTACGGGACCAGCTAAAGATTTATATATATATATATATATATATATATATATATACATATATATATATATATATATATATATATATATATTTTAAACAAATCCATTAACCAAGTCAGATTTTAGAAAATAAGAAAGGGGTTCGGCTCAGGCCTGGGTCTGGGTTCGGACTCGGGTCTGGGTCTGAACTCAAAAATCCTTGTTATTTAATTTTCGAAATCATTTACAATAAAAAATATATAAATATGATAATAATAATATTATTAGAAATACTAATAATAATACTAAATCACTAATATTAATTAATTACGAAAATATGGGTTTCACAATCTTTCCTCCTTAGAAAATTTCGTCCTCGAAATTTCAAAGCAAGGTTAGGGATTACCTCAAGTCTCAAACAGGTACGGGTACTGCTCCCGCATCTGGTCTTCTCGCTCCCAGGTCAACTCGCCTGGTGAGTTGTGTCGCCACATCACTCTGACTATTGGCGTCACGGTGTTCCTGGTTCTCTTCTCGCCTCGGTCTAAAATTGCCACTGGTTTTTCCGGTACTGTGAGGCTGGGTCCAATCTCCAGCTCTGAGTGGTCCAAGATATGGCTCGGGTCCGGGATGTAGCGTCTCAGCTGCGAGACGTGGAAGACGTTGTGGACGCCTTCGAGACTTGGGGGTAGAGCCACCCGATAAGCCACTTCTCCAATCCTGCTAAGTACTTCAAATGGACTAATGTACCTGGGGCTTAACTTTCCTGCTCTGCCGAAACGGATTGTTCCTCTGGTGGGCGAGATCTTCACAAATACACTGTCACCTTCTTCAAACTCCAAAGGCCGTCTCTGCAATCGGCCCAATGCTTCTGTCTGTCTTGGGCAATCCTAAGCTTGTCTCTGATCATTCTCACCTTCTCGGCTGCTTCGGTCACCATCTCAGGTCCAAGCAACACTCGTTCTCCGACGTCGTCCCAAACAAGTGGAGTGCGGCAACGACGTCCATAGAGTGCCTCGAACGGTGTCATCCCGATGCTAGCTTGGCAGCTGTTGTTGTAAGAGAACTCTACCAAGTGCAAATGGTCTTCCCAAGACCCTCCAAATTCCAAGACGCAGGATCTCAGCATATCTTCTAGCGTCTGGATTGTTCTCTCCGATTGCCCGTCAGTCTGAGGGTGGTAGGCGGTGCTAAACTTCAGTTGGGTTCCCAAGCTGTCATGCAACTCTTCCAAAAGTGAGAGGTAAATCTAGTATCTCTGTCAGATACGATACTTACCAGAACTCCATGAATCCGGTAGATGTGCTGCATGTACAGTGCTGCCAACTTCTAGGTGGATAAACCAACCTTGAAGGGGATAAAGTGAGCTGACTTCATCAGTCGGTCCACTATAACCCAGATGGCATCCTTTCCTCCTTGGGATCGAGGCAGTCCCGATACAAAATCCATCGTTATGTGCTCCCATTTCCATTCTGGGATGTCAAACGGCTGCAATAATCCTGCTGGTCTCTGTCTGCTGGCTTTAACTTGTTGACAAATTAAACATCTAGCCACATACCTGGATACATCCTTCTTCATTCCGTACCACCATACTATAGTCCGCATATCCCGGTACATCTTGTTGGCACCAGGGTGTATGGAATACTGCGACTGGTGCGCTTTTTTGCATCAGCTCGTTCCTCAGTTCGCCAGTTGGTACGTAAAGCCTCGTACCATTCTTCAATGCTCCGTTGTTGGCGATTGAGAATCCTTCAAGTGTTCCTGCCAACACTTGGTCTTTGAGTTTGTAAAGCGTCTCGTCTTGGAATTGTGTCTCCTTGTTCCTGTCCATAAGACTCGAACGCACTTGCAACTGCATCAATGATGATTCCTCTCCTGGTACGATGGCTTCTCTTCCAAGTTTCTTCATCTCCTCCTCGGGCAGTACAATTTCCAATCCAAGCTTCTCCATGTCCTCCAGCAAATGGCGCTCCTTAGTCAAGAACATCGCCATTGGGCATCGACTAAGTGCATCTGCAACAACATTAGCCTTATCCGGATGATACTGCAGGTTGATATCAAAATCCTTCATCAGCTCCAGCCATCGTCTTTGTCTCATATTCAGTTCCTTCTGAGTGAAAACATATTTCAGACTTTTGTGGTCCGTAAATATTTCCACTCTCTCTCCATACAGGTAGTGCTTCCATAGCTTCAAAGCAAATATCACCGCTGCAAGCTCCAAGTCATGAGTAGGGTCGTTCTTCTCATGAGTCCGTAATTGTCTAGATGCATAGGCAATTACTTTCCCGTGTTGTTGAAGAACGCAACCCAGTCCTTTTCCGAAAGCATCACTATAGATTGAGAAACTGCCGGTACCTGCGGGTAGCACAAGTATCGGTGTCGTTGTAAGCCTCTTCTTCAGTTCCTCAAAAGCTGACTGGCACGCTTCAGACCATATAAACTCCTCGTTCTTCCTGGTAAGCTTCGTCATTGGCTCCGCAATCTTGGAGAAATCCTTCACGAACTTCCGGTAGTAGCCAGCTAGTCCCAAAAAGCTCCTGATCTCTGCAACCGAGCTTGGTGCAGTCCACTTCTCAATAGCAGCTATCTTCTTTGGATCCACCGAAATTCCTTTTCCTGTGACAACATGGCCCAAAAATTCCACTTTGTCTAAAAAGAATTCGCATTTGGATAGCTTACCATAGAGCTTCTCCTTCCTCAAGGTACTCAGCACTTTCCTCAAGTGCTCTTCATGCTCTTCCTCCGTCTTCGAGTAGATCAATATGTCATCGATGAGGACAACAACAAACTGATCCAGATATTAATGGAAAACCTTGTTCATGAGGTTCATGAATACCGCAGGAGCATTTGTCAGTCCAAACGGCATGACCAAGAATTCAAATTGCCCATACTTGGTGTTGAACGCCGTCTTGGAAATATTCTCCTTCCTGACCTTGATTTGATGGTAGCCTGATCTGAGATCTATCTTTAAAAATACCTTAGCTCCACTCAGTTGATCAAACAGGTCGTCGATCCGGGACAGGGGGTACTTGTTCTTGATGGTGATATTGTTCAGCGCCCGGTAGTCGATGCACATCCGCACAGTTCCATCCTTCTTGGACACGAACAAAACTGGTGCTCCCCAGGGTGAAGCCCCGTCTCTGATAAATCCTTGCGACTTCAGCTCGTCGATCTGATCCTTTATCTCCTTAGCCTCCTTGGGGTTGACTCTGTAGCATCCCCGAGAAATAGGGGAAGAGTCGGGTACTAGATCGATGTTGAATTCCACATCTCGATCTGGCGACAATCCTGGAAGACTATCTGGAAAGACATCCATAAATTCCATAATGATAGGGTGAGGAGGCCCGGGTTCTTCGGTGATAGAGGAGTAGGAAATACTCTTCATATCTTCCGGAGCCCGAGAGATTACAAACTTCGGTTCTCCTGGTGGACTGAAGATTACACATCCTTGGTGACAATCTATCAGCGTATGCTGTTCACTTAACCAGTCCATCCCTAGGACTACATCATAGTTGGGCAGGGGCATCACTAGTAAAGGTGTTGAGAACTGATGGCCAGAGATGGTTATGGGACAATTATAAGCTTCAGTGATGGGTATAGGTCCACCACCGGTCATAACTCTACTAATCACCTTGCTAAGTCCCGAATCTATGTGGTGTGCAGATATAAACTTTGATGATATAAAACTATGTGATGCACCCAAATCAAATACTGCTAGAGCAGGATGTGAAAACACATAAATAGAACCTGTGATAACATCTGCGGTGGGTTCCTGCTCTGGCTCCTGCTCATCAGCTGCTAGGGCAAAAGCTCGCCCAGTCTTCTGCTGGTGCTGTCCAAACTGTTGTTGCTGAGTAGGTAGGGGAGCTCTTTGCTGGTTGGTTTCGGTCCGGTGGGCTGACATGGGACAGTCTTTCACTTGGTGGGTGGCAGACCCACAGACTAGGCAGTGTCCTAGCCTCTTCTTGCAGATGTTCGACTGATGCCCTGGCCTCTTGCAATAGTCGCAGATAGGAATCTGCTTCTGGTGTGCTCTGTCATTGGTTCTCGCCTGATGATGATGCTGCAGGTGGTGCGAGGGCCTGTTGCTGTTGTTGTTGGACCTATTCTGACTACCCTGGAAGTTGCTAGTTCCAGGGTACTCCCTCTTGGATCGAGAAGGCTGGCTCTTCTCCACGTCCTGAGCTCGGATCAGGATCCTCTCATAAGTCTTTGCGCCACCTGCGATCACAGGGGTGCGAATCTCTTCTCGTAAGCCATACCTGAATCGCTCGGCACGATCCTTGGGGTCAGCTACCAGGTTCTGGGCAAAGCGGCTTAGTCGGCCGAACTCTGCCGCATATTCGCTGACCGTCATGTTTCCCTGCTTCAAGTTCTGGAATTGCCTCTCCATTTTCCGCATCTCCGATGTCGGGAAGAACTTTCTGCGGAACAGCTTTTTGAAGGTGTCCCAATCGAGCTGCTTGTCTTGGAGTCGGGGTTCATTCCGATACCAGGTGCTCGCCACATCCTGTAGTTGGAGTCCTACAGCTTCAGTCTTGAGGTCCTCCGGGAGTCGAGAGACGCTCAAGAGACGCTCCATATGGTCTAGCCATTCATCGGCGTAGATGATACCCTCGGTTCCTTTGAAAGGTCGAGGGTCTTGCTTCTTAAAGCTTTCTATGTCTCCCACCTTCATGCAATAATACGCCTCTAATCAAAAGAATGGCCTTAATGAAATATAACTTAACTCCTAAATCATGCTTACCTTGGCAGGTCGTGGCTCTGATGAAGTGGTTCTTCCTCGCTCGAGGGCAGCCATAGCCACATTTTGGGCATTTTCCATGCCTTCTCTCATAATCGCGGTCTGCTCGCGATGGGCTTCAGCTTGGGCAGCAGTCTGCTCTCTGTGGGCTTCTGCTTGAGCTCTCTGTGCTTCAAGCACTACTCGTAGCATTCCCACTAGGTCAGTGGGATCTACGGGTACTGGTGGGGCAGCTGGTGCGGCCACTACCGCAGGGGTCTGTGGCTCAGCCTGGGATTGCGCAGGTTCCACTGTTTATGCTGTGGAAGCGTAAACGGGCCGGGGAGCTGGTGCAGCATGAGGACGGTCTGTCAGCTGAAAGGGAGATGGGTCCCGACGTGCTTGAGAAGGGGTGTGATCAGTTGATGACACCTCATCGTCAGCAGGGCCGGATCGGGTAGTCTTTCCTTTGGCCATGATCTGGAAGGTTTAGGGTACATACATAAGCAAGGTATCCTACCAGTCTATAATCAAACAAAAATATTTATTTATATAATTCGGTCCTATGTCGTGACAAATCAATGTTCTAGTGTTCTAATTGTTTCTAGGTATGTTTTCCTAAGTTGTCGCAAGTTCGACCTGCATGGGCCACCACTAAAAACATGTCACGATCCGATCCCAAATAATTGGGTTGAACCGGATCATGCCCAGCCTGCACCGTTGTTGAGACGGCGGCAGTAAGCTGTTCAGTAGCAGGTAACCATACAACACAACTATTTGTCACAACTCAACATCGGAAATAAACTTTATTAAACCTTGTAATTTAAATACAAATGGAAATTGTTCTAAAATGAAATAACAGAATGAAAATGACAACAATGCAGAGAAAGGAAATCTATCTATCAGTCGGATCATCGGCCTCAGTCCCAACGTTCTCCTGTGGGGACTCTGGTAGCACAACTGGGTACAACACAGGGTCGTAGTAGCTGCTGATTAACAGCTCAGCATCCTCAATGTCCCCTAAAAATGTATCTCCAGTCAGAAGGGAGCAAAGTACAATTCATGCTAATTTAACAGTTAAATTAAATAATAGAATCATGCAGTTCTAAACCGTTTTAAATATGAAACAGTTTGCAACAGTAAAACAGTGTGATTTGAACAGGCAATGAAATATGACCGACTTAGGTTTGTTACAGTAAGGATAGGGGTTTTTGTTACAGTATGGTCATACTCATTACACTATTCCCCCAGTCCCCAGTAGTTACAGTGCTCTCAGAGAGAGTTTCGTGTTTGCATCGTGGTTTAGACTTGCAGTAAAGCGATTAAATAAATAACTGTAAACTAACATAAACTATACTTGCCTCAAAGGAATTGACTGGAGAGGTAGAAGACTTCGAGATGGAAATCAAAATCGTCCTCGAATTCCTACATTCGAGAAATTGATTCAGATTTCAGGTTTACCAATCTAGCTACGCTAGTTGAAATCTCTATTTGTGTCCTAATCCAATTTTAATTCTTTTAATTAACCAAACACAGAAAATACGATTATTGTGCGTTAATTTAATACGAGGGTAAAAGATTGTTTTATATTTTGAGTTCGGAAAACTCGTCGATGCCAGATTATTTTATGAAAACTTGGTATTTTGTAGTTTATAAATATAAAGCTAACTTTTCTTATTTAGTAAGAAATACGTGATTTTTAATTAATAATAAACTTGTCAATTTTAGGTGAGAAAATATTAATTAATTTTATACGAAAATACTTTTTAGCCAATTTAATCGTTAAATAGAAAAACTCGTAAAACCAGAAATGACAAGAAAATTTAAGCTATCCATCACAGTTACAGACCACAGCCAGCTGGGCTTATGCCCATTACAATTTATTTACATAAATTGAAATAAGACAAACCGCCATTAGTCCTAAACTGAAATATTAAATAAAATATAAACAGAAATAAATAATAAAAATAAAGATAAATATGGAGTCTCAGATATGGTCCAATCCTCATCTTGGCTAATGTCTCAACGTCCGGGCGGGGCCGATTTCGTTTGCACTTAGCCGGGTCCATTGACCGATACGGTCGTCACCCAAAACCAAAATCAAATAAAATTCCGAAATTTATTTTAAATTCATTTTTAAAATAATCCAGGATTTACGAAAAAATCCGGCACCATCTCCTCTGTTTTTGGTCAACCCAAAAACTGAAAAATGACGCCGATAATTTCCTGCAAATCCCAAACCAGGGAAAACCCGAATTTATATATATATGAAATCCACAACCAAACCACAGAATAATCGGAACGACCCAAAATAATTTCGGAAGTCCGATTCCAATCCCACAAATCACAGAACGCTACCGAAAAAATTCGGAAAGCTAAAACATACCAAAAATCAATTTTCAAAATATTCCGGGAATCCAAAATAATTCACCGGACCTTTCCGAAAGTTCCGAAAAATTACGACGTCGCTAAAACCGAATTCCCAAAGGGAATCGGGGACCATTTCTCATCATCGACTAATACAAAAATGAGCGGGACAGGGGTTATACCTCGGATTGCTCGGCTAGAGCTCTCAGATAAAAAATAGAAAGAAAATAGAGCTCCGAATCAGCGAATAATTCTCGAAACAACACTGGAACAGCAGCGTTGCTGCCAAAATCAGCAGATCGGGGAGTCGAAAAGAGCGCTGGCGAAGGCTCGGCCATGTGCACAGGAAATCGAGCGCTGGGACAGCGGGGGAAAGCTCGGCCAAGTGGGCAGCGGCCACAGGGGGTCGCCGGACTTGGGCGCGCGAGGGGGACGGGCGGCCGTCGGCGGGGGCGCCGGCGGGACAGCGGGCGCGGGCGCTCTGGCATGGTCGGCTCGGCAGGGGGTCGCCGAACGTCGGTCGGCAGGGGCGTCGGGTAGAGGGACTGGCGCGGGGAGAGGGTTTGAAGAGAGGGGTTTGGAGGTGAGAGAGTGGGGAGTAGAGAGAAGAGTTGCTCTGTGAAGAATGAGAGGATTAAAGAGAGAGATAAGAGTTAAAGTTTGATCTCTGTGAAGAGAGGAGTGGGGAGGTCGTGAGAGTAATAAAGGGGTTGTGGGTGAGTAATTAGAGGAGAGTTGGGGTTGGTCTTGTGGTACAGAGAGAGAGTAGGGAGAAATAATAGGGAGTGGGAAGAATGAGCCATACGTGGGTGTGCTGGTCCTACGGGACCAGCTAAAGATTTATATATATATATATATATATATATATATATATATATATATATATATATATATATATATATATATATATATATATATATATATATATATATATATATATTTAAACAAATCCATTATGCAAGTCAGATTTTAGAAAATAAGAAAGGGGTTCGGCTCAGGCCTGGGTCTGGGTTCGGACTCGGGTCTGGGTCTGAAATCAAAAATCCTTGTTGTTATTTAATTTTCGAAATCATTTACAATCAAAAATATATAAATATAATAATAATAATAATATTAGAAATACTAATAATAATACTAAATTACTAATATTAATTAATTACGAAAACATGGGTTTCACATGCCGAATATAAGTGTCGCATGGAAATACATGCATGACTTACCCATACTTACCGTCCGGCCTTCCCTGTCCAAAGCAAACCAAGTTAGTCAACAATTCATATGAAACAACTTAATGTAGTTCGCATAACATCCAGTGTTCAAGGGCGTGTCCCTGCCTCAGGTTCTAGCACGTCGTAGGCGCGCTTTCAAATTCATTTGCACGAAGAAACACTTATCGTCGAAAATACATTGTCGAAAAATAAATTATTTATCGTGTTTGTAAATAGTTGTGACCACCATTTCATTATTTGCGACGCACACTATCATCGCAAATATCATCTTCTTATATTCATAAATTTTGTTTACGACAAATAGAAAGACAAATACGAGGGTCATCACCTCTCGCAAATACACACATTTTCGATGGTTGGTCGGAAAAATACTTTTTCCGACACTAGCATTTACAAAGGCATACGACGGTCTTTTACCCTCAGAAAAGACTATTTCCGACGGCAAATGGCCACTTCTGAGAAATAATTGCCTTCGAAAATAAAGGTTTTTTTTGTAGTGACTCCTTATCATTTGGTGCGTTACATTTCAAGCCTATTCATAAGGCGCTTCATTCAGTTAACTTTAGACTACTTTGATTTCAATGCAAGGACTTGCACGTGGATTACCACCAGCAAAGCCCACCTAAATCTATATGCATAGGTCGCTGGCATGTCAGCCATTTTGGACATTTTTCCCTGTGGCATTCTCATCTATCAAGCGTGATGGCTGGTACACCTTGATAGACTATTGAATAACCGACCCTACGTTTGGTTATGTGCCCAAGCCCGCACACCTGTCCGCCCGTAGGTCATGATTCCGCCTAGGCCGGCCACGAAAACGTCGTTCGTTGCCCTTGGAATCCCTTTTCACTCGTGCACGAGCCGTCCACGACCATTTCGTATTTTATTGTCATTTTAACTTAACGGCTGTCTTTGAGCCATAGGCTAACCCTTAGCCATAATACGTTATCGACCAGGTTGGCGTCCGTACAGCACGGGAAGCGAACTCCATTGCACGTGCCCGTCACACATGTCGCTAATCATTCTTTCCTTTCTTATCTTTCATTTATTCTTTCCTTTCTTTCCTTCTTTCACTTGTTCGTTCGTTCATTGATTCATTCACATATTCATTCATTCATTCATTCATTCATACATTATGCAACTCCCCGTACGGGAGTCGCCTTGGCGACCCTTCGGTCCCATAGTCTTTCAATGTTGCTACTCGGAACGACTATGTTGATAGCCTTTCCATTTCATTGTTGTAAACCATTCATTGTTTCATTGTTGAACGCATAAGGGACTTGAACGTAAGCTTGTGCCTTAGCACGAGCGTGGAGCGCGGTACGAGAGTTCTCATATTTTTTTGTGTTTCTTTCCATATTCTATATAAGCATGCAAGATGGGATTATTCCCTTAGCTATGAGCGTTGAGTCATTCATTTATTAGCATGCGCGGTGTTATCGCCTAGCGATTCTATCAATAGTATCCGTATTGTTATGTGTCTAGGCTAAGCAAAGACGGGTTCATCGGAGCCACCCACCTTAGCGATGTTCGCATCGGCCGAGCGATACTCCGAGCGCGCCTTTGAAAGTCTAAGTCTGGATTCATCTTCGACGGGCCAATGTAAGCCTTGCATCGATTCTTCATCAGGTCGATGCCAACTCTTCGGGTCGACGGCTCGTTTGAGTCGTTGCACTTGCCGTTTGAATCGGCGTTCCGCTAGGGCGGAGCGGGTCATTACATCAGGAGCAGAGCATCAATTGAATCATGCCAATTTGACTCTACCATTGAATGACAAAAATTCAGCCTGTCCTTAAAACCAAAGACTGAAACTCAATTAGCCAACTATCCCTTCCTTCCTAAGGGATTCTCAGATCGTATCATAAGGTATAAATCAAAGGCTAACTGGTTCATGGACTGAACAATCAACATGACGATCTTAGAGAATACAAAAAGGAATCCAAATATATAGAAAGTCAATACTCAACAAACCGATACAACAAACAGGAGAAGAAAAGAGGCCATAAATTGGGGAAAAACCTGATAAAGAGCTATCGGAAGAGGAGGGGGGGGGCTATCTGAGGAGGGTGCGAGGAGGAGAGAGAGTGGGGGGGGGGGAGGGCTACCAAAAATAGTCCCAAACACAAACACAAAGCAGTTTCCTAGAGAGAGAGAGAGAGGGGGGGGGGGGGGGTACCTGAGGAGAAGGCCGGAGGAGGGTGCGAGCACCGGAGGAGGAAGAGCGGGAAATTTGGGGGGGAAAAAATTTCGGCCGAGGAATAATAGTAAAGAAATCCTCCTGCACCCTATATAAAACATTTAGCAACGTCCGCATTCGACGTCGCTAAACGTCGCTGATTATTAATATACGACGACGTACTATAATAGTCGTCGTTACGCGTCGCTATATTAAAATAATTAGCGACGTGTAGCGACGAAATTACGACACAGATTTCTATTTAATAAATTAATGTCGCTATTCGTCGCTAGTAGTCGCCACCAGCAACGAATAGCGACGTCACATTGTCACATCGCTAAATTCCCAAAAATTAGCGACGTCCTCTCATGGAGTCGCTAAATTCGTCGCAATTTTGCCATATTTTGGTAGTGGGAGAGGAGGGAAGACGACGGGGAGACGGTCGTCGGTCGTCGATCGAGTGGAGAGATAGAAAGAGAGAGAGAGAGAGAGAGAGAGAGAGAAAGAGAGAGAATTTACGAAATGGGAAAAAAGAAATTTTCTCTGATCTAAGTTAAAATATTAGCGACGTAAAAAAAATGTTGCTAAACGTCCCTAAAAATAAGTATACGGCGACGTGGTTTACAATACGTCGCTAAACGCCGCCATTTTAGCGACGAATAGGGGTGAGCAAATACCGACCGATACCGAAAAATTGACTGAGTACCAATTAAAAATATACCGAAAAATCGAACCGAAATTATAAATCGATACCGAATTGCCGAACCGACTAAATTACGGTATAATGGTAATGGTAACGGTTTGAGTGTAATACCATACCGAAAATACCGAACTGATTCACACACAAACACACATATATATACACGCGCGCGCGCGCACATTTTTTAATGTTGTTCATGATTAATTTACATTATTCATTTTCAATGTTTATCTTTGTTTTGGTTGGTTTCCTAGAACTTGGAATGGATTTTAGTGGACTTAGATTTATGTTAAGAATGCTAAGAATTGAGTTTTTGATATTTTGAGCTTATGTTTTTGTGTTCTCATAGAATTTTTAAGTGAATTTTGGTTACTTAAACTTATACTAAAGATTAAACTTAGTGACCGTGTTTGATATTTTAAGCTCATTTTTAGGTGTTTGCGACTTGTTACATATTGTTCTAATAATTTTGATTAATTGTTTGGTTGGTAGAGGCTTAGCTTTAAAATTAATGCTTTCAAAAAAGTAAAAAAATGTATATTATAGGTTAAGAGGTTCTACAATTTTAAATGTGTTAATTGATCAAATATTAATTGGTAAAATACCGATACCGAACAAAAACCGACCGAATACCGATTTAACCGAAACCGAAAAAACCGATTCTCAGTAGTACGATATTGGTATTGATTTTTCAAATACCGATTTAAAAAAGTACCGAAAAAAGGACCAAATACCGACCGATTATACCGACGCTCACCCCTAGCGACGAACAACGTTAGCGTCGAAGTTTTCCCAAAACTAAGATTTCGTCGCTAAGCGTCGGTGTACGTCGCTGTTCAGCTGCGTCTTGCGACGACAACTCTTGGTGTCGCTAAATTAGCGATGTACATGAACGGAGTCGCTAATTCCGTCGCTGATATGAGTTATTTTGGTAGTGCTTGAGCAAGGTAAGCCCATGCACGAAGCACTATGTTGAAGGTTCCTAGTTACCCCGAAATGTGCACATAGATGTATATATATGTCGTATTTTTTGTCGGCTGCACCGGATCATGATCTCCTTTCTGGCTTTGAATTGTTAAAATCTTCGTTACTCCAACAAGCTTTGGCACCCCTTCCAGTTCCGCACTTGGGTTGACATAGTAACTCCCAACCTGCAGATCAACCATCTGCCATGGAATCGACAATTTGAACCTCATTCCACACAACTCTATTTTGTATTCATTATCCTACCCCAAACCACACACACACACACAATGAACTGACCCGCGCGTAGCCTCCATTTTCTCGAGTCTTCTGGAAGACATTTCGGCAAGCCTTCATAGATCACAAAGACCATGTCGAACACCTATCGAGCTATCATCTGATGCCAACGACTCGTCCGTATAGCTCAACGGCTTGATCATGTACATGTTGCAACACATAATACCTCTGTATTTCATTAGGATCAACAAGTTTTTGGACATGTAAGAACACATAGACTCTTCTTCTTCTTCTTCTTCTTGTTAAAAGGAATTATAAGAGAGTGGTTTAACTCCCTTAATGCATTTTTTTTCCCCTCCAAAGTTCATATTCATGTGTTGCCAAATTCATAGATCCACTTGAAAAAGCTACCAAGCAACATCCAAGTGGAAACTCTGGACGTTGAGCAAAGCATCTCCTTATATAATTCCCCTTCCCCCCCCCCCCCCCCCCCCCCCCCCCCCCCCCACCCACCCAAAGTAGATAGGACTCTCAAATACAATTTGTGGCCCAAAAAAAAACAAAAAGTTAAATGTAAAATGTGTTGGATTTGTATGAAAATAGTAGAAAATGACAAATTAACTCCAGTCCCAAAGATCAAAGATTGTGAGGTCAAAAATTGATGTGGAAAAAAAAAATGTAAAGTCTAGAATCTAGAAAATTTGGCTCCAAATAGGGACGTACTATTCTACAAAATGAGTTCCTACAATATAAAATCTAGAAATTAGGAGGCCCAATCCTTAGCACATATGGACCGAATGAGACCGAAAATTGTAGAAATTGAAACTGTTGATGAGACTTACTATTCTACAGAATGAGTTTCTACATTCTAAATCTAAAATCTAGAAAATGGAAATGAGCCTTACCAATGATGCTCTAAGAAGTTGTATTTGATTAGGATCGACAAGTTTTTGGGCATATGTAAGAACCCATAGACTCTTCTTCTTCTTGTTAAAAGGAATTATAAGAGGGTGGTTTATAAACAAGACGTGTAGTTCACATGACCATAAATTTCATAACTGCGCTCAAGAGTACCGAAGTATACTCCATTCATTTGTAAAGAATATCATACACTCTTTTTTTCAATCAACAAATGAAATAATTAATATTCAAGAAACAAAATTACAATAATAACGTGAAAGTATCATGAAACCTCCTGCATGCTCCACACATGCAGGACCAAAAATCAGCAGCATGATCTAGAAGACGAAAGCAGCGGTGGCAGCAACGGCGACGATCCACGCGACGGAGCGGGCTGCGGAGGCGGCTCCGGAGTTGTCGGAGGCGGGAGGGGTGGCAATGGAGGAGGGGCCAGGGGAGGAGGCGGCCGGGGCGAGGCCGGGGGCTGGTGGCGGGGACGCCGGGGTGGTGGAGGAAGGTGACGGGACAGGGACAGGGGAGGAGGCCGGGGGAGTCACGAGTGCTGGAGCGAGGGCGGGGGCGGGGGCGGGAGCCGCGGGGACCGGTGCGGGCTTGGGGGAGGGGATGGGGGCGGCGCCGGGCGACTGGGCGGAGGAGCTCACCGCGAGCAGCGCGAGCGCGAGGGCGAGGAGAGGAGTGGAGAACGCCATTTGAAGACTTGGAGGAGAGAGAGAGAGAGAGAGAGAGAGAGAGAGAGAGGGGGAGGCTTCGGACTCTTTGTGAAGTATTTGGAGAGGGATGGTTCAAGCTTCGGTGAGATTAGAATTTGAGGGGGGGAAGCATATATAGAGCAATAAATTTTCATTTAGCACCCTACAATGTCTCATTTTCTTCAATATGCCACTCTTCCTTGTTCTTTTTCTTTTGAGATAATTTTAACAACCCCGCTACCCTGTCCGCCTGTGTGCCAGTCCGTCCGTCACGTGGCACCGTCTCATTGGCAGATCAACCGACATGGAACCTATGCATATAGGAGGAAGGGGGGGGGAGGGGGGGGGGAGGGGGGAGGCAATGGAGTTCGGCCATGCAGGCGGACGGACCAGTCCGCCTACGGACAAAATAATTTTTTTCTTTTAACAAATGTCCCCGTTCAAAATATAAAAACTAACATTTACCCCACTATCTTAAAAAAAAAAAAAAGGCAAATACCCCCACTCTTTTGTGAATCAGCAAAAGATTTGATTAAATAGTGGAGTATATTAAAATTTTATTTGTTTTATATAAAGAAATATGTGCATTTGCTATATTTAAAAGAAGTGGGGATATAGACTATTTTCTATATTTAAAAAGGAGATATTTATTGGACTAATTTGCATTTAGATTCCGTATTTTATAACATTTTTAAATTGAAAAGTTTAGACAGTGACTGTTAATTTGTTTTTTTTTTTTTTTAATTATACCTAACAAACCAACACATGCCGGAAAGAAGGATGTATTGAAAAAAAAAACCAAAAATATAAATCAAGAGTCCAATTTTTTTTTAATTGAACATGACAGAACTTAAGTTCTAAGCTGATATAAAATGCAAAATCTAAACGCTAATTTGTTTTTTTTTCCTCATATTACAATTTAAATTAAACGGTTTGTTTGAACAATCTGACAGTGATAAGTTGACAACTGTCCGTCTTGTGAAAGTTTATCATTTGGTGGTGTGCAAGTCTGGTCTGCTACCGACCTGTTTGTTACCTAACACGAATAATTTGCCAATATATCATCAATATTTGCGCGTTCTTCTTAGAACTATAGTCAGGGTTGCGTGATAGCTTGCTCTAATTATCAAATTCATTTTTTTTTTAGATTTTTATATATGAAATTGTTATTCGTATTTTAATTTATATTTCAGCATTTTATCTGGTGGGGTGCAGAGTATATATTAGAATGCGAATAATAATTTTTTTAAATTATTAGGGGGATTGCATAAATACAAATTGAAATATAAATAACAAAAAAAATCCGTCAAAATCCGACCCGATATCAAAAATAGCCGTTATGGTCCCAAGATTTAATTTGATTATTATTGCAGACCTTGGTTGACCTTATTGTAATGCTTTTGATAAAGAAATGTGCAGGCCTAGTGTTCCACAATGATATTATAATTAACCAAAATGAAAGTAATTATTTATTTATTACTTGGAGTTGGGGTTGTTTTAATATTTGTTAATGTAAATCAATTGAATTGGTGAGGCGAGGACATGAGAACGTGAAGGCACTCAACAGAGGCACATGCACATATTCTCTCCCAACAAATTTTCGCCAGCCAATAGACTTCAATTTATGTAATTAATTAAGCTACTAATTATAACTGGCTGGGTGACGAAATCTGACGTAACAATTATACTAGGAAAAAAAAAAAGGTTAATTAATGTTTATTCAAGCTTAATAGGTCATCGAATTAAAATATACGATTTGTCCGATTTTAAGAAAAGCAGAATTTTTTTTTTTATTGTTCTATAACTGATTTTAGATTCAATGGCAAATCAAATAAAGAGAACTATTACTCTCACTTACAAAAAATTTAAGTCTATTACAAAACTTTAAGTCTAATATTCCGTTTATAGTTCAAATTAGATAAGATCAATAATAATTTTTAGCATGTTCATCGAGTATCAGGGAGTCGCTTGTTGTTCTGGCTCAACTTTATAATTTTTTTTTGGCTTAATTGCACTTTGCTACCCTCAACTATTCCGCTTTTCAACTTGATACCATAAACTTTTTTTCGTAACAAATTGGTACCTCAACTATTATTTTTTTCAACTTGATACCTAATTTTTCAAAAATTCCGAAAATGCCCTTCCCTCTTCCTTCCCTCCACCCCCTTCCCCACTCCGGCCGCCCCCCCTGCTCACTCCGGCCGCCCCCCCCCCCCCCCTGCTAGCTCCGCCCCCCCCCGCCCCCCCCCCCCCCCCCCCCCTGCTAGCTTCGGCCATCCCCTGCCCCGCCTCCCGCCCCGCCCTCCCTCCCCAGCCCCCCTCCTCCCGTGCTGCCGCGGCCTAGGGGAGAGGCGGGGGCGGGCGGGCGGCCGGAGCGAGCAGGGGGGGGCGGGGGGGCGGCCGGAGTGAGCAGGGGGGGCGGCCGGAGCGTGCAGGGGGGGAGGGTTAGGGGTAGGGGCAGGGGCATTTTAGTCCAAAATAATATCTGGGTATCAACTTGTTACAAAAAAAGTTTAGAATATCAAGTTGAAAAAGCGGAATAGTTGAGGGTAGCAAAGTGCAATTAAGCCTTTTTTTTTATTTCTTCCCATTTTTTGTGGGTGTTGCGGAAAATGGATCAAAGACATATAATATAGTGTGTACGAAAGGGCCTAACTAACGTTATGTCGGACATCGACAATAAATTTTTTTTTTTTTTTTTACTTCGATTTTTTCATGGATTCTTGGTTTTAGGTGTACCAAAAATGATTAAAATTGTGATGTTGGGATACGTACAATCTGCCATCGAATATGTGTTCATGGATGTCGAGACGTTAGTGGGTGGAAGAAACACCTGTCCTTTCGAGAAGGCCGGTGGCAAGCTGCACGAGTTTTTTTGTTTCCTTGACTAATTTGTAACTAAATATTTTTTAATTACTTGTTATTATTTTAAATTATTATAACCGACATATAATTATTTTTGAGTTTTTTTTTGCTCAACTTGCTATCTATGTGAATATTATTAAAAAAAAGAAAAAAAAAAGTCATTCTAACTGGTATTATTAGGTTAGCAAGTTGTAAATTAGAAGAAGCAAAAAAATATTTACTAGTCAACTACAATAGTGCATGATAACAATTTGTTAATTTAATTTAGCAGTAGCATAGCAAAATATAAATGCCAGGATACATATTTGAAAATTAGCCTTCTTCTTTCGTGAGACTTGAATCGTTCGCATACACGTTTTAGCATAACAAAATATAAGAATTAACAGCAGACTGCATATATAGAATACAATTTCATCGATATATGGTAAATTATATTATATGTGTTAGGTAACAAGTCGGGTCCGTAGCAAACTCCCAGACAGACTTGAATCGTTCGGATACACGTTTTCTAAGTACCAACTCTACGCACCAACACCACCACCAAATACGAAACTATCACAGTACAGCTTGCGTTTCTTGCCAGTCAAATTGTTCAAATAAATCCCCATTCATTTGCAACTCATTGTTTCAATGACAAATAATAATAATAATACAACCGAGCCCTGCAATTTAGCCGGCAGCGAGCCAGCTCGCCTACCACGTGACACCATTCTATTGGCAAGTCAACCGACGTGGAACACATACCAATAGGAGAGAGGGAGGCAATGGAATTCTGCCATGCAGACGGAGGGCCAGTTTGCTTGCGGACAAAATACTTTTTTCCAATATAACCATATATGTAAAGAGCAATGCTACAGTTACAACCAAACATTTACAACCTTCTTACAACCACTCACCCTTTTTCTGACATGTGGGCCATGTGGTGGCCTGGCCCACATGTCAGCAAATGGGTGCAAGTTGTAAGAAGGTTGTAAAAGTTTGGTTGTAAACCAAACATTTTCCATATGTAAATTATACAATAAACATGAAAGTTTTGTTTAATTAACAAGTATTAACAATGACATAATTCTTAAGCCTTATGTGCCTGAAGAATTTCAGTCAGTTTGTGATGATGTTTTACAATCAAGAAATCTCGGAATTACTTCCATTTTTAACATTTTTTCTTCTAATTTTTTTTGGTCCACTATGAGATTTTAGAGTGCAATCTTCAGTATTGGTTTTTTTTTTTTCGTGCATGTTTTTATTTTAAATTTTGTGAACAAAATTTTTGCAGGTGTAGATTTGCAACCTTATAACCGCACAACTTTGGATTAACTAATTTTCTAAATTTCCCAAATAAATTTATGAATTAGATTGAACAACAACAACAACCACCACTACCACCACCGCACACATTTGGATTTACTAATTTCCTAAATTTCCCAAGTAAATTTATGAATTAGATTGAATTAATAATAATAATAATAATAATAATAATAATAATAATAATTACTACTACTACTACTACTACTACTACTATTATTATTATTATTATTATTATTATTATTATTATTATTTTGGAAATCTCCAAAATGGATTAATTAATAGATCTAATTATTTCTACGAAGGGAAATAATATTTGCTCACCTTAAATTCCTAGCTAATAAAGTAGTTTATAATAAAGTTTAGTTAATAACTAACTAGCTTCTAGAAGAATATTTTAAAATTAAAAAATTAATAAAATAAATTAAGAGGGAAAATGGAGTTAATTAAAATTTGAATTTGAAGTTAATTTAAAAGGATAACAAATTTTCCGCCAATAGAGAGTTGCTTTGAAACTTCATATTCTTCTAGAAGCAAATTAGTTTCCTCCTTAACCAATAGGAATTTAGAATCTAGATTTGCTAGTTTAAAATTTGGTGGAAAAAATCAGAGGAAAGTTTTAAAAATAATTGGTTTTACAAATAATGAAAATGTTTGTATTTTTTTTAATTCACTTTTCATTCAAAACCAACATTTCCACTATTCTCTCTCTCTCAATTTTTCCTCTCTCTCTTGAGCAGCTCGGTCCTGTCCGCTTGGGCGCGTACCTAGCTCTGCCCCGGCCCTCCGCTCCGATTGCCCTCCTTGACGACCCGTTCATCGTGCTACTGCCGCGCTTCAGTACCCTCGTCGAGCGGTCTGAGGCTGAGGCCGACTGGCCTGGAGCAGCC
This sequence comes from Iris pallida, assembly GCA_029216955.1. Taxonomy (NCBI): domain Eukaryota; kingdom Viridiplantae; phylum Streptophyta; class Magnoliopsida; order Asparagales; family Iridaceae; genus Iris; species Iris pallida. The sequence goes on along the minus strand of JANAVB010029617.1, from coordinate 8,984,884 downwards.
CGTCGGGCCTGGGTCACAGTAAGAGAGCAGTTTCCCTTTAAATGAGGGAGGTGAGGTGCCACCCTATGGAGGGTGGCTACATGTCACCTCCCTATGCTATCATCATGCACCAAAGTGCATGATGATAGCATGGGGGGAGGGGGTGACACGGTGCCACCTCACGGCTACATGTCATATCTCTCTCTCTCTCTCTCTCTCTCTCTCTCTCTCTATATATATATATATATATATATATATATATATATATATATATATATATATATATATATATACCTGCTACTCCACATCTGACCCGTCTGACCTCCAACGCACTGCTGGTGCCAATTAATTCTCAGTGAATTTTTTTTTCTGTGACTCGAATCCACAACCACTAGGAGGATGCGTCACACTTTAGCCACTTAAGCTAGAGGTGCTTGGCCATGATCGGTAAACGTGACTTACCAATGTTGATTCGTCTTATATAATTGTCTTAAAATTGTAAATAAGTTCAATTATAAATGAAAGGATTTTTTTGGTTTGCTTTATGTACTTTGGCTTGATAATTCTAAAAACCCTTTTTAATACTTAAATCAGCATGTTGGGTTGGTTGCAACTAGAGCTGGCAACAATAGAAGTACAAATAGGGGTTTAAATTTTGTGCACCACAATTACAATATTCTACAAAACTATCAAACCATTGTAGAAATGAGAAACCGACAATATCAACATGATAGGGTGCTTAATGAAAATGCTTCAAATATGAATGGGCTATTTCCAAACCGCGTTTCCAACCGCAACCAGCATTCCCTTTAAATACCTCCCCTCCCGCCCAGTTCTACTCCCACTAAGATCTCACTCCAAACCTCTCCCTATAGTCTTAATTCATCCCCACATATTGTCCCCAAGTCCAACTCTCACAAATGGCGTTCTCAACTCCTCTCCTCGCCATCACGATCGCGCTGCTCGCGGCGACCTGCTCGGCACAGGCCCCCGGCGCAGCCCCCATGCCCTCCCCCAAGCCAGCTGCACCTGTCCCAGCTCCCGTCACCCCAACTCCGGTCGTGACTCCCCCCATCTCCTCCCCGGTCCCGTCACCTTCGTCCTCCCCTTTGTCCTCACCCCCAGCACCCTCCGCTGCTGGCCTCGCCCCCACCGCCTCCTCCCCCAGCCCCTCCTCCATCGCCACCCCTCCCGCCTCCGCCAACACCGGAGCTGCCTCCGTCGCCCACTCCGCTGCCTGGATCGTCGCCGGTTCAGCCGTCTCCGCTGCCGCCTTCGTCTTCTAGATGATTTATGATACTTCATCTGGTTGTAATCATTGTTATGTTGTTACTGTTTTCCTTTGATAATTTAGTTCAATGGTTGATTGGAAAAGAGTGTATCATAATTTTTATTAAGCGGTTATGAAATTTAGGATCATGTGAATCTCTCGTTATATGCTACAGAATTTAATTAAGTTCTTTTATTGGTATGATTTTTTTTTTTTTCTAGAGAATTTGGATGGCAAGAATTTGGTCTATATGGATCTATCCATATGCTACAGAAGACTAAATTCTCCAAATTACTCGATGAAGTTCCCAGACAACGACGTAAAAATTAAAGAAAAAAGGTACCTTACAAGTTGTATTTCTTCTGGGTGCCAAAGTCTCCCAAAACATGTGTCATACGCTTGTTTTATATTCTAATATACAATAAAAAAAACAGCTAGCAGATTAGCTCCGCATGCTGGACAAGGCATTAATCTAAAATACACTATAATAAACAGAAACAATCATGATAGGGAGGCAAAAAACATAAACACACATAATCCCTTAAAAATTTGGCCGACTATACATTTCAAAAATATGAAAATTTATACTAATTTTTCTAAATTTTAAAAAGATTACTGGACGTGATTCCGTCCCTGATAACAATTTGTTCAGCAAGTGCCAGATAGAAAAATGGCCAGAGTTTGTTACACATCAATAGATGATACTAGGAAGGTTAATACACGGACATGTTTTATTTGCTAAGAAGAGAGAGATTCTGTCCAGTCCTGGTGACTTCAAACTTAAACGGTGCAAGTAGAATTTTTGCAGTTTCTTTCTTAAAAAAGAGAGCATTCTGCAGCTGACATTGAGATTGGAGTCCTGAAGAGTCTTGCAGTTTCACGGTTTAGCCTCGAGTAAAATTGAAGAATACGGAGCAACATTGTAAACAGTTTCCGTGAATAGTACGCCTTCCGGAATGAAGTCATTAGGGGACTCAACATTTGTGTCGACCTGCAATGTAAACAACAAAACACTTTAAGCACAAACATATCACCTTGTGATTCTGGTGAACAATGACTTGTTTTACAGAGCATAGTGAAACTCAAATTATATAGTGAATTCCGCCTTCACCCTTTTCTAAGAGCATCATTAGAAAGGCTCATCCCATTTTCTAGATTATAGATTTAGAATGTAGGAGCTCATTTTGTAGAATAGTAAGTTCCATCCATAGTTTAAATTTCTACAATTTCGGTCATATCCCATCTATAGGTGCTAAGGGTTGGGCCTCCCAATTTCTAGATTCTAGATTGTAGAAACTCATTTTGTAGAATAGTAAGTCTCAATTTGGAGCTCAACTTTCTAGATTCTAAACTTTATTTTTTTTTTTCACATCAATTTTTGACCACACAATCTTTGGGACCGGAGCTCACTTTATCATTTCCTACAGTTCTCATAGAAATCCAACCCATTCTACATTTACTTTCTTTTTTTTTTTTTTGAAATTTTGGGACCCAAATTGCATTTGAGAGTCCCAACTACTAATGATGCTCTAACACACTTCTTCCCCTTTTGATCTGACGTGGGAAAGTTTTCATATTTAATGAGACAGAAGTACTCTATATATATGATGAAGAGTGTATAAAGTATGTTGCACGGACACACAACAGACACCATATGGACATTTTCAAATAACTAGAAACTTAAGTGTAATAGTTGCGATCCGAAATACGTAATTCGTAGTTCTACTAGTGAATTCTTAGTGTGTGTTTGTGTACAAGGGTTCCAACGCATAATTTTGGCAATTTTCTGAATTGATAACTATTTTCTTAATTTAGAAGTTAATTTTCTTAATGGGTCTGCAGGCTCAAACTGTTTATTATATTTTGAACGTCAAAATTAATAATGGTCGGTTAGGAGCCCTATATAAAGACCCTATGTCTTCTATAAAAGCTCAAGTTATATTCAAAGTCAAAACCTTAGCCAATCTTCTTCCCCATATTCCACACCCACCGCCAACAATTTTTTCCACTATTAAACTCGTCCAAAACCACAAACCTGGAACCAAACCCGGCCTGCTAGACAAAACAACAAACAAACAAGGAGGTTTTTTGTCCATTTGAGTCCGGCATGATCCAAAGTTTTTTACGTTAATTTTTATTAAAAACCAGTTTACGTATATCCTATAAAATATATGAAAATATTAGATCCTATAAAAATTTCAGGAAATTATGTTATTATTTAGATATTTTCAAATATTTTCTGTTGCCAAACTATTTTCTTTTCAATAATAGAAAGACACATAAATTATGAGAAATTTATAAAATTATGGGAATATTTTATTACCATTAAGTGAACATCTGGAAATAAATAATACACTTTAGGAATTTGTAGAGTTATTTTAACTCACAATCTATATTTTCTATATATAGAATTTAATTTTAGGAATTGATAAAATAAAGAAAATTTGTATGTAATGTTTTCTGCAAAACTATGTTCATAATCGAGTATTAGGTATGAACCTTGGTCATTAAGAAAATTTAGGATTACATAAATTGGATATGTTTACTAAAAGAGAGTACTTACAGTTTATTATATTAAATAATTAAAATAAATTCAGAAATCAATTATAAAATATAGGGTGGTGTTTAGGGTTAGGACATGTGGTCGCACTAGTTTTACTTTAATAGTTCAACGTCATTGCACGAGAGTTCTACCTTAGCAATTGTGGACGTTAGCGAACAAGGCAAGTGACTATATACTTGCTCATTTTCTTTCCTTGGATTCGTTAGCTATATACATGATTATACATATTCCTACTTGTCACACCTAGTTCTTGTATGCTGTTCAATTCATTACACCATTCTGCCTGTATGTGACATGTAGAGACGAGAACATAATTGCTTAAGGGATTAATTAACTTTAACCCGGGATAATTGAGGAAAACATGACTACATACTTAATAAGCTTGATAATCAGAAAGGTTTAGTGTTGTTGCAACCAAATCGTCCCTGCAAGGTCAAGTAGTCGTCTTATTACCATCTAACAGGACGTGCATGTCCAAGAGCCCTGTGTTGCTCATCAGTCCAGGACCAACATGTCCAAGAGCCCTGTGTTGCTCATCAGTCCAGGACCAACATGTCCAATAGCCTTGTGTTGCTCTTCTGTCATTTCGCGTAGCGACAGATCGAACTTGGGTACCGATCGTTAGTGGTCGTGATCCCAGGCCCGCAAGAGGAACATCTTTCTCATTAATTTCTAATTTAATTGTAACTAACTTGCATATGGTACATTATCCTATTCTTTGCTATCATTTTTTTTGTGGCACTTGTTGGTTCTTTTCTGATGAACCTGGAACTCGGTGTCCAAATACTATAGATGAGGACACATTAGATGATTACTCATTTACGAGGATGTGGGAGCTGTTGAGGACTCCCAGGAGGACTACTTGGTATGACAATCATTATACATTTATTTGTTTAGTTTTATATTACGAGAGGAGAGAGACCTTGTTAGTTGGATAATGTTATTATCTTGAGAAGTTTTGTAGCTTACTTCTGTTATTATTTATTTAAGTTGAATTTTTAGGACATCTTTATCTTTGTTATCTGTAATGTTGTTCTCTGTTGTGGACATGGTTTCTTTGAGAATGTTGAATTGTCACTGGAATTGCCAGACGCTTAACATATACCGATAGGGGTATTCACCTCTAGTGCATATGCGTGGGTTTCTGTCACACATCTACTCCGTATTTTGGGAGCTGGACATGCCAAGGTTTTATTGGTGGCCCATGCAGGTCCACGTGTCCGTGATCTTTTATTATATCCACACACGAGTAGATATTACATACTTAAAACTTTTGGACCATTCATCGGTACCTTTCTCCTTTAGGATTTCCTTTGATATTTCCCTACCTCCCTTTATCTTCTAATTGTTTCGTGAGTTCCTTGCTATCATTGATCATCTTAGTAATTGGTTTCTAAAACCATTAATGTTTCGTTTCAAAGGAATGGCACCTAGGCATAGATCGATCGTGACGAAAACTCAGGACTAAAGGGAGTTTTTAGGAGTTGTCGAGGACTTTGTTGAGAACCACCACCACCAGCAGCAACAAACAAGGTTGTTGCAAGGACTTGTGGCAGCGCAACAGACAACTACGGTTGCTATGGACAGCGGTAGGCCCAGTAAAACCGCAACGCCACCATCAAGGCCTGGGAATGTTACAGACTTTCGTAGGCTTAATCCTAACTAATTCTCTGGTACTAGCAAATATTGGAGGCTGAGTAATGGATCATCCATATGGAGAACGAACTTACGACAGCTAGAGTACCTGCAGATGATATGGTAGACGTTGTGAAGATCCAACTACGAGATCTAGCACATAGTTGATGGATTACAGTGGAAGCAAGACTAAAGAAGCCTATTACTTGCAAGGATTTTAGAACATTTTTCAAGAGCTTTTTCCAGGACACAGCCAGGTGAGAGATGGAGTAGTGCATCATCAACTTGTGACAAGGGAATCAAAACACTCAACGAGTATGCAACTAAGTTTCTGAAGTTTAGTAGATTCGCACCATACAAGGCAGCAAAATAGAAGGATCACCACACGTGGCGGCGAAAGAGAAGGATCACGTACAATGGATCGAGCATTGTCTCATCCTCGAGATCCAAGAGCATTTGGTGTCACACTAATTAAAGGCTTATACTGCAGTTCTAAAGGCAAACAAGAAGTAATACAAGAGAAGGCGGCAAGGTTTGGAGGCCAGAAACGCCCAATTAGTAACAGTTGAGACTGTCATATACCAGCTCTCGAGATTCAACTATAGCAGCCGCATAAGTCTCCAACATAACATTGTACATCACTTCATCCAATAGACAGAATATTTGTGCTACGTGTCCTCTGATCCATGTCATCCCAAGAATCCTCATTCATATCGGAAAACTTTTTGTCCTTTCCGTTGACGGCCTTAAAACTCTCCATTTTTCACGAGTAGAGCTTTCACCCTTCTCTGCCACAAAGAAAAGTTTTATTTTTCATTGAATTTCTCCATCTTGAACTTGGTCTTATTAACCTTGTTACTCGTCTTTCTCGAAATTCTGAAAGAAAAAAAAAACTCTCTCAAACCTTAATGAACCAACGATTTCAAGAATCATGATCTAGGAAGATAGGAAGCGAACCAATGTCGTCACGTATTGTTGACCTAGATCTAAGAGTTTGAAATTCCGATGGGTCTCTTAGCTCTTATACCAATTGTTGAGGGTCGTGCATACGTGGAAGCGACAAAAACACAATAACCTTAAACGACGATGAGGAAAATAGCACTGCACAATTTAACCGAATAAATAACAACCAAGAACAACAAGCAAGCACACAATATTACTATGGTTCGAACAAGTTCGACCTACTCCATAGGACAAAATGAAAATAACTTTATTGAATCAAGAAGACGACCTTACAAGGATTACACAAATAATACCAGTGAGAAAACCTCACAAGATCTCTGATGGGTTCCCTCCTTCCTCTTGAAGACGTCCGTAATGGCCTCTCAAGAAGTGTCTTTTGATAGCCTCCTCAATGACCTACAACAGAAAGCCTTTACTCTCTACCCACAAGCCCTAGGGTTGGAGTACACCCTTCAATAGGATATGTTTTGATGTGTCGACTCCTCACACACTTCTCCGATTCCTCGAACGGCGTTCATCGCACTCAGATGTGAATGAGCCATATACAACAACCATCGATGTGCCTTCGTCCCTCCTCGAACTAAGGGCTGTGATACCAGCTCTCGAGGAAAACAAGAACCACAACATGAAGCGCGAGACCAAGAAAAGATCAAACGCATAATATGTGGTGGTTATGGCCATCCGGACAAGTCCTAACTATCATTAGATGAAAAGGTTGTTCATGTCACTCCCTTTTTCTAAGAGTCGGTCCCTTTCACTTCTCAAGAGAAAGATACAATAATTGAAATCGCTCAAATAGCCCAACCCCTTACAAGATACTCCAACTAGTAATGGTTGTTCACCGTCCAACAATAATGATCTTAACCCAAGGGCGGAGCCAGAATTTTAATTTACCCCGGGCTGAACTTAAAATTGATGAAGATGATTTTTGAACCCCCAAGTATCTCTAATTTCATCTTAGGATTGATAGTATACAGCCAAACGAAAATATTTTTTGTTGCTGGCCAATGCCCCTCACAACAAGCAAAATCTCAAGGCTGACAAAATGTGACCGACTAATATTGATATTAAGTACGTGCCTATGATTGAAATGGTTCTGATTGCCCTAGCTTTTTTTATCTCTAAATTTATTAATAATTATTTGCTATATGATACCAAAAAATTCGATACTAGATCTGATCCAAAACCATCGATACCACCGATTCCGACACTCATAGAAAGGGCCCTATGATGATTCTGATACCGAAATTGTGAACCTTGGTTTATAATTCTTTTGGATAAATGTGGACTCAAAGTGACAAGTATAATTGAAAAAAAAGAGCTCATTTCTGCCTTTTAGATGATCGGTTTTAGGTTATAAATCCATTTGATTAGGTGTTCGGTGTGCTTTATGAAACATAGTTTGGCAGTTTCTTGGACCATTTAATATAGTTATATATGGATACTTAATAATGACATTTGATCGACGGCAATAAATAATCAACTTTTCATTGTCCGAACATGCTGCAGGTTCAATCACTATTGGCAGTGATAATAAAAACACAAATGAAAGAAGTAAATTATTTTTGTAACTATCTTCAGGAGGAAGCGGACGGGGGAGGGGTGGTTACCAATCAGGAGCCTCAAAGCGGCGATTTGGTGGCCGAAGTTCTGCCGACCGCCCCGGAGAACGTCCGGTTCCACTTCTTGGCGACGAGTCCCTGACGGCTCCGCCCCGCCCTCCTCTCCGCCTTCCCCTCCCTCCCCTTCTCCATCCACCGCTTCGACCCCTCCCCCGTCCGCCCCCTCATCTCCCTCTCCGTCCGTCCCGTCCTCGACGGGCCCCTCAACTACGCCCGCTTCTACCTCGCCGACCACTCCCCCGTCCGCCCCCTCATCTCCCTCCCCTTCTCCATCCACCGCTTCGCCCCCTCCCCCGTCCGCCCCGCCCTCGACCAGCCCCTCAACTACGCCCGCTTCTACCTCGTCGACCCCCTTCGGGTGAACATCGATCATTATAGAGAGAGACTTGAGAAAGAAGGGAGAGCGACAAGACCGACTAACACCTCGAACCGATGGAACTGGCTGTTGGGACTGGCCGCTGGCAACAAGACGGTTGCGCGGTGCCTCCGATGGGACTGGCCGCTAGAGTAGCTGTGCTGGCAGCCGCCCGATGGGACTGGCCTAGCTGCCCAACGGCCCAAACACTAGCTAGTAGAGAAAGAGTTAAGAGGGGGAGAGCGAGATGGAGCCCAATCTCCCAGCTTTAAGCTGTTGTGCTGCCTTCCTCTCTTGTGTAACTGTGTTCTCAGTTGGCTCATAGGCCCATAGCTGGGTGGGCTGGGCAGCCACTACATATAAAAAAATCCGGCTGGGTGGACTGGAGCCCACCACAGTCCACCAGTAAATCCGCCCGTCTTGACCTGATGAAGGAGACAATCTTCTGTCAGAAACTTATTCCTCGTTGAAGTGCAAAAACTTAAAGAGGCTTGGATCTCTTTTAAAAATGGTGGAATCTCCCTCGAAGCACTTGAGAGCATACTTTATAATTCTAATTCACCCTTAGCCTCCTCTTTATAGATAGCTAAGAAACCCTAATCAATGTTAGAAGTCCAGACTTTGCCCCTAAGTTGGACCAAAACAATCTGAACTGTCGACTACTAATCTTAAAATTCGAATCCTGCATCAAACCACCTCGATCGGAATTCTGGTTTTCTCCAACCGGAATTCCAGAATCCGGTTTTGGCTCATTTTTTATGCTCGAAAATCCGAAATTCCTGTCGCCCATAACTGAAATTCCGGTTCTGATTGTTTTGGCCCAAATTGACTTTGGTCGAACCACGACCGCTTCATGATGTTCCACGGACGCTCCAGATTGCACATCCACCAGAAAACTGGGCTGGATTCCCAACACTTACGGATGTGGATGCATAAAATTCCATCCTGACATATTAGAATAAAACAAAATTCTAGGATCGATAGATGGGGCTTTGCTTGACGGAATCTCTCTATTCTCTATTACAATGATTATACTAGTATGCAACATCTAGAAATAAAGAGCTGAGGAAGAATTGTATTTGTACTTTTCTTCCAGATGGAAGAAACTTAGATTCTTTTGATAATTTGAAATGTAGTTAGTAAAATGCATACAATGACATAGACACGGTGTAGACGTTGGCATCTCCATACATGCGTGTTGTGTCAACGTGGAACCTGTTTTGCATTATTGACAGTGCAAGCCACATAATAGTAAACGAATTTGTTAAATACTGGTAGAGTTTCGAGTTTGGCATTTGGTCTCCACTAAGAATAATGAAGAAGTTACTGGTACGTATACAAGGAACTTTAACGAACAAAATCTACAATGATGCATGGGTAAATTAGACAAGATCACCAAATTAGAGAAAAGATAAAAATAGGTAATATTTCATTTAATAATTTGGATGCATCATGGATCAACTATGCCTGCAGTAAAAAAAGTCCCTCAATATATGTAAAGCAAATGGGAGAAATCATACCACTCTGTGCCAACTCCTTTTATGTGGTGGCGAGGGCACCGATGCCTTGACAAAATAATCATGTGCATTGAATGCCAAGTAGATGTCTCCAAATTTATCATCATGGAGCCTACGATATAACATTTCATCAGAAACTTCCAACTAGATTTAGTTATAAACTTTTATCCTTATTCATGTAATACATTGTGAAACAACAATCTTCTAATATCGAGACAACATATCATTTGACTACTATATAAGTAGCAATATAAAGAGACTCCTCTTACGTGAAAGCCAAGAACTTGCTCTCATGGTTGTCCCAGTTATCCTCATGCCATGTAACATCTTTCTGCATAAGAAACATAAAAAGTTACAGAAATTTACATGTAAGGTTAATACATTTCTTAAAATTTAAAAGATAGTTAAACTTCTTCTCAGGAAGTTACTCTTGAAAAGAACAAAGGAGTTACCCTTGAAATTAAACTATAAATTTTTTAATTGTACTATTAGTGACAAACATAAAAACAAAATGACATGGAAGTACTTTGAAAGCTTTGATGCAGCAACCCATTCACCAGAGTTATTACAGAACATATTGAAGCAAATAGAGGGTGGTAATATTACCCTAAAAAGAGAAAAGAAAATTGTGTTTTTTCTTTTCTTTTCTTTTACATTCTACTACTCCAAATGATACAAGAAAATGTTATACTTTTCCTTCTCTCTTTAAATATTCTTATTTTCATTTATGGTTCTCTGGTTTTTGAGGAAAATGGCATACTGTGCATAAGGAGCAATTAAGGACGGACTGCAAACCAAATCAAAATTATTTCAGTATGTAACTGTTGAGGATACTACATGTGGATTATGCAATGGCCCAGAAGAGAGCAGAGAGCACATGTTTTTCCAATGTTCATACGGTGCTGCCATATGGAAGAGTCCAATCGCTGCTTCTATGGGGAACCATGCAGGGCTAGACTTGATGGACACCATTAAAGCCATAAAAGCTGAACTTCAAAGAAAACGAGTTCATTCTGCTCAGGCACATCTTCAATGCCTTTATATGGCATATTTGGCAAGAAAGGAATAGAAGGGTGTTTAACAAAGAACAGAGAAAAGATAAGAAGTCAATGGCTGCTACAAAGACTGAAGAAGAACGTCCAAATTCTGATGAGCAATTGCAGGAAGAAGGGGGATAAGCACACTGGGAGTCATGTTTAGGCATAAGAGATATTGCACTACTGTTTAATACTATGCTACACATCAATAAGGCTACCTACTATGACATAGCATATAACTTTATGCTATGAAGTCCATGTGTCATTTTTCTATTAGTTGAGTGATAGTTTATGCTAACACCTTGTTTATGTTTCTTATTTATTATTTTGAAAGGGACTTTGTATATGGGATTGCCATATTAAATCTCCATTAACAAATCTTCTAAAATCTGATTTCCAAGTTATGCTCCTCCGCAGCTTATTTCTCTCCCATCACTCCAAATGAACTCCATTCCCATTTATACCGGAAAGCAACCACCACCCTCCACAGTCTTCGTCCCGCCTCATGCCTCTACTCCCTACCGCAGCCTTCCCTACCGCCTCACTTAGAGAAGCTGCCACCACCATGACCAGCCATCAATGTTATAAATTTCACTAGGCGGATTCGGTGCGCCAAAGGGCCGCCTAGGCGGACGAACTGAATTTTTTTCTCATATGAATGCAATGTAATAGAGATAAGTATTATGTATGTTAAATATTTACACGTGTAAAGCTCTTGTGGTTAGTAGGCAAGGGTGTAAGTTAGTTGTTCAGAGAGCCAAGGTTCGATTCTTGAGGCTTTTTTCTTTCTTTCTTTTTTTTTATTTATAAAAGGGGATGAGAGGAGAGAGAGGGCACATATTCACTGCACCTCCCTCTCCTCTCTTCACCATCATCATAACCACCACTACCCGCTGCCACCAAGCAGTCAAGCACCTCCCTCTCCTCCTCTTCACCACCACCACCACCACCACCACCACCAGTAGCAGCAGCCGACGGCGGTAGACGCGGCAGACGGTGGTCAGGTAAAATTCAAAATAATTTGATTTTTTTTTTTGAAATTTTAGGTCCGCCTAGGCCTGCCTAGGGCCAGACAACGCCTAGGACCGCCGCCTAGGCCAAAATCGGTGCGGTCGGCGGCCGCCTAGACCAAAATTTAGAACACCGCCAACCATCTTCTCCTCTGATGGAGAACCTATACCATCCTTTCTTGAGCCCTTCAGTCCCCTCCACCGGCCCCTTCTTTGATATCCACTCCTCCATGTCTCCTTCTTACTGGCACCTTTTTCAATGTTGTCCATTATCGTATCCGTCTCATCACGAACAAAAACAAACTAGCGAAACAAACAAACATATTGTTGATGGAGAAAAACATGTGAAAGATCCAAACAAAGATCGAGACATCAAGCCCTTATAAGAATTGTCTGTCTCCAAATTGGAAAAAGATACATAGAAGTAGTTGTTACAGAAATTGCGATTGTGAATGCTAGGTGTGAAAATCTTGAACAATGTTTCGAAACATTCCAAAATACATGCCGTCTCCGTGTCTCTGTTTCCTTACCTTGTCGTGTCGGTTCTATGTCCGTGCAACATAGGGATCTATGTTTTGTGATCTACAAAGGTACCAATTGCAGAACAATTTAGAGGCTCTTGAAGCATTTAATCCAAAGCACATTAGAAGATGAAATTATACTACACGTAACAAACAAACATTTTCTTTTTCCACTTGACTTCAAAACCAACCAACCCCATTCTCTCAGAACTAATACTTCATTAAACAAATCTGTTCATTTGATCCATTCCAGGATGAAATTTGTTCCACAATTCAACCATTCATGTTCTTTGATTATTTCTTTTCCCTTCTCTATCGAGTACTTTTGGAGGAAAAAAGGGTGATGCGCTACCAGAGGTTTCAATCATGATCCACAGAGCCATAGTGTTGTTTCTTCGAGCAATGGTGAAATGCTTCCAATCATAGTTGAAAGAAGAAAAAGGAGTGGAAGCATAACTAAGTACAATGGTTCCAATATTGTTGTTCTCTAAAAGGAAATTAAAATTGTTTTCAATGGGACACAATACGAGTTTTCGGGCAGTGGTGAAGAGATGGGCGGAGAGCTGGAGGGAACAAAGGGCAGGAGCTGGCTGTGGTGGGTGGACGGAGGACAACTACAGACTTCGTGGTGGTGGCTGAAGCTTGGTAAGGCAGCGATGTGGGCTGTGGTGGGGAGTCGGAACGGGTGGGACGGAATAAAGGCAGTGGAGTCATGGTGACAGCTTTTCTGGATGAACTAGGGGGATTCATTTGGAGTTCAGGGAGAGAGACAGAAGTAGAGAGATATACACAGGGAGAAATATTTTGGAGGGATTAACAAATGCCATATATATAGTTCCTTTCCAAATCGTAAATAAGAAACATAACAAGAGGTTAGCATAAACTATTGCTAAACCAATAGAAAAACAACAAATAGATGTCATAGCATTAAGCCATATGCTATGTCATATCATATCCCATTATTATTAATAAAATATAAATAGTAATAACAATAATGATATAATAATAACAATCAAATTAGAGTTTCTAAATCAGTTCATGTGTAGCAACCGGGTAGCATATATAAAGGAAATATACTACCAATAATATTTACTGGACCAATTGTCAAAATTCCTTTCTCAATAAATACTTAAATTTGTAAGCTAAGCTAAGGAAAGTAAGTTGCTTGACATATAGAATTAAATTCAGATTTGCAAACTTACTTTCGTGAGGAATCTATCACGTCTTAGTATAGGATGTTTGTGGCGGAACTTTATCATCTCTGAGAAAAATCTATAGTGGTCGTCTCTTCTTGCTTCCAGCTGTTTTATAACAAGCAAAGAACAATTAGTTTTGGCATTATCTAGCTGAAAATATTAAGAGAAGATGGAAATATATGTCTACTTTTCCCCACTGGAAATGGTTTATGGAAGTATCATGTCCATAGCTATTATTGTTTCCGTTACGCGTGTGTCCATACTCATCACCCATCAACATCATTGGCGTTCCCTGTTCATAAGCCAGCAAGTATAAAAACTGACTTACAGATATACATGATTAATAGTTTAAGCAACTGAGCAAAGAATAAACTGTAATATAAAAAGCTAGGTCAATATAGTGAAAAAAAAAAAAACTCATCTTCCAGGAAACATCTTTAAACATAATCTAATACATGGACAGAATCAGAAAATTTCCTGGAGAAAACAATAGTTGAATTCATTTCTTGTCATCAGAAGCACAATCAAACTTCACCATAATAGATGCAAAACCAATTAACATACACTTACCACAGGTTGGATAAAAAGTGCAATCTGTAGGCATATACAGTGTTTATCCAACTGTTAAAAGAATTCCTCTATTGGTGAATATTCTGCACTGACGATCAATTATGGTGAAGTTTGATTGTGCTTCTGACGATCAATCTCTTGCATGGAAAAACATACGCCTAGAACCTGCTTAAATTTAAACTTCATAAATGCATATTATGTACAAAAACTACACCAACTTCTATGAAAGTGTACTTCTGAGAGCATTGCAAAATGAGCTGTGGAAAAAGGAAGGACACAGTGGGAAGGAAGCAGCCTTAGCCTCTGTCCGGTTGATCATTCTGTTGGTTGTAATGTGGACATTCTCTGCAGCATTAGTGTTTTTCAATCCCCACTCTGTTTGCCTTCCCAATGCGTTCACCTTACTTCGACTATTCAATATTTGCCATCACTTCCCACGACCTTCTAGAAAAAAGCATCATTTGTCCTGGACTAGGGTAAACCAATTTTTCCTATCCTAATAGTTTGAGTTGGTTGTTCGCGACCCCCAAGTCCGCACTGCTTCAAAAAATTCGTCTTCAATCTCTCTTCGCAACGGAAGTAAGGGGGGGGGGGGGGGGGGGGGGGGGGGGGGGGGGGGGGGGTGTTCCGCGCTCACTATAAAGCCTACGCCTGTATTCCTTGAAAGCTTGATCCGCCTTAGGAGCTACCACTTCTTATGCTTTGTATCTATTCTTTCTCCTCAATACTGCGTGGCGCAAGGTTTATCGAAATCATAAACAAACTTCCTCCTCAAAGTTTGGAAGGCAAGCGAAGTAAGGCAAGCGAAGTAAGGCAAGCGACGGTAAGGTGAACACCAGTGAGGAAAAAGCAAGAGTACTTCAATGCTAGGGACCCTTCTATAAGATAGCAATTGATTGGGCTCGCCTTCTCTCTCTTTGGTTGACCTTCTAAGAGGAAAGATGCGCACATTCACGCTGTCAAAGAGAACATTAGGGGATTGCTTTGGAGAGAAGGCGAGTGAAGTGCTAGAAAATGATCCACCATGACTTGTATGGGTAATAGACCAAGCTTTCTCGTTATCAGATCTAACCTTTCTGAAAACCTAGTAGTCTAGTCCGAAAAGATCAATTCACTCAGATTCCTTTGGTAGGGTAAGCACATGACTGGACAGGTTCTTGCATAGGTTATACCACATACTTATACTCACCCACATGGGCGGAACCACCAAAGACCGAGGAAGGAAGTCCATGTCTTGGGTTCGAATCCCAATACTGACCAACAAATATTTTCCTATGAAATAAATTTAATAATATTCTAAGTCTAGAAAATCTGGATAAAATCTAGGTATAGAAAAAAAAATGTTGAACTGAAAGGAGAAATCTAGAGAGATTTTTTTTCCTTACAAAATTAATTTAATATCTTCTAAGTTGAAAAAATATAGACAGAATTTTGGAGTGATTGAAAGTGCTGGAGAGGGGGAAAAAAAATCTAGAGAGAGAGAGATATTAAAGAAGAAAATCAACCCATTGTTGAATTTGTCAAAGTCCCTTCCACTACACCAAACACTAGAGTGTTAGTAAAGGTTGAGAGTTATATACTTATATTATTCTAACATGTACATGGAGATCAAAGGTCGACTTTATAGGCCCAAGTTGGATTCGCTTAGAACATGCGTCAAAGGAGATTTGAACCTGGGTTAATCTAAACACCATGTTGAAGTCCTTGCAACTGTACCAAAACTCTATAGCTTTAGTGAGGGTGAGGGTTACATATTCATATTCTAACAAAATAAAATAAAGAGATAAGACCATAGAGACATTACATTCATTCCTTAGTTTTCAATAAAAAAAAATGGTTTCATAAAGTCCATGGACCTTGAAAGTATTGACTAGTTGAGAGGGACCGGAAAGAAGATTCGAAAAGTATGAGGGACCTAAACAAAATTTTCCCAATATTCTCTTTAGAATAGGAGTTTGAATCCTCGAGAACATAAGCAGTAAGTAAAATTTCTCTCTAACCAAAATATAGATGGAGCAAGTACAGTACTGGGTCCTTGCCTAAAACTGAGCATGGTGACCAATTACACCAGCCTTGGAATCTCAATGGCATTGCCAGAGCCAGTTGAAGCATGTATCAGCAACAAAGGTCCAATATAGTAAAACAAATCGCACAAATAGAATTAAGACCCACCTGACAGTGCTAGTACTATAACCCTGGCTTCGTATGTGATAGTGGAAACTTTCCAGCATTCAATCTTCCCCAGCCGGTTCGCCAATCAAATTCAACTTTCTTATCCTTGATGATGATGTTGCCTTTATTGCCAGTAAGCAGTAATCACTGTGGCCATTTTCTGCTTCTGCTCAATTACCAGAGCTCTGTCGTTGCTTGAGGTCATTTCAACTCATTTCCATACTGATTAAGTAGAAAGACATCTGGATCTCTCTGCCAGGTCTATCTATTTGAAATTGTCAAGTGCACATGTATTACATGAACCGGCTTATTGCTTTCAGCAGCTCATCTAACATTGCAACTCCTCCATCACAACATACACCCATTTGAACAAGCCCCTTTAATAGCTTTGTGATACCCGTATTCGCTTTCACTATGATGCTTATCCCTCTTGCCCTTTACCACATCAAAGGCGTGTCCAATTTTTGCCTCTGCTTACCAAGCACAGCTGCAACTTTAAGACACCAACCAAATCAGCTACGACACAAATTGTGAGGGCTGTTACTGAAACGTACCTGCAAATCCACAACCTTTTCTTTTCTTGATGGCACCAACCTTTGTCCACTACAATACCTATTCTGAAGACAGCTGTTGCATTTTTGAGAACTCATTAGTTTGATTAGCCTGGTTAACACTGGTTCCTATATGTCCCTTTATCCTGTACTGATTGGGTTAGTGATGTCCTGCACTTCCAGCTTCTGGAAGAACCGTCTTAGGGTTCAATCAGTTGTCATTGGCTCATCCAAATCTTTTTGCTGGCATTAATGATTATGGCAACTCTAAATGTAGACCTCAGCGTAGGATCCATCCAGATGCAGATGTGCTTCAAGTTGGCTTATTCTCCACTGTTTGTAAGATATGTCACTTTCTAATCTACATACTTTGATGGGCAGAAAAAGTAATACCAACTAATATGTAGAATGCCTTTCAGCACAATAGGTGACCATCAAGAATTACATGCTTTGGCACCCAGAAATGACTGAAAAGCTTAAGTTGTAAGGCATTAGGCCAACTTAACACCCCTATCATGTGCAACACCCATGCACATGGGAAGATAAGAATAAAAGTGAGCAACAAAATTGTTTACAACAAGCTTTAAACCCAAGATCTCTAGAAACTTGATGCTCTATACCATGCCAGAAAACCACTTTCACACAAAAGTTTAAGCTTTTAGGTAGTGAACCAATAATGTATTACTAGGTTAATTGCCTGCCTCAAGTATACACTTTAAAGTCAACTTTTCATTTTCTCAAATGCTCATCCATGAACTGGAGGCCTGATGTCAGTGACAGTGATATTGTCTGTTGGTCATATATGGTTGTGGTTAAATTATCTGATAGAGTCTGTGCTATGACCTTGCATCAGAACCATTATCGTCTTTTAGACGGCCACCAGTAGGAAAATTCCTTTTGACCTCATTCCTTCATTATCTCTTTGACACCCCTATTACTATGCTGAAATCAACCAATAGCTTCCTTATAACATAAATAAAGTATGGCAATTGTAAGTTCCATGAAGTGTGAGACACTTAAACAACTTTGGATGTTCCCCTACACTTGATGTAATTACAATTTCTTCCAGATGGAGGAGACTGTTACAACACTTCTAGGAAATCCAGTGCTGAAACAGTGCCCAGTGTCGACCTTTGTCCCAGTAGACTTGCATCAGTGAAATCAATATGGCACAATAACACATAGCTTCTTATTTTAGACAGTACCAAGACGATCTCAAATAGCTCCTGTGCAATCTACGCTCAATTCCCACTGGGTTTAAAACAACTTCTTGTAGTTCAATTCAATTGTAGTAATCTATAATCTTCATTCTGAAGTTGGCAACATTTTGAAAATATGTGACACTTCACAATAACCATACTTTTCTGCTATCAGTGGACTGGGATCCAAACAATCATCTAAATAATGATCTTGAGCAGCACCAGCTTCATGTTTCCACTGAGATATCTCACTCTGTTTAATTTTATTGAGGTAATGTATCCGTTGTCAGCCTTTATATAATTACTATGGGTAGCATTGCCTTGGTTAACTACTATTTCTAACCAAGCTGCTGTTCTTCTGATTCTCAAGTACATTAACCTAAAAGCTTTTACTTCTGCTCCAGGACACATTCCTACATCAATTTATAAGAACTCCATTGGTAAATATCGGCCTTGATGATCATATTTACATAGGTGAACCACCAAAGGCCTAATGCTACTTCCATCCAAGGTGTCCATCCTGGCCCACAACCTAACAACTTAAGCTTTTAGGTCAATGTAGTTTCCGAAGTGGAGTGGCATTAGAGCATCTCCTTTCTAGAGGTCATGAGTTCAAACCTCATTATAGACAATTTATGTTGCCTCATTTGCTATTCCCACATGCATGGTTTCTCGTTGGTAGAAGGGTGTTCTCAAGTTGGCTTGGTCAATGTTGTTAGCTAGCCAACAAGGTAAAAGTGGCTCCAAGGAAGAAAATCAGATATATTAGGTGGTGATAGTGGTTGTTTGCAAGGAAAGGAAAATCAAATATATTTTTGGATAGGCAGCGATGGTGATTGTATGCAGTCACCATTCTGGAAACTTGATAGTGGTAGGCCCACTCTTGCTTCAATGCTCCATTTTGTTAATTGTTATCCACAAATTCTACATTTTAGAAGCATCGAGTCATGCTGCTGCTGCTGCTAAGAATTATATAAATAGAAGTACAATATGCAATGATGTACTGCCATTATTATTACACATGTCATTCAGAGCAAGAGTAGATGGTTGGAACTGACAAGTCCGAAATTGATACAAACTGTCAACTTATCTTCTATTATATAATGAGGCTTCAAAACGGCTCAAAAGTGAGCCGTATTATGGTCCATTTTATTTTAAAAAATAAATTATGTAAAAAATTGTTGGAAATTTTTTTTAATTTGATATATATATTCAACATGGGGAAATCAATATGGCACAATAACACATAGCTTCTTATTTTAGACAGTACCAAGACGATCTCAAATAGCTCCTGTGCAATCTACGCTCAATTCCCACTGGGTTAAAATAGTGATTAATAATGACTCTGGGTTTCTCATATAAGTATAACTTTGCTAATCCTACATAAGTCAGGTAGATGACAAACAGGTATCGGCAAACTTACTATCAAGGAAACAAAGGAGTACATGATTTGGTCCCTTCTACCTTCATTTGCTAATGTGTGAAATATAATATCTAGGTGACTAGGTCCATGTTTAATGTTCATCAGTAGGAAAAATAGGAAAGCCTAGAATTAGCAAATAAAGTAACTTAGAAATCTTCTAACACAACCACCACATGATTTTTTTCACTCTTAACTAGCATCGATCAATGTGAAACGAAAAGAAGTAAACCCTGGTAGATGAGTAAAATATAGCACGAACCAAATAAACAGGCAATGAAAAATCTTAGAGAAATAAACCATAATAGATTATATCATTGTGGTCGTAGTTATGTGTCACAACAATGTTCAAATAGGGAAGTGATTCTGTAAAGCTGAAAAATTAACAATTACTTCAAACTTTAGATTAAAGAAATGTTACCTGAGAAATCATCAATGCCATGTGAAAGTTCTTCATTTGCCGAGAACGCAAAGCATGAATATTGACATCATCGGTTTCACCTAATTATCGCAATCCCAAAAGATATGGATGAAATTGTATAATCCACCAACATAATTGCCTACTACACATTCTTCTAAAATATATAGTTAGTTTATTTTATATGTTACAAGTTCACCCCATACACTAAATGATCAAAACAACCATTCTAGTGGAGCCCAATGTCATTGATCGGTGAAATAGTCGCTGGCCAGGAAGTTCCAAACACATTGTAAAGTGACCCGTACTGAGAAATAAACGGGAAACCAAACCGAAGTTTGGTTTAAGGGACCAAAATAGTGATTAATAATGACTCTGGGTTTCTCATATAAGTATAACTTTGCTAATCCTACATAAGTCAGGTAGATGACAAACAGGTATCGGCAAACTTACTATCAAGGAAACAAAGGAGTACATGAGAAAAACTTAAACATGAGGTGTTTTAAGTCATGAATGGCTTTCTTTTGATAAGCCTCACAAATGTACTCTTCCTCTCTCCTCTGAGAAAGACACAGGAGCTGACAGGAAGAATTACGGGAATGATTCATAAACATATGAATCTTGTATATGCGGATTCATATAGGATCCCGCTAGATATTATCTACAATAGGTTGTTATCTACAAGGTTATAAAAATCCAATATGATTTTTATCTCAACTGGCATTATTAGTTCAAGAGCAGTTCTTAGTAAGCCAACCTACCATAAATTTGCATAAGGAAATCAAACTGGAAGTAATTCTGTAAGATTTAGGGTTTTGCATTAATTATGTCATATAGATAATGTAAACTTATTTTATTTCCAAAATTCCATGTTACGTTCTAGGAACCCTTAGATTATACCGTTTCTAAATCAATAAATAACATTTGTAGCCATGTAGGTTATTCAGCTCAACCTTCTAGCCATAAATCCAAATAGATTCTCCCAGATAAGTGTTTTATATCTTAACATACGCAGAATGACTTTTCTCAAGAATGTCAGGGTGTGGCCCTCGTGTTTAGTTATATGATAACTTGTAAAAAATAAATCTATAAATCACCTTTTCTCTCATATAAAGGTAGTAGAATACCTTTCCCCATTTATCATGGCATTTTTAGTCTCTGGATACTTATTAAATAAGTTAGTTAACCGGACCAACCTTTTCTGTTTAATCTTCCCAGCACACTTTCAATCCCCAAAGAAAAGTTAACCAGGTGGTACCACTTTATTTTCTTTAAAGGGACTTATAACCAACATACACTAATTTGTCTACTGCATCTATAATATCTAACCTGGCCTCATCACTTAGCTTTATTTATAGTTATCTAGCCATTCCCTCATAAAAGAAGTTCACAGAAGTAACTATTGTTCTTAATTTTCTCCTCCTTTACTAGAACACTATGATCTTCCCATTTTATAACAGAACAGTGAGCGGTGAAAGTACTTTTTTCAAATAAAGATGGAACTGGCCTCACAGAGGTAGCTTTCCGGGATTTTTCACTAGGCTCACCAACCAACCTGGACTTTGATTCTTATTATTCTTACCGGATATCAAAAGAATAAGGATTGCAAAGTCTAAGGTAAAGAATGAAAGGTAGAGTGGGTGCGGTGATTAGACGTAGGGATTGCTCCTTCTACGGTCCAGAGACAACCAATAGAACTCACTCTTGGACACTCCAGTCTCCCTTAAACCTTGGCAGCAAATCTTTCTTCTTTACCATACCGAGGAATAGGTAAAACTTGGTGGCTATCCTACACTGATTGCACCGGTAGTCATTAGTATGAGAAACTCTCAAGTATCTCCTTAGGCATTACCTACTATCTGGAGGCTCCAATTCCTGATTGAACAGTTGGTGCAGCAGAAATTTACAGGAGAAAGAGAGTAGAAGTTCAGCATAGATGGAAACCTCTTAACAGTTAGATAATCACAGCTGATGAACATATTGCTTATAGCGTACATGACATATCCTAAGTTGCACTAGGGTTAAAACCCTAAGAATCATTAAAGGCCAAGCATATACAAACAAAATAGACTGTCAATTCATAGATATTACTTGTATTAGTTCTCAACAGTTACATGGTTCTTACAAATATATAAAGTTGTATAGAAGTCCTGCCACTTGGGCATGTTCATAAAATTCCAATGGAGAAGGATGCCAAAGGCAGCAACTAAAATCCTGGAAACAACATAAAAATGATGTGGGTTGTGGGAAAACAATTGCCAAACATAGCAGAGAAAGAATTGAGTTCGATGATGATAACATAGACATGGCTTACATTAATTTTATTTTGAAATATAATTTAAAATAAAGTAACAATTAGGCATTGATTCTTTTATGCACATCGAAGCACAGAAGTTACTTAAAGCTACTTCTTGAAAGAATAAATATAACGAAGATATACAATAAAGTTAAAAATTACCTTCGACACCACAATTCCAGCTAAAGTTGTCATTGCTTCCATCATTGCCATGTTCTCCATTAGCATTATTGTGCTACATGGTCAGCAATTATTCACAAAAGGTTAATAAGGCTATTGAGGAAGTATTACATTTGTAGGGAAAACCATTTATTTCAGCTACCTTGAAATTACTAAAAAATTCAAGGAGATTTACTTCAAATACCTTGAAATTGTACGAAACGAGGTCATACAATGTGAACCCATCATGAGCTATGACAAAATTGACACTATGGTATGGCTTCCGCTTGTTCACCTATTACATAAGTAAGCATACCAGGAAGTGTCAGAAAATCACCTAACCAGAGTAGTAAAGTTTATGAAGTTTGTAGTAATACAATTTAGCAATAAAGTAAAGTGGGAATAGGATGCAAGATTAAGGTAGTACAAGGGACTAAAAGGGTGTATTACAATAAAATTTACATACCACTAATGATCATGTTTATGAACAGTAACTCCACCACTCCCTAAGATATGGGTCCTTACTTGCACCAACATGAAGGAAGCACTTTGGTATCATTGACAACATTCCAGAATTTATATTCACATAATGTAGACATGAAATTCTTTGTGGAAAAAGGAAGAGAGAACGATAGGATACAGTAGTGTCGTCCTTGGTGGGAATGTCCGCCAAAAAGCTGGACTCATTGTAGTTCTATTTCCTCTTCTTGACGCCTCCACGGAGGTGGAGGACGAGGTGGAGTGTCGACTCATTCTGAATGTTGTATTCGGTCCCTACTGTTCCTGGAGAGGATCAGTTGTTGCAGGTACGACGTGATCTTTTACTCTAGGTCTTCGACTTTATGTTGTTTATGGTGTTGAAGCTCTCTACTTCGAGAGTGACGATCTTGCCAATTAGGATTTTGACGAAGATTGTCATGTTCTTCGCTACGGAAGAAGAAACTAGGGTTGGGGTGTGGTTTGGATGAATGGAGACTTTATGTCCCGATCCGCATGGTGCATTATGATGGCTTGTTGGCTCGAAGGGCCTAGTTGAGCTTGGATTTATGTGGAAGGATCATTCGGAAAGCTATGTGATTGGGACAGAAAGTCAATTCAAATAAAGGTGGGTGGCGTTGGTCCTTCGCTCTTTTATCTTCACGCTTAACAAAATGATTATATGTTTATGTTTGTTTGTTGTGTTGCTAAATGATATCCAACAAGAATCACAAAAGATAATGAAAGATAAGTAATAACATTGCTTTTAATCTAATGTAAAAGAATGTTGATTATGTTGTATTGTTGTAACAAAGATTTAGAACCGTTGCGCCACCATTTATGGAGTCCCCGAAATTGGCATTGTATATTTCGAGCTACGACTCGAGGAGATATGGTAAAACAATAAGTCTCTGGTTTGACTGTTTGATAAAAGCAAAGTCTCTGGATTTGGCAATAAAGTCACTGGATGGGACAGCAAAGTCCCTGGATATGGCAGTAAGAATTATGAGCTACAGCTCTAGAAAATGTTGGCATATTTATTTAAGTTTCTATATTATGTATGATATGTTTTTCTTTTTATAGCTAAGTTGCATATGGATGCATAGTCATGGATAACTTGTGCGTAAAGTTTAGTTCCTCGAAAGGTACTCCGGGGCTACGGATCAGCTTCGGCCTAGGAAGGAACAATGATGGTACTGACGTACTAGCATCGGAATTTTGGGACCTTCAGTGAGGTTAGCTACCAGCACTGTAAGGTATGTCGTAATTCCACTAGTAGTCGAGACGGCTCGTAGCTGGTGACCTTGATGCAGATAGACAGCATAGCTAATGATGTCTTATGCAAGCTGAGTAAGTTATTACTCATTTATACGAAATGACAAACGACAATTGGTAAAAATAACCGAACTCGTAAAATTTATGATGTTTCAGTTATGTTCCTATCATATATGAATTGTTAATTTACCCTAAGACAAGGTAGCAAGATCACTATTAAAAGTGTTATTCTCAAATAATTTACGGCGTTGATTTTAGGTGAGTCGGGTTAGAGCCGCTCACCAATATACGACAATGTACTGATACACCCCAGCTTTGCAGGTGTGGGGAGTAGCTTGAACAATTATGAGACATCAAAAAATTTGTTTGACGAACATAAGCTCTTGTAAAGATGTGGGCTTCTATTATAAAGGGCTTAATGTATGAAACATTATAATCTTTTGTACCATCGACTTATAAGCCAAGTCAACAAGTTTAATATAAGTCAAGTTTGACAAATTTTGGTTGGCTGTTAACAGCCTTTGTATTCCGCTGCAAAATATCAATAAGAGGACATTTGGTACGCGGAATACTATATAGCCGAAAATTCTAAAATATCAATAAGAGGACATTTGGTACGCGGAATACTATATAGCCGGAAATTCTATATTTCCGAGAATCAAATTCAAAGTAATTAAATTTCCTGGAAAATTACATTCCCATGTTTGGTGACTATTTAAATATTCCCCAAAAAAATAAAAAATGATAAAAAAAACTTTAAAATGAAAAGAAAAAAACCCAAAAACGAAAAAAAAGTCAAAAAGGAAAGGAAAAAAAAGTAAAAACGAAAAAAACGTTAAAAAACGAAAAAAACAAAAAAAAGACCAAAATACAAAAAAAAGACCAAAACGACAAAAATGAAAAAAAAGACAAAAAACCAAAAACGATAAAAAAAAAAGCGACAAAAAACGACAAAAAATACCAAAACAACAAAAGCGACAAAAAGCAACAACAATGACAGAAAACAACAAAAAACGATAAAAAAAGGACAAAAAATGAAGAAAACAAAAAGTGACAAAAAAACGGAAAAAAGAAAAAGACGACCAAAAACGACAAAAGACAAAAAAAGACAAAAAATGACAAGAAATTTTTTTTATTAAAAAGGACAAAAAACTACTAAAAAAAGGACAAAAAACAACAAAAACGACGAAAAAAGAAAAAAAACGACAAACCGGTAAAAACGACAAAAAAGAGACAAAAAGAGACGAAAAACGACAAAAATAGACAAAAACCGATAAAAAGCGACAAAAACTACTAAAAACGACAAAAACAACAAAAACCGACAAAAACGACAGAAAACGATAAAAACGACAAAAAAGAGACAAAAAAGAGAAAAAACGACAAAAAATAACTAAATAATAACAAAAAATAACAAAAAAGATAAAAACGACAAAGAACGACAAAGAACCAATAAAAACGACAAAAATGACCAAAAAGTGGCAAAATTGACAAAAAAACAAAAAACGAAAAAAAGCGTTTAAAAATGATCAAAAAGTAGAAAAAAGTTTAAACAAAAAAAAATTTTGCCGGACAAAAGAAAAATACCCACATATTCTTAAGGGATAGGATTTTCATATTTTATGGGTAAACTATTTACCCGGGTATTTCTAATTCCCGAGAATAAATTTTTTATAGCTCAAACAAACATGGTAATAGATTCCCACCCTAAATTTTTCGAGGAATAGAAAAAAAATACCGCATACCAAACGCCCCCTAAAAGAGATTCTTTCTCATGTATTCTGTTGTCATATCAATTAATCTACTTATTTCGGCTGCATTGTCATTGTTTC
Organism: Iris pallida; assembly: GCA_029216955.1. Taxonomy (NCBI): domain Eukaryota; kingdom Viridiplantae; phylum Streptophyta; class Magnoliopsida; order Asparagales; family Iridaceae; genus Iris; species Iris pallida. The sequence goes on along the minus strand of JANAVB010029617.1, from coordinate 8,958,850 downwards.
TGAGAAATATTATTAATTGTGTTTGGTCTGCCTTGTAGAAGTACAATTTAGGCTTGTACGGCATCCAGTGGTTACTTTTCAGTTCTGCAGCTTCGGAGCGTGACATAATGATATCAGAACACGGTTTTACTTCCTTGGATCCTCATTTGATTCATTTCAATTCTAAGTTGCTTGCGCGATTAAAAGTCTCTTGACCCTCCTTCATATTTCACTAGTTGTTCCATACAATAAGTCTAAATATGTTGTGATGTCCTGGATGTATTTATTGAATAATAATGATACCCAAAAACACCAAGAATGATTCAATGCAATAATATAACCAGATAAACTGCGAATGATACTTTGTTTGTGGGATTCCAGAAAAGTCGATAGATATGTTGCACTCGACGGAATAATGACATGGTATGTCAGGAAGGAAGTGTGCATAAACTTCAGTGATTTGGATCAACAAAAATTTTAAGTTGATCCGTTGTGTATTGGCTTGGTTATGTTTCATACTCTGAGAAAGATGATATTGTGTTTGGTGGTCGACTGTGCCACGAGGGACAGGATAGTCCGGAATGGACATTGAATCAGTGCGAAGACAAGTATTCTGTCGGAAAGGACTTGGTTTCTTAGTGGTATATGCCTCTACCCATTTAGTAATAATATATGTCTCGACCCTTACCTAGTTCTGTATCTAATGGAACCCTTACATTTATCTTCCTAAAGTATCTTTCTTCGTATCTAATATCTATTTCCGTATCCGATGGTCACCAAGTTCATAGCTAATAAGACTAAACAAATGAATCATTAACTGTTAGCAACTAAGTATTAACTTAATGAAACTTTATTGTATCCAACGTATAATGACTTGCCGGTGTGAGTTTTTACTCTGTTTCTTTGAGAACAAGGCACCCCTTTCTAACTTCCAGTATATACATAGAGTGCCTCTATTACATTGGATTGCAAGATTACGCTATTTTGACCAAGACTACAAAACCTCCCTAGAGAGAGGAGTCAATTCTTAGTTAAATTCGTCCAAGATTCTTCAGAACATGCTTTCTAATAACTGTAAACATTACAGTGCAATTATATCTTGTAAAACCAGTCAGGCCAACACGATAATGATCTAAATTTAATCAGCACAAAAGCTACAAAAGCAAGGATACAAATTTGTGAACGTTATTGCTCATACCTGGTATAAGTCGGCTGATCCTGACACACGAGTTGCAAAAGCACCCTTCAGTCCTAGGTCACCCTGACAAATGCATCTCATGGATATTCTTTAATCATGGATTTGCAGAACCAACAAAAAAAATGTTCATTAAAATATAAGAGCAATGTCATTAGAATGTACAGAATATTGAGAAGTTCACAGAATATTGTGAAGTTCACACAGTTGGACTCAAGTTTAAAAATTAAAACAATAGAAAAACCAAAATGAGTCCAAAATTTCAGGGTAGCACATAGCTTCTATGGAAACTAAATGAGCAATGCTAAACGTAACTCATGTGAACAAGATGTAACAAATAATGACAATTTCCTATACAACAAGTTGTATAGGAAATATGATGGCTTCTGTATTCGGGTTCATGAATGCACTAATATCTAAACATCAGAGAATGCATGTATAAATAACTGTCGGAAACATGTCTTGGATGAAGCGACATATTTCTTCAACACGTGGCAGAAAATAAGCTCCCCTGCATATGGTGGATACTATGAATTTCATCTCCCTGAGTATGAAATATAGACCGTAGTTGGAGTCAAATAGACAGAGATAGCAGGTAAAAAATTTACTGTTGGTATCCTGCTTCCTAAAGGGAGCCTTTTTGGTTGCAATAAAGAAGAATTTCAGAAATTCTCTACAATCCTGTTGTTGGGGGTTGAGGGTTCAATTCCACTGAGAATTCGAAATCCAACCTTTTATATGTAAGTTATATATTTAAGGAACCCGATATGAATGTGCAATATTTTGCTTTATCCTTGACATGTACCCGACATGCCAACACCGCCCAAGTTTTAATATCCTGGTTTAACCTACTGGAGGAGAGGGATACTAGTAAGCTGGCTCGAATATTATTTCAATATTCAAATCATGTGGATCCCTGGTAAATAATACCTCTAAGAATTTGGGAGTCTGGCAACCTTATATAACCATCTTAATACAAGCTTCGACCTGTCATGTGATCCCTGCTTACTAATACCCCCAAGAGCTTGGGTGTTTGGCAACCTTATCTAACCATCTTGATACTGATACTAGGCTTGACCCATCGCCAAAGACTACCAAAGAAGATGGTAAAGTTGGTAGATATATAGTCCTGGAAATTATTGCTTGATTGCTTCTCATCTACATGACAACTTTTCATCATCATCATCCAAACCCTCTCGCATCATAATGAGGTCGACTATGAAGCATAAGAATGCCCCACAAAAGAATTGGCACAATTTTTATGACCAATTGTTGACTTGATGTCAACCCTATATATTGGTGCCAGATTCCTAGTGAGGTAGCTATAAGCATGAGAGAGGGCCATGCACAAAACCTAGACGTCCAATTGGCAAGCAGGTAGACCTACCGCTTTGCTATGCAGTTTAACCTCATGCAACCAAAGTGCAGTGTCTAAGTACCCCTAATATATAAAGAGTCTAAACGAAGAGGTAAGATGATAAAAATTTATATAGGGAATCACATTCATCTGCATGACACTTAAAGCCAAAGAGTAAAAAGGAATGACATAGAAAACGTACAATACAAAACTACTATAACTAAATCAAAAAGGGCAATAATTTTCCTTTAGGCATTACCTTAATGAACCTTCGAATGTCATCACGATACTTCCCATTCCATTCTGCCCATCTACAAGATTAACAACATAGAAGTATATGCACAGATAATCATCAACATTATGCATTTATGATAAGTGAAGATTGCATTTATGACAAATCAGTTTTTCATAAAGCAAACTTGCAAGCTTTTAATGAAGCCACCCCTCTCTATTCATGAACATTTAAATTTGTTTAATAGGATTTTTTTGAGTAGACAAGTATTGAAGTGAAGATTGCTAATGAACACAAAGCCTTTATATTATTAGCAGCTTTACTGTTGTCATATAAGAATCTAGTCACTAGTGTATTCTCTGAGAGAGATACTGTGGAAGATATCAATTGCTACTGAATTGTTTTAAGCAGAAAAAGAGAGAAATTGTCTAATGGGAAATTGATACTCTCAAACAAAAAGATGAAATATTTGCAACAAGAGGCAAAGAAATAACTTTAAGGGGGTGTTTGGTTCAAGTTTTTGTAGCTTGGGAATAGGTTTTGAATTCCTTACCCATGTTTGGTATGTTTAGGATTGGGAATGAGGAGGGAATAGGAGGGGCTTAGGGGGGAAAGCTATTCTCATTGACTTGGGAAAGCTATTCCAAAGTCCCCCCTTGGGAATAGATTTGCTTTCCTAGGAATGATGCTTGGCTATTTTGTTTGGACGGTTATGCCCTCTTTTTATTTTCAAATTTTCAACTTCTATCCCAAACAAATCATCATGAAATTAATGAAAGGGTATTAAAGGAAAACTAAATAAATTAATATTTCTATCCCTTTGTAAACCAAACATGAAGATGAAAATTTTTAAAATTTTGAACTACCTATTCCCAACCTAACCAAACATGGGTATGGAAATGTTGAATTCCTTTCCCATGGGAAAGAAATTGAAAACTTATTCCTAGAAATACAAAAACTTGATCCAAACGAGCCCTAAGGAAAGACTTTTTAGAGAGAGTGAGCAATTGTTGAAAATTAAATAGACATACTATGAAGAACTGCCAGAAGCTATAATAAGAATTGAAAGGGTTAGAAAAGTTGAAAAAAAAGACATGTGAAGATGCTAAGAGACCTATAAGATGTTAGTTTCTAATTTTGAAGTTCAAAGACGCACAAGATTATTGGATTTTAGATTCACAACATTGCTATAATATATGTCAAAAATCAGATGTGATTTCAAACATATGAAGCCACAAATGAACCTGTGTCTAGTTTGTGTTGAGATTACTTGGAAGGTTATTGGCACAGAAAATGTCAAGATTAGAACCCACGATAGTATATTAGGACACTGGCAAGTGTGTCACGTACCAGATTTGCAGTAAACTATTCTCTTGGAATTTCGGATTCTAATTATTGCAGAATTGCTATGAGGTGGAACAATGGTCATCAAACCAAAGAAAATAAGAAACTTGTATGTACTAAAAAGGGATACATTGGCAATGATACATACGACTTCAGATCTGGCTTATGCATATGGAGGAGAATACCAAGGTTCCTAGTATCGAAATCGGTTTCGACCACTCTATAAGTATCGGTATTGGTGTTTTCAAGAGTTTCGGCAGTCTCGGATCAGACTTTTGGTGTTCATGGTTTCGAAATCCAAAAGATAATAACTATTGTAAAAGACTAGAAAAATATTTTTATACATTTTAATATTATGTTTTTTTCCCTTTAGCTTTGAATGGAACAATATTCAATATTGAATTATTTACCCACAATATACATTGTCGTTTTTTTATTTGCTTCCAGACAAAGTTCCCCAACAAATATAATTTGTAAATGGAAAAATGTTAAGATGTGTGAACGCTGAGAGCGTATAGTATAGTATAGTATTGTATACAGCTTCGACAAATGGTAATAATTACATCGTGTCGATACAAAATTTAATCGGCACCTCTAACATGTTAATCTACCACGTGAGCAAATCATAGTGTCAACATTGTTTTTTTTAATCATAATTTTTTCCTTTAGTTTTTCTTTGCTAAATTAACCGTAAAAGAGAGTGACAATTTCAGTAGGCCGGTATCGATATCGGACATGCGAAAACCGATACAATACGATGTATCGGTATCGCCCAATACTACGAACATTGGAAAATACTATGAAAGCTGGAGCTACTTCACAATTTGTTCAAATTGACGAATTCAATTGTCCATTGGACTTGACCAAATATGGTCAGTGACTCAATGTTCTTATGGACAAAGAAGAATGAAGTAGAAACTATTGGAAATTGACTCTTACTCAGCCTACTAGGAAAGAATCCTAATCCAAGTTGGATTTATAATAGGAACAATTTTTTTAAAGTTTTCTTATTTTAAATAAGAACGGTTATTCCATAAAGAATCATTCTTATTTGTCCATAAAGAATTAGCTAAAGAAAATCACTATAATGCTTATTTAGAATTAGCGAGGCTGTTGTGATTTCTTCTTAATTTTTCCTAAAGAAACATTCTTATTTGTCCATAAAGAATCAGCCAAAGAAAAATCACAACAAACCCACGTTTCTTCTCATTTTTTCCAAAGTGTTCTTATTTTCTTCTGTCTGATTTTGGTTAGGTTTGTTGTGATTTCTTTAGGGAAATGTGGGTTCAGGATTAGCGAGTTTTGAATTGAATTCAAACTATTATTGAAATAAACTTTCTTCTCAATACTTGTTAATTATTCATATAATCTTGATACCAAAACCATTTGGGAATATCTGTGCACCAGCACTATAATGCTGGTCCCAACAGAAATACAACTGCATCCTTCGTGTACTAAAGAAACACATAATCAACCATGATATGTTAGCTTCAGGCTGCTGGCTAGAGAGAGAAGACTAGGGTAGGCTATGATGCATGAGTACACCAAACTAGTTGGTGCTTGTTGGAAGAACTTGGTGGTAAGAAAAGAAGTTGAACCAAATGTAAGATGCAAGAGTCAATATTTTTCACATGTGAATCAAATGTGCAATGCAATTAAAGATAATCAAATTTCAGCTAGGACTAGGTTAAGTCTTAGCAGTTGGAAGAACCTGGTGGAAAATCATAAAGCTAAACCTTGAAAAATGTACTATAAGTTAATTTTACCTATCCCAGTTCGGGAACTTTCCGACCAGATAAAGTCCTCCACAATCCCAGGGTTCTGCAATAATTTTGCATCTTGACAATGCAGCATCTTTGGCAATTGCCTATTTGACAAACAACACCAAGCACATTAAATTTAAATTTCAGTACCTAAAAGTGGGCAACGTTAATATCCTATAAAATGTAAAATCATGATTGAATTAGCCAAAACGGAGATGTTTTTGACGATGCTAAGTTAATGCACAAAGAGAATAAACAAATTGTACATAAAGGAATGACAAAACAATTGTACTAGGATGAAAAAGAGAGCATGGTATAGCTAAAAGACATAAAGTTATCCTCCACAATATACTGAAGGAAATTGATCGGAGAACGCAAAGCTAAGCACCATAAGGCACAGAAAAATCAGTTGAGATTCACTGACAGTGATGAACGAAAGAGAGACTAACAAAAGGCACGCTTATGTGCAAAATGCAGTAAGAACCACATGAAGCTAATAATCATTTTTCATAATTAAAATTTTTTACAGTAACAGTTGATGGATAACATAACAATTTGAAAATATCATTATTTGATAAAGTAGAGGCAAAATTATACATTGTATAGCAGGCTACTCCAACTTCAATATTCATTTTGACATCTACTTATCCTGATCCTTAGTGTAACCAAAATCTCTCAGATTCCCTATATATAATGTAGTAAGTGGGTTAACAAAATGTTATGAGGAACAAATTAGTCAACCAGCTTGTCAGACTGCATCCAACTATTCAAATAAGTTTGTCGTCCACCCTGACTCCCTCCATCTGGATCATCGCTTAGCATCGACTTCAAGCAAGAATTCATCACCACATTCAATCATGCTATTGATGGCGATGCCATATGCATGAGTATGATTACAAGGTCTCCATCATCTCCCCCATGTGTTCAAGGACAAACTTGGTAATTTTGGTTCCAAAGGAGAAATTTGTTTGATCCAGGCAAAGAGAAATTAATTTAAGGATGGTAGGTCATTCCGCATCTGCATGCAGCATAATTTGGCCCCAAAGACACAGCTTGGTGTTGAATTTAGGGGACAACAGTAGACATGAGGTCCAGAATTGAGCTATAGTAGGTCAGCTGACGGACAAGCTCAGCCAAAAAGGACTAAATCCATAGAAGCAGTCGATGTTTGATCCCTATTGATATAATTGGGACAGATGGACAAATTAAAAAGTAGTTATCTTCTCCGAAATCATCGTTTCAAAGTTTATTATGTAGGAGTTAGTCAAGGAAACCAAATTAGTATTTGAGTAGAAGCTTACCTTTAAGGAAGTTTAAGTCATAGTTACCCGCATAGTGGTTCGCCTTGATACACGGTACAGGATGCGGGGTACACTACTTTTTCTGGTTTGCAGTACGAGGGCGTTAGGCTTAAGTAGTGCATTGCGGTTTGCCTAGGAGAAGTTCTTTTATGTCTGTATATATGGTGAGATGTTTGGTCAAGGACCAGCCCACACTTTAAGGAAATGCAGAATGTGTTAGCCCAATGATTATATCATGTTTTTGAATATGGCTAATCAATTAAGTTTAACATATTGACGTCACTAATATTCATGCTACTTGAACTTAGCGTTGTCCTAAATGTTCTATATCATATTGTTATGATTATATCATACTGCATCATACTGTTTTGTTCGTCTAACATGTACTTGCAGACAAGCAGGACATATGCAACAAAGAATTATTAATGGGCCAAAGACGGCGTTATACAAGGAAATTTCTCTGAACCGCCCAACGACCTATCCGGGGCCTCGCATCGGGGGTTCCGCTGCCCGGTCAGCGGACAGGGGTCGAGGGGACAGCGTCCCTCGTCAGGGGTTCGGGGGCGAAGCCCCCGAAAGGTATTCAGATTTTCAGATCTGTTTATCTTTGGACGATTGCCGTCAAGGAAAAATGCGTCTTCTATGTCAGAAAAAAGACGTCATCAAAAGGGCTATTAGTTTTCATATTTATTCTGTATTTTTCCCTTTTATTGAGTCTAGGAAAAATGTGAGATTGATCGGATCGGTACTGGCTTAGGTTTTTCTCAGTCCACAAACAAAAATAAGCCAACCTACGTATCCCAAAAATCCACAATTCCAAAAGGCCCAAAACCTATGCAAATTTGGTTTATTCCTTACTGTTCTGAACCAGCAGAACTCTGACAGAACTCTGACCGAGTTCGGTCCGAGTTCGGCCCGAGTTCGGTCTGGGTTATTTGAATACAGTTCCCACCAAATCTGCATCCAACGTTCGTATGCGAAATCCTAGCATCCGAACTCTGCCCGAACTCTGCCCGAGTTCGGTCTCCCAAAAACACTATAAATAGAGTTGAGATTACCATTCATTTCAACAATCCAATTTCATCTCTTCTCTTCTCTTCTCTATCAAAAGTGTTCTGAGCTTTTACTTTCATATCTAAGCCTTTACGACTCTTAGTCAAGCCAGTACAGTTTCTGTTTAATCTAGAGTTTGGTGTTGAAGAATTGTATCGGAGGTTGTATTCAGAAAACGTTCCAGTTTTCCAATTGCCTTCTGGAGTCGGTCGTGCGCTCGTCACCAAGCACGGTGTTATGAAGTCGGTCGTGCACTTGTCACCAAGCACGGTGTTGTAAGAGTTGCAAGCGCTCAGTTAAAGCTTGTGTCATAGTGGATTAACATCGAGCAAGAGTACTCGAGACTGGATTAGTCCTCTCAGAGGGATACCAGTATACATCGCTGTGTCACTGAGTTTGAATTCTTGACTCTTACTTTACTGCATTTATTTACTGTCTCCTATTTACTGCCATAGTTATTACTTAAGTTTTTATTTGGTGATTATTTTCCGCTGCACACGCACACACTCTATTCACCCCCCCTCTAGAGGTGCTCAACGGTCCTACAGAATGTGCCTTCCGTACTATGATTTGCATCGCAAATGAAAATTTATACCTGCATTGCGAAACTCATGTTTTAAAATGTGTTAAATTTCATGCAATTTAGAAATATCTAATCTAACCCATCGAATTTATGGTCTTATTTGTTCTATTGTTCAAAAACCATCGAAGTGGGACTCACCTGATGACAAGATAAAGTTTTCCAAATTGTGCAAAATTTAATCAATACATACTTTAGCACATGTATTTACGTTGCACGACAAGTATTTTAACTTTTGAAGCAAATCATAAGGTGAAAGGCACAATACACATGTTTTTAAAGTGCGGACTGGTCCACAACCTAACCACCCCCATATGTGTCTCTACTAGGGAAGAACTAGTAGTGGGTCATACAACAACCTACTCTTTTATGCTTCAATTTGGCAATTAATTTATTTTATTGCCTTCTACATTACCATTTGATTGGTATCTTTGTCAAACTTCATATGTGAAGATCTAGTTTGTCAAGGTGGCCACTCATGGCTATCAAGATAGGGAACATGCCATATTTGGGGTCAGGGGTTCGGAACGCGACTCCTCATGGGGTAGGAGGATCCCTGAAACTATCGTTTAAAATTGTATTCAACCTTTGTTTCTTTCAAATCTATGCATTCATTAGACGAAAGAAAGTCCAAGTTTTTCATTAGAATGGTTTGGTGGTATTTGGGGACTTCCTTAGTTCATATGTGTGTTCCATGTTTCTACTTTGCTACCCTTTAATGTTGATTGATTCGTGGATTACTAGAAGTTATCTTCCAGCCCCCATCCTCCAAAATATCAAATAAGCTTCTAGGAAATAATGAGTATTCTCTGAAATGTTATCACATTAAAGCAATTGCAAAAGATATCTATGCAAGTTATCGTAAAGTATTAATACAGCCTGATGGAAATCATGGTACAATAGAACAACTGACATTTATCCTAAGTCTGATAATGGCCCGAAGCCTTCATTTTGTAATCTTCTCACACCACTGGACCCTAAGAACATGAAGGCTAAAATTTTGCGAGTATATGGGTACATAATGTGCAGTATTGCATACATGCAGTACATTTCTATATACTGCATTATCCATATGTCCTAGCATTGTGAATAAAGTTATAAACAGTATAGCAGAAAACTATAGAACTTAACAAATAAGGTATAAAAAAAATTGACAATAAGAATCACCCTAATTAGTGGAGGTGCATTGAGAGGAGCCCCATCGGTTCCTCGACAGAGAACACTTGCAAGGTCGAAGCGGAATCCATCCACATGGTACTCCTGAACCCTTAAAAGGGCAAGAAGATAAGTTGTATTAGTAATCAACTGTGAGAAGATGAGAAACTAAAAAAAGTAACCAGTACATGGCGAAAATTAAATGATTGACATTGACATTGTGAAGCACTTAATCTCAATCAAACATAGTTATGCAATAAGTGTAATAATTTGCACACTAATAACAGGCATGAAGCAAAGTCAGCAAGATATTAACATCTTAATTACAAAGTTGGTAACAAGAAGATGTATGAATTAAGCTCAGTGTATTAACAGTCTTCAAATAAGAAGATGTATGAATTAAGCTCAGTGTATTAACAGTCTTCAAAAGAACATAAACGGAAATAATCTTTCAGAATTTTTTTGTATTGGTTGCATAAAAAGAGAGGAAAATGAAATGACATCCTGCAAAATTGAACCCTGTTACTAAATGTCCCCAATTTCTTTCCTATCCTTCACTTTTTACCGAACCTGACAGTCTAAGAAGCATAAAGTAAAATATGTAGTATGAAATTCAATACACCTATTAGAGTTATAAATAACACCAAACCATAACCATCATGCCGCTAGGTCTTAAGTTCACTTTATGAACTTTTTACTAATATCCATTCAAACGGGTGGGGCATCTTTTCTATTGCAATCATTTGCATATCTTTCTCACTACTTAGGTCTCTTCCAATTTATTAGCAAAACCCCAAACACATCTTGGTTTTCAAAGTATTTTTCAAAAATCTGTTTTGGTTCCACTACAGAGATTGGACTTACAAACTTCAGTGGCTTCGGCAGCTCCGGTTATAACTTTCATTGCAATTTTTAATATAAAATTTTGAATAAACAAATATGTCTATTGACTCTTATTTTTGTCCTATATTGCACATTAGCCAAATATTTGACCAAATCTTGCCATATATTTCCTTTTACTATTTAGGTTTAATTTAGGATTTTTCTTATGCCTATATAAACATGTAACAGTTTCGCGACTCAATGTAGACATGGAACTCAATGTAGTAATAAAAAGTTTGCTGCTGCTGCTGCTCCCAAATCGGACCTCGAGGTATTATGACAATTCATTCAAAGAGTCGATCATCCTGTTGCATCTACAACCATAACTCGTTTTGGTATCTCTTTTCTTGCTTCTTGCACCTCCCCATGGATAATTCATTAAAGAGGAAGTGATCAAGAGTAGTTATTTTAATCATTCATCTTATGATAACTTATGGAAAAGCTAAAATCAAAACTCCAGATAATTCCCTTTCAAACATATATAGAAAGGAAAATATTCATGTAGATAATCTGAACATAGACTCTTTCCTTCATGTCCATTAGTGTCGGGGTTGGAAAAATATATAATTTGCATGTGATCAAACCCCTTAGTGTAATATTGATGATAGCTTAACCACACATCGTGCAAGTGTGTTTAATCCGTACCGCATTCTATTGTACTCCCCAACCGATCACATGTAAATTAATATTTCAAATCACTATTGCATTGATTGATTGTTCATTGTTTCAGTTACTGTATCATTGTCCAGTCACAGGTTAGTTCATATTACTGTTGTATTATAGTTTTACATTGTATATGTTCATTCGTAGAGTTGTACTTTGCTCCTTTCTTGATTGGATACGTTGCATGTATCGATGACTTCTACCTTAGATTTTATGGTTTACAAGATAAGATGGTTGGCATGGAGGATACACGGAGATCAGTAATGGTTTAGAACTTTGATGTATAGATTTACTTCCAATTTGATATTTTATTTGGTGATGTACTCGAGGATATTGTCTTTACTATTTTATCGAATTTGTCTCCGAATATTCATTGTAATAGGTGTACTAAAAAGATAGAGTAAATGTGTGATGATGTGGGGATTGATATTGGTCACGCGATTAGTAGCTGTGATGAACAAGATAGATATATGCATCTTGACGACATTATAAGGTCTAGACAGCTGACTACCGCTGTTTACAACAGTGTAGGATGGACGTGTCCGACTCGTATCCAGAAAACTGAGAGCGGGTCGTGACAGATCCTGCAAGTTTGCACCCCTAGAAAGCCTGGATAACCTAAAAGTTGGAGCCTCTTTTGTCGGTATATGAAAATAAGATACTAACTAAAAAGGCACCAACTTTTATATTATCCATCTTTTCCAGGGGTGCAAACTTACATGCCTCATTTTGTGTTATATACCTCATTTTTTGTTATATACTTGCAGGAAAGCATTCAAATAATGCAGAAAATTAGACAAGAGAAGTAAAAAAGAAACCCTAATACTCTATCATGAGAGATATCGAGTTTAATAGGAGAGTTTGATAAATATACCCACTATCACTGTACATACCCAGATTAAGTAGTGTTATATCCATGGTTAAAAGCCATAAACGGATAGCTTTGTTACGAGCACTTAATACAACAACAACAAAGCCTTAACAGTCTAAACCACCATTGTTTGAAAAACTGAGCTTAAAAACCTTACCCTGATCTCAAGTACATGCCTCATTTTGTGTTATATACCTCATTTTTTGTTATATACTTGCAGGAAAGCATTCAAATAATGCAGAAAATTAGACAAGTAAAAAAAGAAACCCTAATACTCTATCGTGAGGGATATCGAGTTTAATAGGAGAGTTTGATAAATATACCCACTATCACTGTACATTCCCAGATTAAGTAGTGTTATATCCATGGTTAAAAGCCATAAACGGATAGCTTTGTTACGAGCACTTAATACTACAACAACAACAACAAAGCCTTAACAGTCTAAACCACCATTTTTTGAAAAACTGAGCTTAAAAACCTTACCCTGATCTTTTGACACTTGACAGTCTAAACATACGCAAAAGTAACCCCTAAAACTTCCTCTAGTCAAGAATGAACCTACACAAATAGGAAGGTTGGCGAAGTTTTTCACAGGAACTTGCATAGACATCTAATGAGGAAACACTTCGAGATGTGCCCAAGTTTATGTTCCTTCAATATGAATATGCTCAAATTTGGTCAAATGTGATAGAAGAGCATCCCAGTGCCACCACATCCCACTAAAGTAAGGTATAGGAGGGCAATATATTCATAGCATTGCCCTAATTTATGACCATTATGTACAGGCATTCTCGAAGATGCATATTCCATCCATTATCATCGCATATCATGCCCTCTAAAATTTGGTCTAATTACTAGTTGAAATAATCAGATGATTTAAAAAATTTGAAACCATTTTATAGAATAACTCAACATGAAAAATTACATGAACCAAAGACTGTTTTCTGGGACACGAAAAAGAAACATAACAATGGGATTGGCATATAATCATATATTAAAAAGAAGGCAAACATTTATGTCCAAAAACCATAGAAGTAATTGACCAATTGCATTGAAATACAATCATATAAATGACATACATTATTAAACTACATATCCAAATTAAAATAAATTGAAAAAATTGATACTAGTTTAGATAGAATACCCAAAAATTTAGAATTCATCTTCAAAAGACGATAAATATAGAAATATAAATTGTCTTCCTATACTTTCAATGGTAAAAATAAGTATATAGATAAGTATATAACAAGAAAGAGATAAGATATTCATCAGATGCAATTGATAAATATTCAGGAATTTATGGAGTGGAATGTTGTTACTCATTTGCATGAAATGTTATCAACAGAATTCTTATCTCTCTAATACTCCAAAATGAACTTTTGACAGAAACAAATGCCAGCAGAAAAAATAAAAAAAATAGCATTAAATCATACCAATGTTTCAAGCTGTCGAGTATAAGCTCCATAACAACAGGATGGTTGCAGTTTAAAGTGTTTCCTGACATAATATCAACTCAAAGTTTTCAAAGATGCACAAGTTACGAGCAAAGAGGACCTGCACTTAGAGAAAATGCAAGAAAAATCTGCATTCCGAATATTCGTATAAAGTTGACAAACAGGAAAAGTCGTGCACCAATATAGATGATGATGAGTTAACAAACGGTAACAAAACATCAAGGAAGACATAGCATGCATTGTTAGACAGATGATGTATATTTAGTCTAAGACTGCCGCCAACTGATGGGGTATATATACCCGGCCTAAGAGCCTAATAGAATAATCCATTCTATTTCATCTCTGATTCTATCATGCACTTCTGTTATTTGCTCAAATCCTTGAGAAGAAAAGAAAACATCCATATTATTTAAGCTAAGCCACTCACTATTTGGCTAGCTCCACTGAGAAATTTCCTTATTTCCAACACACAAACTTTAGCAAATACAGGATGGGTGTTCACCATAACCAAATAAACAAAACTGTGTGTCGGGAGTCCACATCGGAAGACCGCATATCGTAAGACCAAAACAGATGTTTAGCAAATTGCTAATGTTATAGAGGAGACGGTCCTTACTGAGTTGAATGGAAGAAGAAAAGGAATCATCTAGACAACCCAAAATTCAGGATTGTTGTTGTTGTTGTCATCATTGCAGTTTCTTTAAATAGGATATACGGACGTTGGAAGCTTAATGAAACAGTGCTGCTATACAGCAAAGTTATAAACTGGTTAAACACGGTCTTCCAAAATACACAAAATCGAAGATGTATAATTAGTAATGCAAAAGAAAACTACGGAAATCCATCGTGAAGCATTCAAACTTATTTATTATAGTCATGTATTCTTAAAATATCTGATTCTATCATGCATTTCTGTTATTGACACAAAACCTTAAGAAGAAAAGAAAACATCCATATTCTTTACGCTAAGTCACTGTTTGGCTAGCTCCACTGAGAAACTTCCTTATTTCCAATACACAAACTTTAGCGCATCACAGGATGGGTGTTCACCATAACCAAATTAAAAAAACTAGTGTCGGGAGTCCGCGTCGGAAGTCTGCATATTGTATGCCCAAAACAGAAGTTTAGCAAATTGCTAATGTTATAAAGGAGATGATCCTTACTGAGTTGAATGGAAGAAGAAAAGGACTCATCCAGACAACCCAAAGTTCGGAATTGTTTTTGTTGTCACCATTGCAATTGCTTTAAATAGTATATATGGACGTTGGAAGCTTAGTGAAACAGTGCTGCTATACAGCAAAGTTATAAACTAGTTAAACAGTCTTCCAAAATACACAAAATCAAAGATGTATAAGTAGTGATGCAAAAGAAGAAACTGCGGAAATCCATTGTGAATCATTCGAACTTATTTATTTAATGGTCATGTATCCTTAAAATCTCTTATTCTATCATGCAAATCTCTTATTCTATCATGCATTTCTGTTCTCTCTCCTTAAGAAGAAAAGAAAATTGTTTAAGCTAAGTCACAATTTGCCTAGCTCCACCGAGAAACTTCATTATTTCCCACACACAAACTTTACCAAATCAAAGGATGGGTGTTCACCATAAAAAATAAACAAAACAAGTGTCGGGAGTCCGCATGGGAAGTCCGCATGTCATAAGCGATAACCAGAAGTTTAGCAAATTGCTAATGTTATAGAGGAGATGATCCTTACTGAGTTGAATGGAAAAAGAAAGGACTCATCTAGACAACCCAAAATTCGGGATTGTTGTTGTCGCCATTGCAGCTGCTTAAAATGGGATATATGGACGTTGAAGCTTAATGAAACAGTCCCACTATACAGCAAAGTTATAAACTGGTTAAATGCAGTCTTCCAAAATAGACAAAATCAAAGATGTATAATTAGTGATGCAAAAGAAGAAACTGCAGAAATCCGCACACCACACACCCCCCCAAACCCCCGAACCACCACCACCACACACACAACCACCACCGCCAAAAGAGGAGGGGCGGCAACATATTGCTATTCAACAAGCAAATTTTCGATCAGTGATCAACTGGGGGTGGGGGCTAGACTATAGCAGTAGCAAGGCCGAAATCACTTCCACAGCGGAAGATTTGAACATCAATCCTAGCAATCTGGAAGGAAAGCAAGGGGAGACCTAAGGAATTAATGGGTCGATCACAAAACAAATGAGCAGATGCGGTCTCCCTTTATTCTTTTAAGCTTTGCATTAGGAGTAAAATGTGGAGCATAAGCTGTAGGGTTCACGATGAGCAATGAGATGTAAAGCTATGCTGACTACTTTGTCATCAATCATGAAAGCTCAATCTAGTGAACCGACAATCAGGAACGGCTGGATTAAGCAAATCAACAAAAGCACGTATTTCACTTCGTAGGTAGCAGACGGAGGCAACTAGAGGACGGAGCATCAAAAACAACATTGCTGGAAGGTAAGTAAAAGTATCAGTAGAGCCACATAAACCATAGACCTCGAGCCCAGGCTACATAAGTTGAGCTCAAGAAGCTCCTTGAGCTGTAAGAACTGAAGTAGGGAGGCAAAACCTTTCATTTCAGATTTGAGAAGACTTGAAGAAAGTAAAGAGAAGCGGGCTAACAGAGCAGAGGGCATGGCTACGTTAGCAAAGGCAAGTCATATAAGAACAAGCTGAAGTCTTTTATTAGGTCAATCTAAAGTATACCCAAGTTCTGTTTGTTTGTTTCAAAAACAAAATATACGAAAAATAATATGAAATTATGCTAACAGAAAAAGAAAAAGAGATTTCAATGAAAATATCATGTTAGTTCATAAAAGTAAGATGTAACTAATAAAAACATGCTTACAATAAGAAGAAGTTCTTTCATCCAAAGAAACAGTTTGCTTCTTAAAAAATAATACTTTATTATTACTTTTTTGGATTTAATTTTACAGATTCGCCTCTACTATTTCTAAAGTTTTTTACCTTTTTACTGTGATAAATATGTTATACTTGGTTTTCTTCAAAAATAAAATGCATTACCTTCTTACAGTAAAATACTGTAGAACGCCTAAACCAGCAAGTACTTGGTAAACATACCATGCTATTAAAAATTGCACGAGTCTTTTCAAATTGTCTTTTGCTTTCAATAGTTTCATACTACATTTGTGGATTACACCCTATGTTCTCTATGTTTTGGTGTTATGTCACTATTATGAAGTATTTTAAAGGATATCATGTTATGCTACAGTTAACATGAATGATATCATACTGTTTTATCGGTATTTATTACTTTTATCATGTTAGATTATAGAAGAAGAAGAAGAAGAAGAAGAAGAAGAGGAGCATAAACATGTTACAGAAAAAAATCTGCAAGAGCAATTTTCTTTTCTTTTTTCTTCCATCTGGCAGACTGGCACTAATACAGAAGATTGAAGCTGGTAAATAATACAAACCCATCTGCTTAGGTAAACTAAAATAGCTGTTCTCAGACACTCAGCCAATCTCAGAACCAAGATAGCAATTGCGTCTTCCTTTAGAGGCAAATTCTTCCCAAAGTTGCAAGATTTCTTTTCCCTTAATTGATTATTTTTTCATTATCTATGGACCACGAGCTTCATGTTACAGAATATCTATACTACTATATAATGAGAAAACTTGAGCTTCACCGTGAAAGTTTTCTTTCCAAATATGCCCTTGGATATGTTTATTCATTAAAGTTAATAAGGATAGCTAGGTAATTATGGGGGAGGTGTCATTTGGTCTTCCTAAATACTCTTTCATAATATATTAATATAATAATAAATTTAGAATAATTAATAAAGTTGTTTTTTAGTATTCCTAAGTGCTCTTAATAAAGATTAGAATAACTATAATAATTTTATAATTATAATCTATAAAATACGTGCAACGCATGTGCATATATATACTTGTTGCACGTGCATATATATACTAGTCTAGTGAAAGCAGAAAGCTCATAGTGAGAAAAGACGCTCTTTCTGTGCCAGAAAGTTTCCCTTGCAAACAAAAGGCATAGTGACAGTCGGAAGGCAGTGACGATGGTAGAGAGAGAAAGTTCGTGTTGCAGGTCTAGTTCAGGGACTCTTTGGCACCGTAGAATAGACTGCAACTTTGACGGAAATCCATTTCTTCTAACATAGCTCATTTCCAATTCTCATCAGATTTGGCTTGATCGTCAGAGATTCCATGAATGTTTTCAATTTTAGAAAGACTTGTGCTCAACTCAAGAGAGTAGGAACCATAGGAGAAAATTCGATCAATAGGAGTGCTTCTGTAGGACTTCCTTCCGCTTATGCTTGCCACCTTTCTCTTGCTTGTGATGATTACGATGGATGGCTGAGAAGCATGTAGTCTTGCCGCTAGTAGCCATGCTACCTTCTTTGGCCCTGTCTTACACACCTTATTTATCTCGCCTGCCGCCCTTGGAAACAGCCTTCCTTAGCTTTCGCCATTGAATTAACTTCTAATAGATAGAGCGGCAACCGCTGTTGTGGGAATACCCTCGGTAAGTAGCTAAGCAAAGAGGGTTCAGAAGAAAAAGAGATTGGAAATCGATTCAAGGAGATGGGCACAATCTCAGCCGATTAGAACGACTCTTTCTTAGTTTCAGGCGGAAAAGGCGAGCTAGCAGTGGAAAAGTCCCTTGGGCATCATCCGAAGTTTTAATCCTCCAGGTAGGCAAAAGGAGGTAGAACAAATGGATTAGAGAAATTCCTAGGATTAGCAAGTACGGCTTAGGCTGAAGCAGAGAATCCCATTCAATCTGGCTTTCTAGTTATACTGATTCAAAGGCACGGCTTAGAACTGGCTATCTGCTTTCGAGCTCGCCAACGGCATCATCCGTCTCGTCAACCATTCCTCTCTCAAGTAAAGGGTACGAAGTCTCAAGTCTTGAGTCAAAGAGGGATCTTCAACTGCAAAAACCAGAAAGGTAAACTCTTCCGAAAAGCAGTGGACCTCTTTGCTCAAACGAATGAAGAAGTGGGAAAACGAATAAGTGGAGGAATGAAAGTGAGAAGACTTGAGTAGGAATTGAGTAGGGGGTTGACAAGAAACAGTTGTCGGTTTAAAACCCGACCCCGGATGTACCTCAGAGGAGTGAACCGAGTTACCAAAGTCGTGACCAGAATGGTAAGTTCGTTGGGCCTGTCTTTTGCTCCCAAAGGTGCTAGTTCGAATCCAGCTCGTGACATGACAAGTGTGCTCGCTTGGAAGTTCGAGGTAACCAAATGAACGGCGCCTATGAAGTTAGAAAATCTGATCTCTTACCCTATCATAGAGCAGCAAGCAAAGACGCACGCACCTTCGCATATTTCAACATTGAACAGCTGCCAAGGAGACAGAACACAAAGGCAGATGCCCTAGCCAGTCTGAAAGTCTAATTTGCCCGTCCGTGGGCGTGACCGTGAGTGATCCGCGCCCACGTGGCTGGCTCCCATTGGCCCCCCTGCATGCTCCGGGCCCACCCACGCCCCTGCACGCTCCGGGCCAATGAGAGCCCGCGGCGTGGGCACGGGTCACCCGCGGTCACTCCCACGGGCGAGCCAAATAGCAGTGTTGTATATACTAGTAGGATCTAATATGCCATCTGTTATAGGACACTGGTAAAAAGAAAGGATAAAGTTTGCACAAGTAGAAGAGAACCAGGACAAGAGTACACTAAAGTAGATATTTTGAAGGATTAATGAATAGTATGCACTAAAAATGTATAGGTAGAAGTACTGCTGAAAATGCTTCAATTTCCAAAGTAAGTATGGACTTACCACAGCCTGAATAATTAAGCAATTGGCCTTTGTTGTGAAAATCCACCATGTAATACACCTATAAATAAGTCAAACAAACACCATGGAAACAAAAAATGTTGTAAACCTATATTACAAAAAAAAAGAACAATAAATAGATCAGAATATAAAGTATACACAACACACTCACACAGATATAAACTGGGGGCGGCAAAAGGGGGTTGTCTAAAATGATAGCTTTTGACTAAGGGATAAAGACATTGTCTAATCCACTTAGCTGATTTATAATAATTGGGGAGATTTCAATAGAAACTTTAGTTCTGCTCTATATACTTTGAACCACCCTCTCACCTTTCCATGCCCACTAAGTACAAGAACAAGAACCAAATTCATCTCATTTTAAACAAGAACACTTGTCCATGCCTCTTTCGTTTCTTAAGAGTCCTATTTTCTTTAAGAAATGTTGATTTCCTACATGTATTTTCAGTGATGCATCTAGACGGAAGGCTCTGTGGTTTCACTTCCTTCGTGTTGGGAGGTCAAGTCAAAGCATTTATGGTCTGCATGGTTGTCCTTCTTTGGAATTATGTAAGCCACCTTCTTGAGAGATGAAAAAGTCTCTTAGGAAATGAAGAAAAGAGGGTAGCCTCCATTGGGAGATGAAAGTTATTGACCTTGGAAAAATAAAGGAGCAAATACAATGCTTGTACATAAGGTCAAGGGTCTTGCTCCAACCTAATAAAGTATAAACAAGGGTCCTAGGCTCATCCCCAAGCACCATTTTGCACTTGGAAGTTTATCAAATGACTCCACTACATCTAGTCAAGAAATCCATTACAACAAATAGTGAGTACTTGAGTGAAGGCATTTCCATCAGTAGGCAACGTTGTCAGTGAGTTCAATGAGTTTCTTCCTTGTTATCCACCTCTAAGATGAAGAAGTTTGTTTCTTGCTATCCTCTGGTATGCTAAAGAAGAAACTATTGTAACATTATTCTTATGGTGCAAAATCAATTTCCTAGGCTACTTCATGGTTTTTACATCTCAAATCGAAAATGTTTCCACGTAGAAATAGTGCGGGTTCTTGTGTGCATGAGCATGCTCTTAACCAACAAGTGGTATTAGATCTGAAGGTATAATCATCGGTCATGCAAAAAATAATGGAGACAAACACCACACGGATAATTAGCCTTAACATAAGCAACTAAATGATTTGGAAATCTCAAATAGAGAATTGTTAATTTGCATGCATATAGCTACATCTTTACTAGGTGAAGGAGCTAAACCTAGTATGATGTCTGAAGGTGAATGAAAGACACGTGATACAAAGTTGTCTTTTTTATCCAACAATGGTGGGATGATGACGTGTTTCATTACGTGGCCACAAAGTTCAACCCACTCTTATTGACAGAAGTTGGAAGATCTTCATAAGGACTTGTTTGGTAAAATGGATTTGCATTTGGATTTGGAAATCCAAAATCCAAATCCAAATCATGAATTTCCGAATCCAAATCCAAATACAAATTTGGTAAATTATTAATTAGCTATTATAATTATAATTATGATTAATAATTAAATTATTATTATAATTAATAAAATAATAAATAAATAAATTATTAATTAAGATATAATGATGATTAATAAATTATTAATTAAGATATAATGATGATTATAATGACGATTAATAAATTATTAATTATCTAATATAATTATAATTATAGTTATGAATAATAATTAAATTATTATTATTATTAATAATAAAATAATAAATAAATAAATTTTAAATTAAGATATAATGATGATTAATAAATTATTAATTAAGATATAATGATGATTATAATGACGATTAATAAATTATTAATTATCTAATATAATTATAATTATAGTTATGAATAATAATTAAATTATTATTATTATTAATAAATAAATAAATTTTTAATTATGAAGATATAATGATGATTAATAAATTATTAATTAAGATATAATGATGATTATAATGACGATTAATAAATTATTAATTATCTAATATAATTATAATTATAGTTATGAATAATAATTAAATTATTATTATTATTAATAAATAAATTTATTTTTAATTAAGATATAATGATGATTAATAAATTATTAGTTAAGATATAATGATGATTATAATGACAATTATAGTTATGACTAATAATTAAATTATAATTATAATAATAAAATAATAAATAAATAAATTATTAATTAGCTATTATAATTATAATTATAGTTATGATTAATAATTAAATGATAATAGTTATGATTAATAAATATTAATTAAGATATAATGATGATTATAATGACGATTAATAAATTATTACTTAAAATTTTAATAATATATTAATTATTAAATTATTAAAAAGTAAATTATTAATTTCGATGATAATTTATGATAACTAATTATTAGTTATTTTTTATTAAAATAATAGCTAGTTTTTAGTTATAAATTTTTTTAAAAATAATAATAATGACTAATTTTTAATTAACTGTTAGCTAATTTTTAATTAACTATAAATTAAATATTTTAAAAATAGTAATTATAAATTAATATAATGATGATTAATAAATTATTAATTAAACTATTATAATATATTAATTATTAAATTATAAATTATTAAATATGATTATAATTGTGATTAAAATATTATTAATTAAGATTATAATAAAATAGTAATTAAAGAATTATTAATTAATATTATAATAAGACTAATAAATTATTAATTATGATTATAATTGGATATTAATTAATAAATTATTAATTAAGATTACAGTTATAATTAATAAATTTATTATAATTATGATTAATAAAATTATTAATTATTAATTAAGATTATTATAAATTATTAAATAATAAAATTATTAATAAATTATTAACTTAGATTATAATCATGATAACTAACTATTAGTTAATTTTTTATTAAAAACAATAACTAATTTTTATTTATAAAAAAATATTTTTAAAATAATAGTAATGACTAATTTTTAATTAACTATTAGTTAATTTTGAATAAACTATAAATTAAATATTTTAACAAAATTATTAAAAAAATAACTAATTTTTTCCTCCCAAATCCAACCTCTTTCTTTTAAATCCAAATTTTGGATTTTGTCATACTTTCCATATCCAAATCCATCTCCAACCAAACATAGGATTCCATGGATTTGCCTCCAAATCCAAAAAATCCTAAAATCCAACTCCAAATACGATTTACCAAACAGGCCCTAAAAGAAAGAGGACAGGAAGAAAAGCTGTCTTGATTTGAAATCTTGTTAATTTAAGGTAGGAAGAATAAAATTCCATTGCAAAACACTTGAATGAATTGCAAATTATTATTAATGAACTCTCCTTTATGAATATGAGTATTTATGATTAGTTGCAGATCAGGGCTCAGTAATTGCTCAAATCTTTGTCGGGGTTTCGAGACCTTGTAACCAGAATTTATGATTAGTGGTGTCTCTAAGCAACTCAACATATGATGGCGTGATTAACATGGACCTTGTAACCAGAAGCTTGTTGAGGGAACATACAACAAAAACTTGGGGTATTGATTTTCTTCATGGCCTACCACGATCATGTGACTGCCTTTGATGACTAACATCTGAGGGAGGAGTATCGCAAGTTCAAAAAATTTAGAAAAAAGGCAAAGACAAAATTCAAAAGCAAAATAAACTATTATAGGTACGGTAGAGGAAGGTCGATTTTTTATGATTTTGTTTGTAAGGATGATTGATTGTTTATGTCTCACATCTCGTGGTATGGATTAGGTAGTGGACATTGGAGCATCCTGATTCCTACCGTGTGACTCCACGAAAAGAGTTTTGTTCCTAAACAGCCCGTGACTTCATGGTTGTTAAGGACAAGGAAGGTAGATCGAAGATTTCGGGGAACCATGAGATCGAACTCAAGACCAATTTGGGTTGCAAATTGGTTATCAAGTAGGTGAGACGTGTACCACATCTTCATGTAAACTTGATTCCTAAAAGGAATGTGCATGAGGAAGGGTATATTAGCACGTATGGTAAAGGACAATGGAAGCCTATCAAAAGATCCTTCATCTTGATTCTTGGCACAAGGAAGTGATGCACTCTACAAGAAGCATGCTAAACTGTGTAAAGCTTTAGTGAATGTTGTGAGCAAGATCTTTCTATGAAGCTATCACATTGGTTCTACGAAGCTATCACGTTGCAATTGGACATATGTAAGAGAGACCTCCATGCTCTTGCAAAGAGAAGCCTCCTACCTGGTTAGAAAGGAACATATCTAAACCCTTGTATACATTGTTTCCTTGGGAAGCAAACTTGTCTTCCATTTGTCAAACATGAATCTTATAGAAAGAATTATGGTTTTGAGAAGGTTTGTTCGACATCTATAAAATGAGGGATAAATCTGTAGACGGCTCTGTCAACTTTATTACCTCCGTAGATGATTTCTCCAAAAGATATGGACATAAGCTTAAAGCATAAAAGTTCAAGTCTTGAACATCTTCAAGCAATTCCATCAGGTGGTTAACCAAGAGAAAAGGTCTCTCAATTGCCCTTCTATGGATAATAGTGGTGAGTAAGTACATTAGACACTTGATGATCACCGCAAAAGTCGCAACATAATGCCAATAAGGACTTGTTTCGGGTCATAACCTATATTGTCCAGCGTATTACCATCATGGAAAGAGTGAAGTATGCTATCACATGCAAAACTACATAAATCATTAAATCGAGCCAATAAGGACATCAATTAATGTGCTTAACCTTTCTACATTAGTTATTTTGGGGGTTAATTGCACTAACCTCCCCTATGTTTCATGTTTATTATAGAGGTACCCCTATTTTGAAAATAATGACACGGGGTACCCGTATTTTGAAAATAATGTAAAGGGGTAATTACACTAACCACCCTTACTTTTCCCACCATAAGGGTACCCCGTGTAATAGACATAACATAGGGGAGGTCAGTGCAATTGACCCTTCTTTTGGACTGTGAGGTTCCATAAAAGGTCTGTAGAGGAAATGAAATGTGTTAAAGCATCTAGGTTATTTGGGTTGTCGTGCATTTGTTTACATACCCATGGATGAAAGCTCCAAACTTAATGCTAAGGTTAGAATGTGTTTTCTTGGATTCTTGGACTACTAACATGATAAATTTGGATACGATTGTGGAATCAAGAAAACAACAAGCTAGTTGGAAGCCGAGATGTCTTATTTGAAGTCAAAGTATTGAAGACGTCAAGAAAGAGGACAAGTCTCGATCCTTTCGAAATTATTCGTAAGGTATAGATCTTCTAACTCCTCCGGATGTGCATGATGACGGGAGAAAACATGCAAATTAATATGATGATAATGAGACAACTAACGATCCGGATAACCACAACGATCAACTAATTCTAGATGAATCACTTGAAGTTCCAACAATAAGGTGATCCACGAGAGAATTTCGTGCATCAGTAAGTTATCTTACCAGTAAGAATGTTATTTTAATTGATGCAGAAGAGCCAGAAAGCTTCTAGGAAGCCCAAGAATGCGACACAGACCAAAGTTGAAAAGTTAGACAAGAAGAAATGAAGTCCTTATGTAACAACCACAGTTTTGAACGTGTTTAGTTACCTAAGGGTAAGAAAGCCACCAGAACAAATGGGAATATGAAGTAAACCTCCCAACCACGCTACAAGGCAAGGCTGGTTATGAAGGGCTTAAACAGAAAAGGGAATCGATTTTGAAGATATATTCTCGCCTTTGGTAAAGATGAAATCTTTCGGTTGTGTTGCCAATTGCAGCTAGCTTGGATTAAGAGGTCAAAGAGCTAGATTGAAAACTGCCTTCTTTCCCGGTGATTTGGAGGAGATTTACATTGTGCAGCCTGAATGATTTAGGTCAAAGGTAAGGAGAATTTGGTTTATTGTAAGGGGAGAAACTTATACGACCTACTCCTCAATAGTAGTACAAGAAGTTTGCCTTGTTTATGGTTTTGACAACGGGTACTATCGCACTTGTCTATGACCATTGCATTTTTGTTACTAATTAGACTTCATTGTCATTACTTTATTGTCTCGGATCATTATATTTTTGTTAAAAGATTCTTCAGTAACGACTTTATCAAATTATTGCTTTATGTTGATGATATGCTTATCGTCAGCAAGGATCCTACCAAGATTGACATGTTGAAGACCGAGCTGGTGAGTGTTTTGTAAGGACTTAGGTTAACATGTTGAAGAGAGAGCTGACTGAGTACTTTGTAACAAAGGACTTAGGTCCAGTAAATCAAATATTGGGGAGTAATCAAATCATGAGGATGAAGAACTCTACGAAAAGCTAAATGTTTCAAAAGAACAACTTCCACAACATGTGACAGTCAAGATTATTCAAAAAATATGTAGATGTCAGCCTCTTGGTCGCAAACAACCAAGCCTCCTCTGCCAACATGTTTGAGAAGAATATTATTTCAGTACTGCAACATATGATTTTCCTTATTCCATCTAAGCCATGAACTTACAGCTGCACAAGTAAGAGGGTGGAAGTTTTTCATACTAAAGACAAGAAATTTCAAAGAGCTGCACTTGAACGGAATTCTAATGAAATCTAATCCATCTCTCTCCCACTCCACAAAAAGAAAATAAAAATAATAAATTTGAATTTCAAGCTCTGAAGACTTCTTTTTTTCAATTTCCAAACAAATCAAGATTAAGGTAAGACTTCCAAAGAAAAGGGGAAAAAACTAATCAAGCAAAGAAAAGACTTCGACATCACATGACAATATTTCATGAAACCCAAAAGAGTAACACTCATGATGTATGTGCTTTACTGGTTTCTTCCAATGAAACCAAATGCCCATGTCATAGCCAAATAAATTACAAGCCAGTAAAGGTCCACTCAAGTAAGAAATTCTGACATGGCTAACAAGAAAACATCAAATGTCATCTTAGTCAGTAAAAGTAAATAGGTTAAAACTGAATGAACAAGAGCTTCTTCTATAGCAAGGTTTTCAGTATCGGTTTGGGTTTCGAATCCTTCTCTTATGAGTGTTGGTATCGGCAATTTTGGCATTTTGGAGAGTATGGTTTCAAAGGGCCAAAAAATAATAAGAAATTATAAAAAGAAAAATATTTGACACATTTGGTCATGATCTTATGTATTATTTGTTGTGTCCAGTTAGTTTTGAATGGAATAATATTCAATATTGTTGAATAGTTCATCCAAAATAGATACTGTTGTTTATTTACTTGCTTTTAGACAAAGTATGGATAGTTCTAATTGGAATAATATTAAGACGTATAAATGTTGTCAATTTATAGATATACAACTTCAATAATGGTGATGGTTAGGAGTGTGAATTTATACATAAACGACAGTGCAAACCAATTATATAATGACATATGCACTTTTCAGAAAAATGCATGCGTCACTGCAATTAAGTTCCTGTCTACGACACAAAAGAAAATTATCACCTTATTGTCAATGCCGCGAAAAGAAGTTGTATAAGGGTGAGCATCGTCAGCCTCATTAGTATGGTTGTAAACCACGTCAAGGATTACCTAACATAGCAGCATCTCATCACTTCTAAAGTTAAGCAAAAGGAAAAACAGAACAGAATCAACTCATGTTATACTAAGCCTCAACATGAAAGTAGTGAAGATAAGAGAAGGGGCACCTCAATTCCAGCATCATGCAAAGCCTTCACCATTTCCTTAAACTCTCGAGAAGCAGCCAAAGGTCCACCACCAGCACTTGCGTAGCGACTCATTGGTGCAAAGAAGTTCATTGTAGAATAACCCCATGTATTGATCTTCAAATAATACAGGAATCAAATTACTAGAAACAGGCAATAAAAATCATGCCTAAAACTATTTATAGCATCTCAGCAAGGGTACAACATTGTTTACATGTATTTGTACAATAATGAAAAATCCAGAAGGAAGCAACATACTGAGTTAGAGAGAATTACTTCAAAATATTGAATTTCCAGTTGTAAAGTATAATAAACAAAAAGAAAACAGACAAGACAAGGCTTACCAAGTGATCCCTAGGGTTTGGAAACCTCTGAAATTCCAACTCATCAAATTCAAAAACCGGCAACAGTTCCACAGCATTAATACCCAGTTCAAGCAAATGTGGAATCTTCAAAACAATAAATAAAACATGATTTTTAGAGATTAAACTATATATCAATTTATACTACTAGAAGTAAGCAAATAATGAACTATTATCTTTGACTTAAAGTATGTACATCTATATACAAAAGACACAACATATAGTCCATCAACCTAATTACTTCATGTTGCAGAGTGAACCGACTTATATAAAAAATTCTTAAGAAGTGTCATTCATATACCTTGTCAATAACACCAAGATAGCTCCCACGAATGCTTTCATTCAACCCGCTCGATTCATCCGCCGTAAATGCACGTACATTCATTTCATATATGACAAGATCTGCCTGCATCCCCAGCATTTAGATGGATAAATAGGTTAAATGAGAGTGGTTGTACAGGATGCAATTTTTCAATCAAACTTAAAGCACACCTCAGCTATGTTTGGTAGCTTGTAGTTATCCCCCCAGTCAAAAGGCAAGCTACTGAAGTCATAAGTTCCGAGAAACCTAGAAATCTTCTCTGTAGCATATCCAAATAAGTTGCGGCCAGCAACTAGTTTTGCATAAGGATCAAGAAGGATGATGCTGCTATCAAATCGATGTCCTTGCTCCCAATCATTTGGACCACTAATACGATAGCCGTAAAGAACACCAGCACGGGGCA
The DNA here is from genome assembly GCA_029216955.1 of Iris pallida. Lineage (NCBI taxonomy): Eukaryota > Viridiplantae > Streptophyta > Magnoliopsida > Asparagales > Iridaceae > Iris > Iris pallida. The sequence goes on along the minus strand of JANAVB010029617.1, from coordinate 8,930,518 downwards.
ACCCCTGATGTAAGAAAGACAAATTTTGATGATAGATCAAATAAAAAACAAAAATGTCCACCTGAAGTACAAACTATAGGCATGTTTATAGAACTTCAGTAAACAGTAAACACATACCTTTTCGTTAACCACCATTTCTAACAACCTTCCTTAATGAGAAGAATATTAACGATAACTTCACACTAACAAGATCTATTTTATATTAACTAATCAAAATTAGATCAATTCAAAGTTTTGAACAGACCAAAAAGGTGCTGAGTACGAAGGTTAGTACTCCTTTGAATTTTCCGAATAATTATGATTCTTACGAACTCCATAAAAAATCAAAAAGCACTGAACCTTTGACACAAATTAGAGACAATATTGAGGGTTTTTACAGGAAAAAAAATAAGCGAAAGGGAATGGTAATATGAGGTTAGGGGTGTAGGAAATCACAAAAGTAATGAAGGAGGATTAGTACATGATCCATCTTCCTCTCATAAGTGGTTGTTGAACTCCAAAGTCCAAATAGTTGCAAGCTTTAATCCAAGCACTAGATCCATCCATTTACAACCCTCAAAACCAAACGAAAGTCACTAAAAAACCATAAATGAATGTCACTAAGGGGGGTAAGTCAATAAGGATTGGGAATCACATAGGTGCTTTTAGAAACGGGTTTTAGTGGATTGTGGTTCAAATAGAACTCAAGAGCCAGTTAGTCATTATGATTTAAAATCACTAAATTGTCATTTTGGAATATTCCTCTCATATATCTATATCTGACAACTGTTTTGAGCCTCACCTTTTTTCCCTCGTAACTCTTAAATCACTCATCTCCAGTCTCCACGACCTCCATTCTTTTTATCTTTCTCCCACTCGTCTGAATGTCTTTCTTCAATACAATATTTATTCTGACATCACCGGAGACATCGACCTCAAGATCAGCTATATCATCGACGATATTGTCCCTCATTTCTTCATCCTCATCTTCCTTGATTATGGTGAGTTCGAACTGGAAAAAACTGAGAAAATCCATGGAAATGTTCTAGTTCTGGATATGAATAGTTTTAAAACCCTCTCAAAACTAAATTCTTAACCAAAATGGAGCACCATCCAATTCAAATTTGTATGTTTGTTGGTTTTGGATTGAATAGAAGAGTTCGCTTGATGGGTTCAAAAAGATTTCAATCATGGGTTTAATATTTTGGGTTATGTTGGGAAGATGCCACTCTAATAGTTCTCTAACTCATAACTTTTGTACAAAATCCCCCTAAGAAAACAAAAGAAAATTAGCTAAAATATATTGATTTTTACAATTTATCTTAATGGAACATCAGTTCAACTAAAAACGAATTACAAGCCCCACCCATAGACAGAGAAGCTATATGCTCACATAAGAATTACAATTGTAACATAATATGTTTTAAACTTAATTAAGAACGAATCAACAATATAAATGTGCTAAATAATAAAAATATATATTTTAAGATTACTATTATAGAGCATAATTTATATTAGTTTTTGTATTGATATTGAAAAATATCGAGAGGACAAAAAGATAATCTCTCTTAAATGGTGAGTTTAGAAGAGTGTGGGTATGGTTTCAAATTCACAATTGCAAACACTCAGTAATAAGTATCTTTTGTTTGAAATCACTATTACAGTGATTCCGAGATAGTCACACTGTGTTTCTGAAATCTTGTTTCGAGTAACCTTCCCCAAAGGAACTCCAATTACCTTAGGATTGAAAAAGATCGCCAAAGATTCAATGAGTGGCAAGTCCGAGAAAGTTGAATGACCAAATAGAATTGCATCAAGAATCAGCCTCATCACAGCAGACTCATACCAGTCGACTCCAAAATTTTAGGATAAAAGCTTTGTCGTTGTAAAATACTCTTCTCCACTTATTATGTAATATTCACTTATCTTCAGCTAAGTCGACTAGAATCTTTGAGGACGTTAATGACTAGAAATAGTCCATGTTACTTTGTTGCTACTATACTGACAATTAATTTTTGTAACCTTTGGGAGGCTTACCAGCAATATTGACATAGACAGGCCCTTCTATTTACCGAACTTTGCAGTATAGATTAGAAATAGTCCAATATACTGAAATTTGCTACTATGCTGAAAATTAAGTTTTATAACCTTTGGGAGACTTGCCAGAATTGACACAAACATGCCCTTCTATAAACCAAGGTCTGCAGTATCAGTTCTAACCCTTCTTATGAGTATGGTATCAGTGTTTTCAGGAGTTCCAGTGGTTTCAGATCAGAACTCTTCCTTTTAGAAAAAAAACAAAAGTTAACATGATACTATTTAAAAACTACAATAGTATTGGATACATTTAGGCATAATTTTATTTATCATTTGTTGTTTTTCGTTCGCTTTGAACAATATTTAACATTGAATTGTTCAGCCGTATTATATATTATAGATTCTATTTACTTTTAGACAAGCACACCTATGATATTAAGACCAATGAATACTATGAATTTATAGGTACAAAACCTTGTTACTATTTTTCCATACTGTCTTTTTAGTTACAATGTTGGTACCGGTCAATATCGGCGGGATTTTGTATCAATTAGGACATGCCAAAATTAATATTTATGGCCAATAGGTATAAATACCAACCAATACTGCAAACATATTTACCTTTACTTCTTCCTACTCGTAACCTTCTGATACTCTGTCCATAAGTATTACTTCTCCCTAAATGTTGCTCTCCGGTGATCCCAATCACCATGATACCCTAAAATCGATTTTTTAGTGTTCGACCACAAACCTTATATGGATAAAGTCAAGTATAACTCCAAGAGTATTTCTTTGGACTTAAATTTCACGAGTTTCTTTTTCTCAGAAGTATCCTTGACCATGAACCATACAATCCCAAAAAAAATTGGGTCATTTGATGTTTGACAAGTACCCTTGACCTAGGCTTTTCTAGAATCTTACAAAGCTTCATCGAGCACTACTTTCAGTTACATAACTTACACGTTCCGCCATCACACACCAGTTACTTTGGATGTAGCTCACCATTCGATGGAACTTGTTTGTCCTTGACTATATCATTACCCAGTTTACTCAATAGATGACCTATTCTGTACCTTCCTAACAGTTCTCTAACTATTCCAACAAATCTACAATATCTTTTTTATATGGAACTTAGTTTGTTTAAACTCTCAAATTACAACACTGCTCCAATATTTTACAATAAAAGTCTTATGTTCCTCTAGCTTATGCTGGCAATTCATGATCACAGTTTTCATCCTTGCAACTGTATATAAGTCATATACTTTTGAGGTCTTCAGTTTGACCGTCTTAAAATACTGTTACACGAACATCATAAACTTCTAAGGAAACAAGCTTCTTAGAAGATACTTCAAAATTCAATCAAGTATATGGAAGAATATTTTTCTATTCATACTTCAGCGTTATTTCTAAGCATGTTTAGAATTCCATCAATGTAAGAACATGCAGCATACATCAAAGTAATAGGGAAAGTGTATTGAGATCAACTTAGACTAAGGTTCTTCCTTTCATCCATATTAAGAGTGAAATTACCTCAACACAGATATGCCATATGTCTCCAGTCTTGTTCTTGTGAGGATCCAATGTGACTTCAATCATGCCAGTACCCAGTTCGTCACTCCTAGGAAATCATATGGTTTACTTAAAATCACGGATAAAATAGTTATATCATCCTTTGTCAAGCAAAGTAAAATATATAATTTGAATAGAACAATGAATAAAAACAAAACCAAGCCAGAAGTCATCAACGCAAACAATGATTACTCTCCAAAAATTCACATGGAAGGACTTGTCAACATAAAAAGTCATAAGACAATGACAAACAAAATGGACAAAGAACAAACAACTAAAAAGATCAGACTTCTAGTGCAATACACCTAATCTCTTTAATCCTATGTTGTATTAAGGTGAGGCGACTTAATGGCGCTTAAGCAGCGCTTAGTTAGCGCCAAACTTTTTTTTGCTCCTACATGTAAAATACTCTATATAGTATACACATAAATTTCAATATTTTTTCATACAATCCTACTAGTATATGCATGAATAACAATATCAATTATCAATCAACCAAAGTAACAACATAAATACTAAAATCAAAAGCAAACTACAAGCCACACAATGCATACATAGTACATAGTCATCAAAATACCATCAACACAAAAGTTGTTTCTAAACTACCTACTTAAAGTTTTACAACTATCCAACTATGTAAATAACAAAAGATTCGGTTCAATTTATTAAAAAAAATCAAAAAAAAAAAATCGTTTAGCGAGGCGCTACTAAGCGACGCTTAAGCGTTGATCGCTTTTTTAGGACGAAAATTCATTAAGCGAGGCGCCATAATTCTAAATATCGCTTAAGCACGCTTTTCACAACATAGCTTTAATCACATGCTCCCTGCAAATGCAAATCTATCAATCTATCATTAAATATGTACGTTCTTCAAAGTGCATATAATAATGTTAACAAGCTATGGCATACACCCAAATGACATCAAATTAGCAACTTATGGAAAATATACCAATTCGTAATAGGGTTGTTTATGGTGCTTCAACAGCTGATAATGTCTCTTTTTAGTTGATTAAAAAGTACTTAGCATAGTTTTGTAGAAGTTATCCATCCAAACCTCTAAAAGCCCATACTACTGCGAGGAAACATAATTAGAAAAGTTTGGACAATCAATGGTTGGGACTTTGGCAAAGGAGGGGAGGTCAAAGTCTTGCCAACAGGGTGCATTTTGCAATCTGGAACACGTTCTGGAAAGCAGAACTTCGGTGTACTAGAAAGTGGAAATCCACATTCTAAAGTCTTCCGACAAGCTATTTAGCAAAGGATAAAGATAAGAAGATGTTCTATATGTTATTTTTCACTAAAAGCTAAAAGAGCTTTATGACTTTTGAAAAAACATTATTGGATCAATTGGAACTTATGAATCTGTTTTTAGTTTTAAATATTGGATGGTGCTATATTATGGTAATTGATAAATTTAAAACTTAAATATACATTATATATTATATGCATATTTGTCCTTAAAAATGTTCCATATTCTGGATAATTGTATTATATTCTGAATAAGCCTACTCCCAGTGTACCAATAGCAGGCCCCGGGTGTACCATGATCTCGTTTTCGTTACGGAGCCTTCCACGTCTCCATGGTTCAAAGATTGGGAAATTAAGTGTATAACCCATTCTCAAAAAAAATATATATATCTACACTAAAAATGTGAAGCCAAGTTTCTTTGAGCATGTAAAGGCTTTTAACATTATCTACATGTTTTTCGTATTTGACAGATCAATTGTCCTATTTCCAAATCTTTTAAGTATTTTCTTGGTAGATGACAGGCAATAATGAGAAAATAGACAATCAGGCATATGTTCTATGATATCTTACATAGATTGATCGGTGATCTGCACATTTGTTGGAGATTCAGCCCTTTGTTTACTGTTTACTGATTCATTCCGTATTTCTTATCGTCATAGAATTTATATTGTATTGTGTAACTTTATAGTTGTAGTTGTACTTTGTTCAAATCCTTATTGGATGATTGTCATTGACAGCCTTGGGCAAGGATGCATACCCTACTTTTTGTGGTCCTCATGAGGACGAGCTAGATGTCCCTGTTGCGGATGTTGAGTTAGAGATGGTGATGAGATTCAGGGTGATGCATAGTTCTAGTATCATATCTTAGTAGTTGATAGTCGTTGGACTTGGAACTATTTTCATTATTTCATTTTAGCAGGTTTGTTCCCGAGTACTCTTCTATGACATGTAGTTATATTCAGAACTTGCATGGTTAGACTTCTTTTATGATTGAGATACTTATGTTCGGTGATATTAGTTAGTTGTTATTTCTTGTATCTTCCCATTATAGCTTTATCTATGAATTGAGTTAGTTTAGACTGTTTAGTATTCTCTATGATTATGATACATGTCTTGATTATGGATTACCTGATGGATTTGATGTATGATTGAGGTATAGATAGGATACTACTGTCGATGTCGCGATGTAAGCTGGACATACTTACATTAGTACCCGATTATTTCGGAGCGAGGTTTGACAGAGCTTGTTGTAGACCATAAAAAGATTTCGCCAGTTTGCACACCTTGTCTTCATGTCCCTTGATGACTAAACCTTCTAGTTACTTAATGTAAAGCTCTTTGGTTGAATCTCCATTCATGAATGATGTTTTCACATTCATCTGGTGAATCACCATTTTTTGAATCGCAATCAGTGCAATCATTGTCCTGGTAGTTGTCTTTTATGAATGTTGTAGTCGATCTCCTGCTTATGAGAAAATCTTTTAGCCACCAATCTAGCCATGAACTTATCACGGGTTACATCGGCCCTCGTCTTCTTCTTAGATCTTATTTGCATCCAATAGGTTTTGCTTATTCAGGTAGATTGACCAACACCCAAGTATTATTGGATGTTATAGAGTCAATCTCATCATTAAATGCTTCTCTCCAGAAAATATTGTCTCTAATCTTCATCATCTCATCATAGGTAAGCAGATCTGCTTCCACATAATAGGTGATGAAACTTCAAAAAAAAATTGTACTGGTCAATGAAGATTGAACTCTTAAATACAAGTCAAGCTTGCTAGGAGAAGTAGAAAGCGATTAAAATCAACTGTAAAGTGAAACAAAATTACTATCAGAATATTCCGCTTAAGAAGCTAGCAGTCGAAACTACTTAAAAGGTAGGAACAAAGTTGTTGGAGATAGAGCATAGCTATAGAAAGATGGAACATCAGCAGGTTGGGGTAGTTAACCGTTCCTCAAAACAAGATTCAACTATCTTTGTCGACCTGCTCCAGGAATCAACAAGTTCGAAAGAACTTCTGGAACACTCGTTGCAAGTCACCTCCCTTCTCTCAGATAGGCACTTATGTGTTGTAAAAAGGCTCTCGGAGGAAAAAAGGCATTTGACTACTATAAGGATTCTCTCTTCTCTCATGTCAGCATTAACGGTTGGCAAACACAATATATAAGAGAGTATTAGAAAACAAGTGGTGAATGCTTTCATGTTTATTCTTCAGCCCCAAGGCTGATTTCAATAGAGGATACAATCAATGTCTTTCCTTGAATCAAGGAGAACTTTATTACAATCAATGTCCATCCTTGAATCAAGGAGAACTTTATGGAAAAAAAAACTAACAGAAAATCTTCTCTAATAATAACAAAACCTTCTCTAATAATAACTAATAACAAGAGAAGAGAGAATCAAGGGATTCTCCAACCCCCCCTCCCCCCCTCAAGTTGGTGCGTAGATATCTATCATGCCCAACTTGCTTATCAAATGCTCAAAAAGGGTCTTGTCAAGCTTTTGGTTAAGATGTCCGCAGTTTGCTGACTAGAGGGCACAAATGGTAGACATATGATTCCAGCTTCTTATTTCTCTTTTATGAAGTGACGGTCAATCTCAATATGTTTGGTTCTATCATGCTGAACTGTGTTTTGGGCTATGCTTATGACAATTTTACTGTTAGAATATAACTTCAATGGAAGGTCAATTTTCATCTTAAGTTCCTTCAGGACTCTTTGAATCCATAGTTCTTCACAAATACCCTAAGCCATAGCTCTAAACTCGGCTTCTGCACTGCTTCTTACTACAACTCCTTATTTTTTGCTTCTCCATGTCACAAGATTACCCCATACATAAGTACAATACCCAGAGGTTGATCTTCTGTCTGTGACTGAACCTACCCAATCTGCATCAGTGAAGATGGACACATTTCTTTCACTATTCTTAAAAAATAAACCCTTTTCGGGATTGGCCTTCAAGTATCTCAGTATTTGCAACTCCATTTTCCTATTTTTCGAAAATTTTAAGTTTCAAATAATAATCACAAATTTGATTCAAGTAATATTGAATATTGATAATGTTTCATTAAATATTTTCAAATAAATATTTTGATTTATATTTGGAGGGAAATTGATTTAATAGCAGTTTTTTTTCAAATTCAAAAGTTAGCTGTAACAAAAATTGTGGCCCCCACCACTTGTAACACTTTTAAACAATTCTTTCTAACTAATTTTGATTTCAATTTCTAATATGTGAAAAGGGGAAGGGTTTCTTTGCTTAAAGGCTTTTGGAGGGGGGGTTCTGTAAAATGGGCTGTACATTATTTGGGAGACCTAATTGCTAAAGTTCTATTTCATTTCCTTTTAAGTAAGAAGAGGAGAGAGAAATGGTTTCATCTCTGCAGAGCTCGAGAGCTCCACCACTTCATTTCTTTTCCCCCAAATTTCACCTGAACCCTAACCCTAACCCTAACCCTAGTTCTGCGAAGTTGGCATGGCGATGGCGACCACCACTGACGGCGGCGACGACAACGGCTTCACCCTTGTCGACGACAACCAGGGTTATGACGACGACGATGATCTTCACCTCCTCACCGCAGCTAGGCGGCATCGGCAACGGCGGATCTACGTCTCCAATGATCCCCTCCCTCCTATCGGGCGGCGATTCTCCCATGGCGGACACCATCGTTCCGACGGCTCATCTTCTTCGATCGACGAGCGGTGCGTCGGGTTCCTGACAACAACAGCGCCTTGGCTCCGGCAACTTGACGATCTCTTTTCGACAACGGTGATTGGCTCCGGGCGACAGATCCGTTTCTCTTGATGATCTTCATCCACCACGAGTTTGCCGACGTGCGAGCATCTCCAGCGACTACTCTTCAGTTCCTCGACAAGACTCCTCGGCCGAGTGCCAACGGGCGGAGACGAGCGTTCCACGACAAACGGCGAGTTCGCCAAGGATTTCTAGTTAGCTATTTTCCTTAAAATTCTTGATTATTCCTCTGCGATTTCTTGATCCGTTAAAACTCGAAATTATTTCCTTGTTTGATTTGATTTCGAAATTGAGTTTCTACAAAAATTTAGAAGGTTATGTGATATTGACTCTGAGAATTTTCCTATGTTTCTTGATCGGGACTTGCTCGCCGTAATGTGCAATGGGACCTCGAATCATATCTGGACAAGGAGAGAACTGTATCCGCTTCCTGAATTCGTGATTATCCTCCAAGACACGACCTCTACACAGGTACCACTCTATCCTCTCAACTGCTGTGTTTGCGCCACAAATTCTTGATTAATTTAGTTGTGGTCGATGGGTGGGATTTGTGATCGGGATGCAAGGTGTAGTCGATTGTGTCCGGCTTTTACGTGGTGTCCAGGCTAGTGGTTGTGTCCAACCCAAGTTCGTGAGCAGCCTCTGTTTGGTGTCGCGTGGTATTTTTGGCAGCTAGTCGAAGGAGATCAGGGGATAGCAACCAATTCTGTATGGCTCGTGCTGCGACTGTGTCATAGGTGTGTCCAGGTGCTCGTATCCAGATTGATTGCGTTCAAGTATCGGTTGTGCCGCTAACTTGTGTCCTGCATATCTGCGTCCTATTCTGTTGGTGTCGGTGTGGAGTCAAGGTGCAGAGATGCCGTGTCCAGCAAGCAAGTCTGGTGTCCTGTTCTACGTGTCTAACTCTTCTATTTTTGGCAGCAGCTATAGAGTAGACTTGTATTTAAACCTTGGTTGATTCGATTTGGTTGTGAACCTTTTTATTTAGTATTTTGTGTTTAGTCTTTCCTCTCTTTACATTTACAATTCTGAAGGAGATTCATGGCCGTTAGATTCAAATTTACGTGTTAGGTTTGGGCTGCTGTGTAGACTTATTAAGAAGTCTACTTTGTCTTTAAATTGTTGTGTTGAGTTTTCTTACTAAACTGGAGTTGGATGTGTTTTGAGAAAGTTTGGGCTTAACATTGTAGAATGAGCCTGTGATGCTAAGCCATGTTAATGACTAGAAGGCTTGGCCATATTTCATAGTTCAGTGATGCAACCAATCGGTAGGCATATCCTGATATAGATTTGATATTTGGGTTAATGGGCCTTGTGGTTAAATTTCCAGGTTATTGAGTGAGAAATATTGTCACAATAATTTTATGGCCTTCTTATTAAATAGCTTGCATAATAGTTAGTATAATTTCACTATCAAACTTATACTTCTAATTGGATTTTGTGAGTATTCACAAATAGTATATGTGGTTATTGTTCATTTAATAGGATATATATTATCTATTGATTTTTCCAAGAGGGATTAGATTACTAATAGATTAGTTTGGAATTTTACTATTTCTACTAGTAGTTGATCATCCAGGGAAACAACTCATAACTTATATGAATGTACTTAGTTGTAATACTCTATGACTAATAAGAAGGATAGCTAGTTCTGTTAAATTAATCCACTTGTATCAAATCATAACAGGAGGACATCCAGCTCCATTCATTACCCGTACTTTTCCGAAGCAAGGCAAGTACTTCCTATGGTTTTGTGCATTTACATATCTTGTACTTCTCATGGTGACACGATGTGACACGATATCTTGTACCCTTGTACTTTCATGTTCTTGTACTTGTGTCGGGGAGGGGAAATACACTAGCTATGTGACCAAACTCCGGTTCAAAAATTCATGTAGATAGCTTAGGCCTCGCATCGTACACGCGGATCCTAAGTCGTACCGATATTCATGTACTCCTGTACATATTCTTGTACTCACCCCAGCCGGTCACATAGGCTAGTTGTATTTCAAATATTGTGCACATGTCATGTCTTGTACTTCAGGTTCATGGTTACATCATGTACTTTATTTTCTGTACTTACATTCCTATACTTTCATGTTCATTTTCTGTATCTCATATTTCACTTTCTCCTGTACGCATTTTCATATCATGATGTTCTTGTTCATTACCTAGAATTGTACTTTGCTCCGCTCCTCACTGGATATGTTGCATGTGTACTTGCAGGATATCATTCTACCACATGGGCCAGAGCCCGGGACATTAGCTGAGCAGGATGGAGACATGACTTAGCTAGAGGCTTCAGGTTTAGATTGTTTAGCTTTACTCCTAGATATTGTTTTAGAGTTCATAGTACATTTCATTCTTGATGACTCTGGTACATTTATATTATATGGATTTGTGGAATATGGTGATCTTTCTGGAAACGTTTTATAGATGCTGTGATTGTGCACATTCATGTTTATCTGGTTAGATTTCCCTAGCTTGGTACAGCTTACTTTGTCGTGTCTAACAACGAAGGCTGGACGTTTCCGATTATCGGGAGCGGATCGTGACAGTATTCTATATACTGCCTCAAGATGTTCCTCATAAGGAGAATGCCTCAAGATTTCCTTTTTTCCAAAGTTTTACATTAGAATTCATGGGAGTATCGGCTGGTCGACAGCTACTCATTCTTGTTTCTCGTAATAGATCGAGAATGTATTTTTGCTGTGAAACCAAAATTCCTTTCTTCGATCGAGCAACCTCCATACCAAGAAAGTATCTCAAGGACCATAAGTCCTTGATTTCAAAGTCTGTAGCAAGTCTCTCTTTTACTCTTCTCATTTCAACTGTACCATCTCCAGTGAGGACAATATTATCTACATAAACAATCAAGGCAGCAAATTTTCCATCTGAGAAGAATTTGGTAAATAAAGTGTGATCAGCTTGTCCTTGAGTGGTTCTTCATAGACTGAGTAAATCTTTCAAACCAAGCTCTCGGAGATTGCTTTAAGCCATAAAGAGACTTCTTCAACATGCATACCTTTGATCCAAATTTGTCTTCAAAGCCAGGAGGACTATCCATGTATACTTCTTCTTCTAGATCACCATTGAGGAAGGCATTTTTAACATCCAACTGATGTAGAGGCCAATCCAGGTTAGCCGCAAGAGAAAAGTATTCTGACAGTGTTCAATTTTGCAACAGGAGCAAATGTATCTGAGTAATCTATGCCATAGGTTTGAGTGAAACCCTTAGCCACCAAGCAAGCCTTATACCTTTCAACTGATCCATCTGAATTGTACTTCACAGTAAACACCCACTTACATCCGATGGTCTTCTTACCAACTGGTAGCGTCATGACTTTCCAAGTTTTGTTCTTTTCAAAAGCTTTCATCTCCTCAAATACAGCTTCCCTCCACTTCGGAACTTCTAGAGCATCATGTACATTCTTTGGAATCTCTACACTGGACAATTGGGAGGTGAAGGCAAAAAAGATAAAAGACAAGTTTGAATATGATATAAAATCGGACAAAGGATATTTAGGGCAAGATCTAACAGGTTTTATAACAGCTATGAGATCATCTATATCAGGATACCTGATACAACTTTCAGAGATAGAGATAGACTTACCTTTTCTTTTTCTTAGGAGGTTGATTATTCCTCGGTTCAGATTCATGGCAGTATTGAGATGTGAACACATCCCCTTCTTTATGGTTCTTCCTCACAAACAGCTTTCCTTTCCAATTCTTTTTTCCTCCTTCGAACGTGTTCTCTTTAGATGACGATTCATTTTGTGGCATTTCAATTAGTTCATCATTATTATCATCTTCAAGATTCTCACTGTTTTTTTATGAGAAAGTATAGGCTCGGATTCATCGAGTTCATTACTCATAGTAGGAATAGGTTCAGATAATGAATCATGGCTATTATTTTTTTCATAAGAAAGTATAGGCTCGGATTCATCGAATTCCTTACTCATAGTAGGAGTAGGTTCAGATAATGAATCGTTGCCATTTTCTGTTGGTGCAGAAGTACAAGTCTTAGAATTTTGTAATATAGGCAAGGACAAGTTATTTAAAAAACTTATGTTCTCAGTTTGAAACGAGTCTTCCTTTAAGTTCCTCCCCTGAAGATGAGTATCATCAAAAAAAAAAGGTTTGTTTTCAAAGAATGTGACATCCATAGTGACAAACATTTTCTTGTTTTTTGGATCAAAACATTTATATCCCTTCTGGGTTGGAGAGTACCCTACAAAAACACATTTTATAGCATGTGGTTCGAGTTTACCAATATTCTTATGTTCATGAACAAATGCTATGCAACCAAAAAAATTTAATGTCAAATCAGTTGAACCACGAGTAACAGGAAAACATTCTTTGAAAATATGAATTAGAGTTTGAAAATTGAAAACTTTGGAGGACATTCTGTTAATTAAATATGCAGCAGTTAAAATTGCTTCACCCCACAAATAATTTGGTACTTTACTTGAGAAGAGTAAAGCTCTAGACACCTCCAATAAGTGTCTATTTTTTCTTTCTGCAACTTCATTTTGTTGGGGTGTATTAGGACATGAACTTTGATGCACAATTCCATTTTTAAGAAAAAAATTACCCAAATTTGTGTTAAAGTATTCCCTGCCATTGTCACTTCTAAAGACTTGAATAGTTGTTTAAAATTAATTTTGCACCATTTTAAAAAAGTCCTTTACAGCCTGACAAACATCGAATTTTTCCTTTAACAAGTATACCCAACATACTCTTGAATGGTCATCTATAAATGTGATAAACCATTTTCTGTGAGAAAGTGTACTTGTACGGTTAGGACCCCAAACATCATTGTGAATAATAGAAAAAAGTTTTGACGGTTTATAAGGCTGTATTCAAGGTTGTAAAAATCGCTAGTCGGCCGCTAGTCGGTTTGTGGGGACTACGGATTAATCGGACTACTCGAGGACTAGTCGGAGACTAGTCGGTTTAGAATTTTTAATGAATATATATATGTAATATGTTATAAAAATATTTTAAAAAATAATATGTTAATTGTTGAACTTTTAGTTATTGCAGTGCATTTTCTTATTCATTATTTTGCACAAATTTCTATTTCGATAAATCTATAAATAATATGTTAACAAATTACTATTTTGCACGGAGAGTTACAGCTGCAGTAGCAAGCAAAAGCAAAAAAAAAAGTAACAAGCAAAAATTAAAAAAAGAGCTACAACAACAGTAGCAAAGAGATAACAAAGAAAAAGTAAAAATAAAAAAAGAGTAGACTAGTCACTTTTTTCAAAAATAGAAAAAAGGCAGCAACAAAGTAAAGAGTCGACGGCGACTGCCTTGATGAAGTCGACGGCAGCCCAGACTAGTACCAATTTAGCCAATTTTTGGATGGACCAGCCCCTAATCGAGTCGACAGTGGTCGACAAGTGACTAGTCGGGGACTAGCCCCTAGTCGAGTCGGCGGCGGCCGACTAGCGACTAGTGGGGTACTAGTCGGCCGTCTAGAGGGATTTTTACAACACTGGCTGTATTGAAAAATGGGAACGATAATGTTTTGCAAATTCGCATGCCTCACATTTAAACAAAAACAAATCTTTGTTACGAAATAACTTAGGAAACAAGTGTTTTAAATAACAAAAACTAGGATGACCTAATTGTAAATGCCATAATATAATGTTGTCATCGTTATTCGAAACAAAAAAGACTCAAAGCAGGAACTTATCGGTTTGGAAGGTAGTTGTGATTTAGGTCCAATGTCGAAGTAGTAGAGTCCTCCATTCTCCTTAGCATTGCCAATCATCTTCCCCGAGTTCAAATCCTGAAAGACACAGTGAGAACGGAAAAAGGTAGTTTGACAAAATTTTCTTGGGCTAATTTACTGACAGATATTAAGCTACAAGATAGATTTGGAACATGAAGGACATCTTTAAGAATCAACATCGGAGACAACACAACTGAACCTTTACCTGCAATGGCTGAAAAGGAGCCATCTGCGACTTTTATTTTTGATTCCCTGCACAAGGACTATATGTAAAAAATAGAGTAGATTCACTTGTCATATGATCGGTTGCACCTGAATCTACTATCCAAACGTGGTCGGGACTGACAATAAGAAGAGCATAATTATCTTTTTTTGCTATAGAGCAAGAAGGAGTTTGAGATTCGAGAAGTTTGAACAGTTTGTCTAGTTCCGTCGTGAGTGAAAGCTGAGTTGAAAAAGATTGTTGCCCTTGATCTGAGTTACTAGCCTGAAATACACGACCCTCAATACCACATTTCTTCTTCTAGTTCGGAGACTTGCCATGGAGCTTCCAACATGTTTCACGCGTATGTCATGCGTGTTTGCAGTTATCACACCAAGATTTGTCCGACTTCTTACTTTCATTGAAATCACTCTCCGAAAGAACTTCCGTCTCCATTGCCGCCGCCATCGCCACGGCCAGTACTGCTGCCAGCACCGCAACCAGCGCCTTCGCCAGTGCCAGCACCGCGACCAGCACCACCACCATTGCCACGGCCTGCTCCGCCTTCTGTCGTGGAGGAGTCGTCATTGTTTGTTGAGCCGGTGAGGGCTTGCTGCCATCTATTGGAATTGGCCATTGAGAGCCTAACCGGGTTAAGCGAAAAACTTTACAAACCCTAGGTTTGGGAACCTGGCTCTGATACCATATTAGAAAACAAGTGGTGAATGCTTTCATGTTTATTCTTCAGCCCCAAGGCTGGTTTAAATAGAGGAAAACAATCAATGTCCTTCCTTGAATCAAGAACTTTATTACAATCAATGTCCATCCTTGAATCAAGGAGAACTTTATGGAAAGAAAAACTAACAGAAAATATTCTCTAGTAATAACAAAATCTTCTCTAATAATAACTAGTAACAAGAGAAGAGAGAATCAAGGGATTCACCAACAGAGAGTAATCCCCTAAGCAGCGCTGCCACGAAGCTACCAGTGTGCTGTCACGGTACTACCATGCTGTAGTGCCCCGTCCCTACATCGTGTCCCGTACTCCGTCCACGGGGTGCGCGAGAAAGGAACACTGTCGCTATCGATTCGGTCGGGACCGATAGGTCGGGATCGATCGAGTCGATCGAACGGGAACGGTTGAATTAAGATCCATTCCTCGTTATGGAATGTCTTCTTCGGAACCATGTCCCATATTCAGCGGGTTGCGCCTCAAGGATTGACTCTGCGGCTGAGTCGGGAGAGACCTCCCGTTGCTCTGCTTTTCACGCCGCTTGCGTTGGTTTTGGCTTTGTTTTCTGAATGCGTTTTCGTGAATATTTTCGATGGTTTTCATGGCTTGCGTTTCGAACTCGCATTTCCTAGCGAACTCCTTGAATAATGCAGTGTTCTAATCGGTTGCTTGTGCGATTTCAGGTAATCGCGTAGGCGACGTCTAGCGCGACCAACAAGTTCTCTCGCCCAAAGTAAACTCAAGGTGAGTGGCTGACCCTTCTCTTCTCGACCCCCTTCTTAGGTAAATTGACAGTGTTGTTGCGGATGAAAGAATGAATGCAGAGGCACGGGCACGGTAAAATGGTCAAGTTTCAAAGTGAACGTAGGCAATACCTTAACAACTAAATAATGCCTTAACTCGGTCATTGGACAACTTGTCGACAAGGGAGAGTTTCCTCGAGCGACAACCCGGGGCCACGGGACCGACTCGGCCTAGGAGGAAACACGGTATAGCTGTGCTGGATGATAGTACGGGTTAAGCAGGGACTTGCAGCGGGGCTCGCTACTTGCACTGCAAGGGCCCCGGCTAACAAAGCTATAGTTCAGGATGGCTTGTCATGCCAGTGGCCAATCACACGTAATATTGCACTTGGTATGTAAATGATAACAATTGACAGGGAAGAACATGGTAAGTTTCATAAGACGCGGCGTGGCCCGCCGTGGGTAAGTTCCAACGAAATTTACA
This sequence comes from Iris pallida, assembly GCA_029216955.1. Lineage (NCBI taxonomy): Eukaryota > Viridiplantae > Streptophyta > Magnoliopsida > Asparagales > Iridaceae > Iris > Iris pallida. The sequence goes on along the minus strand of JANAVB010029617.1, from coordinate 8,914,022 downwards.
TTATGCTTGTCGTTGCTCGTTTGAAATTCATTAGGATGGTTAGAAACATTTATGAGCTAAGTCATATAAACTCTTCAACCAAATGAGAGCCTGGAACTAAATTTGTCATGCACTAGTACAAAGTGTAATGTACTGATCCTCGCTCTCCACGCAGGTACCCCGAACCACGAAGGGCGTGCCACATAAAAGCTCAAGGCGACGTGAACCCTTTTGAAGTCTCGTCCGCCTGTGAAGGCTTGTGTTTCTGGATTCCTTTTGAAGAAGACCCCGCACTCAGTTCAAAAGAAGATGACGACTCGACTCCCCGTGATAGCAGGTGGAAAGTGTTATATTTTGCTTGTAAAAAGGGATGTAATGTATGGAACGACTATCTCATCAGCGTTCGTTTTGTAAGTCGAGTCATGTTGTAGCCCGCACGGCAATGATTATAATGGAGTCAATGTAAATGAAATGTTAATATCAATGAAAAGTCTACTTCTATTTCAAATGTGTCAATCAATTTCTCTGCGTACTCTAACTTGATGTTGTGTTTCGGATGACCTTATGACTACGCCTTGTGCGATCGCAACTTAGGTTCGTACGGCATCACGCCCGGGGGACGATTATCGATTCTACGGAATCGGGACGTGACATAATGGTATCAGAGCACGGCTTTACATCATTTGGCCTCGCGTCTAGAGTTTTAAACGTTTGACCTCGCATCGATGAGATAAGTTGTTCCATACAATGAGTCCGTAATAATTTGTGACTGATGCGTTTGCCTTCGTATCGCAGAAGTGACGAAACCCACGGCCGAGCGAGAGCAGAGCGCTTCTAGCAGCTCTAGTAGTTCGCGTCGTTCGCGGGGCGGACCTTCTAACGATACCATCGAAAGGATGCTGCGCATGATGGAGGCGCAGCGGAACCAGTCCGAGAACCGACATCAACAGACAGAGGAACGACGGGTCCAATTCGAAGCTCGCTTCGACGCACATGCGAAACTTCAACAAAAGCAGCTAGATACCCTGCAGCAGATCGTCCAGACAATGGCGGCCAACGAAAATTCTGCGACTGCGCCTACCGTCACCGCACCCACTGCCACCGTGCCGACGATCCAGCCCATTGAAGTCGACACGGAGGAGCCCGAGCGTCAACCGGCGGCACCGAAAAAGTACAACTTTGAAGTGTCAGAATTCAAGAAGGCGTGCCGCACTTCCTTCAGCAGTACCGAAGGCCCTTCCATGGCAATCGACTGGATGGAAGAGCTGGAAGATCACTTCGAGCTCCTCGGCATTGAAGAATCAAAGCAAGTCGCCTGCGCACAACTTCAGCTACGGTTGAACGCGCACGACTGGTGGACCGTGGATAAGCGAGCGATCCGACGCGACAACAACTCAGCGCCGATCTCTTGGGCCACGTTCCGCAAAGCTTTCGAAGTCGAGTACCTTCCGTCAGCCGTTTGTTAAGCGAAGGAGAATGAATTCATGCAGTTGAGGCAGGAGAACCGGATAGTAGAACAGTATGCCGCAGAATTCAACAAGTTGTCCAAGTTTGCTAGTGCGTTTCTACCTACAGAAGAGTGCCGTGTGCGACGGTTCGAAGTGGGTCTGCGACACTCTATCGGTGCGCATGTCGGGGTCCCGGAGTACAATACCACGGGCGAGGCTCTGAATCACGCTCTTCGCCTTGAGGGCCTGCATCCTTCCGGTGCTGACGACGTTGTGCGCCACTCCAATCACAAACGTCCTAGCTATACGGGAGGCAACAATTTCGCATCAAAGCGCCCAAATAATGGCGGCAACAGAGGGCGAACCCCTCCGATTCCTTGCAGCAAATGTCACAACACCGGCCACCATCCCAATGATTGTCTTGTTCACCAAGGAGGATGTTTCTTTTGCGGACAAAGGGGGCACCTGTAATGCCCCGCTCCGCAAGGCGCATTACGCTGAAGCGTTGACTCAACGAGTCGCGTTGACGCAAAGGAAATGTATCGATGCAAAACGATACGAGAGTTAAGTTGTCCCGAGCAATGCATCAAACTAAGTTGATGCGAAGAGTTGCCCTGTCCCGAAAGAATGCATCAAGTTGAATCGATGCGAAGTGCCGCGTTGCCCCGAAGGATGAGTGTGTTGAATCGGCTCGAAGATTCTAAGAAATCGAATCGACCAAGGCGCAAGTCCGAATCGATGCAAGTATTAATTTTAGTTGGTTTCGTGTGCAGGTTATATTTTGACGCGAAAATATTAGAGGTCGATCTTTCGCAATATTTAGTAAGGGGTCCGCGAAATGAAATTGTCGCCTTGCGACGGGCCGAGACTTGGGCACGCTAAGGCAAATCGGACGTATAACTCAATGAAGCACGAAGTGCTCGAATGGCTAAGTCAGGAGAGTGGCCGTGCAACAAAGTTAGGGAATCAAGCCGCATCAGCTCGGCGAAACGACGAAGGCGTATCGACTCAAGGTGGGAGGATTGACTTCTTTTTACTCCTTCATTCGATAAGTCAAATATATCATTGTATGCTAAAAGTTAACCTATCGACGCCACGGGCGTGGTCCGATCGGAGATAAATCATAGTGTGAGTCGAACACTAAGTTAGAACAATTGAAATAAAACGTGCATCAATATGCACGAGTCGCTATGGGACATTGGATATCGCTAAGGCGAGCGCCTCGGTGCGTAAGCCGCAAGAACATGGGATAACTGTAATCGGCAAGTGCCTTAGTGCACGAACCATACCGTGCCTTTGCTGCATGAGTTAGACGGCTAGAACATTGGAAGACAATAGGCGAGCGCCCTAGCGCGCCAGCCCCGAACATTGAATGCCAAGTTATAGAACAGGGAAATACGGTCGAAACGTGCCTACGTGCACGAGATAATAAAAGATGGCTTCGTTGCGAGAGAATACAGTTGTGGCATGAATGTGGCGGAACTGTAGGATATGACATGGTGCCTCGAAAGGTGTTCGAGACCTTCGGGTCGTTCGGTTGACGAGCATTGAGTTGAGGCACGATGCTATGGAATCATTGAAACGAAGTATGAAACGTAAGAACACAGAAAGCTAACGAAAGAGATGCGAGATGATAAGTCTGAGTCTCGGACTCAAGACTATGTTTTGGTTGTTTGAAGTTAATTGCTTGAATGATAAGGGCGTTGCATGGTCGATTGGAATGGACGAGAGATAAAATGTGATATCACCCGTGCACGGGTGTTTCCCCCAAACGGTTAAATGCCGGAGCGCCCCGGAACCGCTTTGGCCTAGGAGGGATTCGAATAATCTTTGTAGGCGCACATCCTTAAACAAGATGGGAAAAGCCGCAAATGATGGTATGCAGCGGGAACGTTTCGGTTGTTGGGATGTGACCCAACCCGTGAAACGCCGGGCAGCCCGACCAAATATTGAGAAAAGGAGAGAAAAGAAAGGAACTCCTTTAGTCCATTCCGGCGCGGATACGCCAACGGCCCTCATATAGTTAAGGAACGATGGGTTGAAAGTGTAGGCGCGTACGCGTCCCGCATAGAGATCCTGCTTAGAGATGCACATATAACATGACAGGGAAGGATTACGGCGTATTCACCTTGCGTCGGTGCAAGGGCGAGTGCGTCGACTTGGTAAGTCGCGCCACGAATTAAACACGAGATTGCTTGCTTGCTTGTACATTCAATTCGATAACATGATGCTATGATAACATGCTTTACGCTTTCGAAGATGCCATGAAATTGACCCTAAGGAGAACATAGCAAGATCATAAGCTAAGTTGCATGATTCAACATAAATATTAAAATATCGGTTTGGAAAGAATAATCTTTGCTTCAGTACATGCGAGGACGAACGTACTGATCCCCCACCAGCTTCATGCAGGGGACAGGGAATGGATTGCTCGCGGCGAAGCGTTGCTTGAACGTGTTAAGGCTTGGAATGCCGAAGCGCATTGAAGCGTGCTATCGCATTGACGCTCGGACTACGCAGCTGGATTGATGCGGCCGAGATATAGAAGGCATGATGTATGGAACGGTGAAATCCTTTGTGGACAAGAGAGAACCTGAGTGTTGTAGCCAATCTGGCATATATTGTTAGGCTATCGAAAGCCATTGTAATCTCAGTTTCGGATATCAATAAAGAGAATTGTTTCGTATACTCTGTTTTTCCTATCGTTGTTAATATCGAATCAAAAGATAACCATTTGAGAACTTGTCACCTTGCCTTGCACGAGCGCAACTCCAGGCTCGTGCTGCATCACGCCCCCTGCGAGGACGATGATTCGGGTGATTCCGGGTCGGGGCCGCATTACGCTGAAGCGTTGACTCAACGAGTCGCGTTGACGCAAAGGAAATGTATCGATGCAAAACGATACGAGAGTTAAGTTGTCCCGAGCAATGCATTAAACTAAGTTGATGCGAAGAGTTGCCTTGTCCCGAAAGAATGCATCGAGTTGAATCGATGCGAAGTGCCGCGTTGCCCCGAAGGATGAGTGCGTTGAATCGGCTCGAAGATTCTAAGAAATCGAATCGACCAAGGCGCAAGTCCGAATCGATGCAAGTATTAATTTTAGTTGGTTTCGTGTGCAGGTTATACTTTGACGCAAAAATATTAGAGGTCGATCTTTCGCAATATTTAGTAAGGGGTCCGCGAAATGAAATCGTCGCCTTGCGACGGGCCGAGACTTGGGCACGCTAAGGCAAATCGGACGTACAACGCAACGAAGCACGAAGTGCTCGAATAGCTAAGTCAGGAGAGTGGCCGTGCAACAAAGTTAGGAAATCGAGCCGCATCGGCTCGGCGAAACGACGAAGGCGTATCGACTCAAGGTGGGAGGATTGACTTCTTTTTACTCCTTCATTCGATAAGTCAAATATATCATTGTATACTAAAAGTTAACCTATCGACGCCACGGACGTGGTCCGATCGGAGATAAATCATAGTGTGAGTCGAACACTAAGTTAGAACAATTGAAATGAAACGTGCATCAATATGCACGAGTCGCTATGGGACATTGGATATCGCTAAGGCGAGCGCCTCGGTGCGCAAGCCGCAAGAACATGGGATAACTGTAATCGGCAAGTGCCTTAGTGCACGAACCATACCGTGCCTTTGCTGCATGAGTTAGACGGCCAGAACATTGGAAGACAATAGGCGAGCGCCCTAGCGCGCAAGCCCCGAACATTGAATGCTAAGTTATAGAACAGGAAAATACGGTCGAAACGTGCCTACGTGCACGGGATAATAAAAGATGGCTTCGTTGCGAGAGAATACAGTTGTGGCATGAATGTGGCGGAACTGTCGGATATGACATGGTGCCTCGAAAGGTGTTCGAGACCTTCGGGTCGTTCGGTTGACGAGCATTGAGTTGAGGCACGATGCCATGGAATCATTGAAACGAAGTATGAAACGTAAGAACACAGAAAACTAACGAAAGAGATGTGAGATGATAAGTCTGAGCCTCGGACTCAAGACTATGTTTTGGTTGTTTGAAGTTAATTGCTTGAATGATAAGGGCGTTGCATGGTCGATTGGAATGGACGAGAGATAAAATGTGATATCACCCGTGCACGGGTGTTTCCCCCAAACGGTTAAATGCCGGAGCGCCCCGGAACCGCTTTGGCCTAGGAGGGATTCGAATAATCTTTGTAGGCGCACATCCTTAAACAAGATGGGAAAAGCCGCAAATGATGGTATGCAGCGGAAACGTTTCGGTTGTTGGGATGTGAACCAACCCGTGAAACGCCGGGCAGCCCGACCAAATATTGAGAAAAGAAGGAGAGAAAAGAAAGGAACTCCTTTAGTCCATTCCGGCGCGGATACGCCAACGGCCCTCATATAGTTAAGGAACGATGGGTTGAAAGTGTAGGCGCGTATGCGTCCCGCATAGTGATCCTGCTTAGGGATGCACATATAACATGACAGGGAAGGATTACGGCGTATTCACCTTGCGTCGGTGCAAGGGCGAGTGCGTCGACTTGGTAAGTCGCGCCACGAATCAAACACGAGATTGCTTGCTTGCTTGTACATTCAATTCGATAACATGATGCTATGATAACATGCTTTACGCTTTCGAAGATGCCATGAAATTGACCCTAAGGAGAACATAGCAAGATCATAAGCTAAGTTGCATGATTCAACATAAATATTAAAATGTCGGTTTGGAAAGAATAATCTGTGCTTCAGTACATGCGAGGACGAACGTACTGATCCCCCACTAGCTTCATGCAGGGTGCAGGGAATTGATTGCTCGCGACGAAGCGTTGCTTGAACGTGTTAAGGCTTGGAATGCCGAAGCGCATTGAAGCGTGCTATCGCATTGACGCTCGGACTACGCAGCTGGATTGATGCGGCCGAGATATAGAAGGCATGATGTATGGAACGGTGAAATCCTTTGTGGGCAAGAGAGAACCTGAGTGTTGTAGCCAATCTGGCATATATTGTTAGGCTATCGAAAGCCATTGTAATCTCAGTTTCGGATATCAATAAAGAGAATTGTTTCGTATACTCTGTTTTTCCTATCGTTGTTAATATCGAATCAAAAGATAACCATTTGAGAACTTGTCACCTTGTCTTGCACGAGCGCAACTCCAGGCTCGTGCGGCATCACGTCCCCTGCGAGGACGATGATTCGGGTGATTCCAGGTCGGGGCGTGACAAATTGGTATCAGAGCTCTAGGCTCAATTTCCTCTGGACGCTCGCTTCATTACAATTCGAAAAGTTGCTGAAGTTACAGAACATCGGAATACGGTCTATAAAACACTTAGACGGAGTGTTAGTTTTGGTTCGAGGACGAACCTTGTTTTGAGTGGTATATTCTGTAATGCCCCGCTCCGCACGGCGCATTACGCTGAAGCGTTGACTCAACGAGTCGCGTTGACGCAAAGGAAATGTATCGATGCAAAACGATACGAGAGTTAAGTTGTCCCGAGCAATGCATCAAACTATGTTGATGCGAAGAGTTGCCTTGTCCCGAAAGAATGCATCGAGTTGAATCGATGCGAAGTGTCGCGTTGCCCCGAAGGATGATTGCGTTGAATCGGCTCGAAGATTCTAAGAAATCGAATCGACCAAGGCACAAGTCCGAATCGATGCAAGTATTAATTTTAGTTGGTTTCATGTGCAGGTTATACTTTGACGCGAAAATATTAGAGGTCGATCTTTCGCAATATTTAGTAAGGGGTCCGCGAAATGAAATCGTCGCCTTGCGACGGGCCGAGACTTGGGCACGCTAAGGCAAATCGGACGTATAACTCAATGAAGCACGAAGTGCTCGAATGGCTAAGTCAGGAGAGTGGCCGTGCAACAAAGTTAGGGAATCGAGCCGCATCGGCTCGGCGAAACGACGAAGGCGTATCGACTCAAGGTGGGAAGATCGACTTCTTTTTACTCCTTCATTCGATAAGTCAAATATATCATTGTATGCGAAAAGTTAACCTATCGACGCCACGGGCGTGGTCCGATTGAGATAAATCATAGTGCGAGTCGAACACTAAGTTAGAACAATTGAAATGAAACGTGCATCAGCTATGGGACATTGGATATCGCTAAGGCGAGCGCCTCGGTGCGCAAGCCGCAAGAACATGGGATAACTGTAATCGGCAAGTGCCTTAGTGCACGAACCATACCGTGCCTTTGCTGCATGAGTTAGACAGCTAGAACATTGGAAGACAATAGGCGAGCACCCTAGCGCGCAAGCCCCGAACATTGAATGCTAAGTTATAGAACAGGAAAATACGGTCGAAACGTGCCTACGTGCACGGGATAATAAAAGATGGCTTCGTTGCGAGAGAATACAGTTGTGGCATGAATGTGACGGAACTGTCGGATATGACATGGTGCCTCGAAAGGTGTTCGAGACCTTCGGGTCGTTCGGTTGACGAGCATTGAGTTGAGGCACGATGCCATGGAATCATTGAAACGAAGTATGAAACGTAAGAACACAGAAAGCTAACGAAAGAGATGCGAGATGATAAGTCTGAGTCTCGGACTCAAGACTATGTTTTGGTTGTTTGAAGTTAATTGCTTGAATGATAAGGGCGTTGCATGGTCGATTGGAATGGACGAGAGATAAAATGTGATATCACCCGTGCACGGGTGTTTCCCCCAAACGGTTAAATGCTGGAGCGCCCCGGAACCGCTTTGGCCTAGGAGGGATTCGAATAATCTTTGTAGGCGCACATCCTTAAACAAGATGGGAAAAGCCGCAAATGATGGTATGCAGCGGGAACGTTTCGGTTGTTGACGCCGGACATCCCGACCAAATATTGAGAAAAGAATGAGAGAAAAGAAAGGAACTCCTTTAGTCCATTCCGGCGCGGATACGCCAACGGCCCTCATATAGTTAAGGAACGATGGGTTGAAAGTGTAGGCGCGTATGCGTCCCGCATAGAGATCCTGCTTAGAGATGCACATATAACATGACAGGGAAGGATTACGGCGTATTCACCTTGCGTCGGTGCAAGGGCGAGTGCGTCGACTTGGTAAGTCGCGCCACGAATCAAACACGAGATTGCTTGCTTGCTTGTACATTCAATTCGATAACATAATGCTATGATAGCATGCTTTACGCTTTCGAAGGTGCCATGAAATTGACCCTAAGGAGAACATAGCAAGATCATAAGCTAAGTTGCATGATTCAACATAAATATTAAAATGTCGGTTTGGAAAGAATAATCTTTGCTTCAGTACATGCGAGGACGAACGTACTGATCCCCCACCAGCTTCATGCAGGGTGCAGGGAATGGATTGCTCGCGGCGAAGCGTTGCTTGAACGTGTTAAGGCTTGGAATGTCGAAGCGCATTGAAGCGTGCTATCGCATTGACGCTCGGACTACGCAGCTGGATTGATGCGGCCGAGATATAGAAGGCATGATGTATGGAACGGTGAAATCCTTTGTGGGCAAGAGAGAACCTGAGTGTTGTAGCCAATCTGGCATATATTGTTAGGCTATCGAAAGCCATTGTAATCTCAGTTTCGGATATCAATAAAGAGAATTGTTTCGTATACTCTGTTTTTCCTATCGTTGTTAATATCGAATTAAAAGATAACCATTTGAGAACTTGTCACCTTGCCTTGCACGAGCGCAACTCCAGGCTCGTGCGGCATCACGCCCCCTGCGAGGACGATGATTCGGGTGATTCCGGGTCGGGGCATGACAAATTGGTATCAGAACTCTAGGCTCAATTTCCTCTGGAGCTCGCTTCATTACAATTCGAAAAGTTGCCCACCACCACTTGATATCACTCTTGACTCTACTCGATGCCGCACTGGATGTTCCATACAATAAGTCTAATACAATCGTGTAATTTTGCCGCATGTGTTTTGGAAATTACATGATGTTTGCTAAGAAAGTCGCGAAAGGTATATTGCATTGAATGCAAACGAGCCGTAAAAATGTTAGTTGCTGCAAGCGCAACAAATTGTGAAATACGATTTGAGATGTTGTCGCAATGTAACATGTTGAATGAGAAATAAAATGATGCACGAAGTGCAGCGAGTTAATGTGAATATGCGTTAAAATGAAAGTGAGAAGTGATAAGCCAATACCGAATGTGTTAAAACGGATTGTGCATTGACTTGGAAATCGAGAGTAATTCGTTGCACGAGGTGCGGTAAATGTCGGAAATGATCGTTGCACGATGTGCAACGCGTATTGAAAGTAAAAATTATTGCACGTGGTGCAACGCATATCAAATTAATCGTTGCACGAAGTGCAAAGGAAATTGGAAATGAATCGTTGTACAAAGTGAAATGAAAGTGTCGGAAATAAATCGTAGCACGATGTGCAACGCGTATCGAAAGTAAAATTTGTTGCACGGGGTGCAACGCATATCAAATAAATTGTTGCACGAGATGCAACGTAAGGAAAGAATTGAAATCATAAATCGATAGAACGAATCGTTCGGTTGCACACCAAACTTATGTTGGCAAGCGAGAACATTGACCGAGTTTTGTCGGATTTTGATAGAATCAAAGTTACGGTTGTGATCAAGCACGATCACTGCGGAAATCGTGAGTCGGAAGAGATCGTTGGTTTATACTAAGTATAGCGCGAGGGAAATGGCTTAAATTCCGAGTGGTATATGCCATACCACGTAGGCGATGAATGACTCGATTTCGAGTGGTATATGGTATATCACTTGTACGATGAATTGCATCGACGCGTTGTGAGAATTGCGGAAGGTTTGTCCGCAACAGACGGGAGAGTACCGAGACTTGATTGAAAATTTGTATAACGGTATGTTGATGCAAGTGTTCTTCGAAAATCGGTTGGGACGATAAGGCGAGACTCGTATCAATGAACGATACGTCGGACGAAAGTTATAAGTTGGTCGGACGACCGAGACTAGCGAAACGATTATGCCGTGACGCAATGATCGGATCGACGGGAAAGGAATACTCGAGCTTGCAAATGAGTCGCACGACTTGCGATCTCGGTAGAAATGTTGGGCGAGACGAATCGAACCGCACGACTTGTGATTTCGATAGAAATGTTAGGCGATGCGAATTGTAATCGAATCGCACGATGTGCGACTTCGGTGAAGAGTTGGTTGATGTGAGTAATCGTGCCTAAGAAATAGTTGGTTACGTTACGGCGACACTCATTTGAGTACGACTGAAAAACACGCGAAACTTAGAGGGCGAGATCGTATAACTCGAGGGCACGATGTTGGATAATCGGTAACTCGGTTACGCGATCAAAGTATAGCGGGATGCGGTGGATCAGAAAATGAGTTGATGCGTATGGAAAAGTTTGTTGCGAACTTGGATGTATGCGATGCGAGTTAAGTTGACGTTGAAACGGATTCGAAGTCGACCCTCTTGCTATCGAAATTGATATGAACTATCAAGATCGATATGCAAGGAAACGTAAGCGCGATGTGAGAATACAAAATGGAATGCGCCCTGCGCTATCTAAATTTTGTAAGTAACGATACGAGAATGAACGAACTTGGTTGATCGTAAATTTTGTGATTGATCAAGACGAGAGACTATAAGTCATCGACGATTGCTCGATGCGTATAGCATCTCGTGTGTCGACCCGCGAAATAAGATAGACTCGAACTCGATACGAATAGATGTTTCGTAAATTGCGAAATCATCGACGGTAGTGCATGACTTGACTCGGAAGATAGTTGCGCATCAGTTGCGCCGATAGAAGTGATTTTGTCCGAAATTGGGTAGTCGCATAGAGTCGTCGGAACGTGATTTGGCTCCGGAGTAAGATATAGCATGGTTCGTAGTAAACTGTCCTTCGGTGATGATCCACAATTATCGAGCGTAGCTTCGGGGCAGCTGACCCTAGAAGACTTGACCGCCAAATCAAATTGAATGCTGCAGACCGTAAGATTACCCATGCGATATCGCATATAAGATTGCACCGATAACAAATATAACACGGTGCATGTTGACGATAAGTCTAGGCGATCGAGAATTGTTGGAACAGCTTTCGATAATGATATAGTTAGATTTTGAGTATTCGTTGGATGAATGCTTGAATGGTTATGTTGGTCGACGATCAAACTAGAAATGCACCAACGAACTTGGTGATTCGGATAGGCGATTGCGAGAAACGTGCTATGCACGAGAGGGAATGATAAGGGAATGACTTACGAGTCATGTCATTAGATTCGGATTCACCTTGCAATTGAGCTTGCGTGAATCGAGATTATGTTCGATGTTGCGAGACGGATAAGTTGGGAATTTGGCTAGTGAATTCCTACTCGTTAGAAAATCGGATGTAAGATGCATCGTAAAGACTTCGTGTCAAGGCGATCGTTGCCTTGAGCACCGTCGCCTTGATGTAAACTTTCGTGTCGGATAGATTGTGGCCTTTGTGCAATGTCAATTTAAAGTTGCGTCGGGAGAAGTTAAGCACGGGGACTACGTAGGTAACCTAACGGGCGTAGTCCCGAATATTGATAAAGAAATCGTGTCGAGATAAGTTGCATAAGCAAGACTTCGAAAATAGTTGGGTAGCGACTTCGAATGCAAGGCGTTGCGGAGACTCGTTGTGATTGGATGCGCGACGGCTTGACGCAATGCGTAGAATTGATAGTCCCGATGAAACATACGAAACGAGAAAGGCGATTATGAATTGCGTCGCGTGCAGTGACTTTGTTGAATGAATCACGTATGTATCGAATATACGTATGCGATGAAATTTCGAGAACGGTTGCTATGGATAAGTCCGATCGAGAGTACGAGATGGCAAGCATAGGATTGAAATTTACCTGTCAGCTTTGTTCCAATTTGCTACGACTGGGCTTGGTCGAAATACATATATCTTCAGGACGCCTTGAATATAGGTACGGATCCAAATCGAGTTGTATACAAATTCAAATCGAGCTGCAGGGAAGACTTGAAATGTTAATGAAAAGCTTGCGAGATAGTGTAAAACTGAACAACATTGGTGGGACGAGATCGTGAAACGATCTATAAAACACTTAGTCGGAGTGTTAGTTTTGGTTCGAGGACGAACCTTGTTTTGAGTGGTATATTCTGTAATGCCCCGCTCCGCACGGCGCATTACGCTGAAGCGTTGACTCAACGAGTCGCGTTGACGCAAAGGAAATGTATCGATGCAAAACGATACGAGAGTTAAGTTGTCCCGATCAATGCATCAAACTAAGTTGATGCGAAGAGTTGCCTTGTCCCGAAAGAATGCATCGAGTTGAATCGATGCGAAGTGCCGCGTTGCCCCGAAGGATGAGTGCGTTGAATCGGCTCGAAGATTCTAAGAAATCGAATCGACCAAGGCGCAAGTCCGAATCGATGCAAGTATTAATTTTAGTTGGTTTCGTGTGCAGGTTATACTTTGACGCGAAAATATTAGAGGTCGATCTTTCGCAATATTTAGTAACGGGTCCGCGAAATGAAATCGTCGCCTTGCGACGGACCGAGACTTGGGCACGCTAAGGCAAATCGGACGTATAACTCAATGAAGCACGAAGTGCTCGAATGGCTAAGTCAGGAGAGTGGCCGTGCAACAAAGTTAGGGAATCGAGCCGCATCGGCTCGGCGAAACGACGAAGGCGTATCGACTCAAGGTGGGAGGATTGACTTCTTTTTACTCCTTCATTCGATAAGTCAAATATATCATTGTATGCTAAAAGTTAACCTATCGACGCCACGGGCGTGGTCCGATCGAAGATAAATCATAGTGTGAGTCGAACACTAAGTTAGAACAATTGAAATGAAACGTGCATCAATATGCACGAGTCGCTATGGGACATTGGATATCGCTAAGGCGAGCGCCTCGGTGCGCAAGCCGCAAGAACATGGGATAACTGTAATCGGCAAGTGCCTTAGTGCACGAACCATACCGTGCCTTTGCTGCATGAGTTAGACGGCTAGAACATTGGAAGACAATAGGCAAGCGCCCTAGCGCGCAAGCCCCGAACATTGAATGCTAAGTTATAGAACAGGGAAATACGGTCGAAACGTGCCTACGTGCACGGGATAATAAAAGATGGCTTCGTTGCGAGAGAATACAGTTGTGGCATGAATGTGGCGGAACTGTCGGATATGACATGGTGCCTCGAAAGGTGTTCGAGACCTTCGGGTAGTTAGGTTGACGAGCATTGAGTTGAGGCACGATGCCATGGAATCATTGAAACGAAGTATGAAACGTAAGAACACAGAAAGCTAACGAAAGAGATGCGAGATGATAAGTCTGAGTCTCGGACTCAAGACTATGTTTTGGTTGTTTGAAGTTAATTGCTTGAATGATAAGGGCGTTGCATGGTCGATTGGAATGAACGAGAGATAAAATGTGATATCACCCGTGCACGGGTGTTTCCCCAAACGGTTAAATGCCGGAGCGCCCCGGAACCGCTTTGGCCTAGGAGGGATTCGAATAATCTTTTTAGGCGCACATCCTTAAACAAGATGGGAAAAGCCGCAAATGATGGTATGCAGCGGGAACGTTTCGGTTGTTGGGATGTGACCCAACCCGTGAAACGCCGGGAAGCCCGACCAAATATTGAGAAAAGAAGGAGAGAAAAGAAAGGAACTCCTTTAGTCCATTCCGGCGCGGATACGCCAACGGCCCTCATATAGTTAAGGAACGATGGGTTGAAAGTGTAGGCGCGTATGCGTCCCGCATAGTGATCCTGCTTAGGGATGCACATATAACATGACAGGGAAGGATTACGGCGTATTCACCTTGCGTCGGTGCAAGGGCGAGTGCGTCGACTTGGTAAGTCGCGCCACGAATCAAACACGAGATTGCTTGCTTGCTTGTACATTCAATTCGATAACATGATGCTATGATAACATGCTTTACGCTTTCGAAGATGCCATGAAATTGACCCTAAGGAGAACATAGCAAGATCATAAGCTAAGTTGCATAATTCAACATAAATATTAAAATATCGATTTGGAAAGAATAATCTTTGCTTCAGTACATGCGAGGACGAACGTACTGATCCCCCACCAGCTTCATGCAGGGTGCAGGGAATAGATTGCTCGCGGCGAAGCGTTGCTTGAACGTGTTAAGGCTTGGAATGCCGAAGCGCATTGAAGCGTGCTATCGCATTGACGCTCGGACTACGATGCGGCCGAGATATAGAAGGCATGATGTATGGAACGGTGAAATCCTTTGTGGGCAAGAGAGAACCTGAGTGTTGTAGCCAATCTGGCATATATTGTTAGGCTATCGAAAGCCATTGTAATCTCAGTTTCGGATATCAATAAAGAGAATTGTTTCGTATACTCTGTTTTTCCTATCGTTGTTAATATCGAATCAAAAGATAACCATTTGAGAACTTGTCACCTTGCCTTGCACGAGCGCAACTCCAGGCTCGTGCGGCATCACGCCCCCGGCGAGGACGATGATTCGGGTGATTCCGGGTCGGGGCGTGACAAATAATCTGTAATGCCTCGCTCCGCACGGCGCATTACGCTGAAGCGTTGACTCAACGAGCCGCGTTGATGCAAAGGAAATGTATCGATGCAAAACGATACGAGAGTTAAGTTGTCCCGAGCAATGCATCAAACTAAGTTGATGCGAAGAGTTGTCTTGTCCCAAAAGAATGCATCGAGTTGAATCGATGCGAAGTGCCGCGTTGCCCCGAAGGATGAGTGCGTTGAATCGGCTCGAAGATTCTAAGAAATCGAATCGACCAAGGCGCAAGTCCGAATCGATGCAAGTATTAATTTTAGTTGGTTTCGTGTGCAGGTTATACTTTGACGCGAAACTATATGAGGTCGATCTTTCGCAATATTTAGTAAGGGGTCCGCGAAATGAAATCGTCGCCTTGCGACGGGCCGAGACTTGGGCACGCTAAGGCAAATCGGACGTATAACTCAATGAAGCACGAAGTGCTCGAATGGCTAAGTCAGGAGAGTGGCCGTGCAACAAAGTTAGGGAATCGAGCCGCATCGGCTCGGCGAAACGACGAAGGCGTATCGACTCAAGGTGGGAGGATTGACTTCTTTTTACTCCTCCATTCGATAAGTCAAATATATCATTGTATGCTAAAAGTTAACCTATCGACGCCATGGGCGTGGTCCGATCGGAGATAAATCAAAGTGTGAGTCGAACACTAAGAACAATTGAAATGAAACGTGCATCAATATGCACGAGTCGCTATGGAACATTGGATATCGCTAAGACGAGCGCCTCGGTGCGCAAGCCGCAAGAACATGGAATAACTGTAATCGGCAAGTGCCTTAGTGCACGAACCATACCGTGTCTTTGCTGCATGAGTTAGACGGCTAGAACATTGGAAGACAATAGGCGAGCCCCCTAGCGCGCAAACCCCGAACATTGAATGCTAAGTTATAAAACAGGGAAATACGGTCGAAACGTGCCTACGTGCACGGGATAATAAAAGATGGCTTCGTTGCGAGAGAATACAGTTGTGGCATGAATGTGGCGGAACTGTCGGATATGACATGGTGCCTCGAAAGGTGTTCGAGACCTTCGGGTCGTTCGGTTGACGAGCATTGAGTTGAGGCACGATGCCATGGAATCATTGAAACGAAGTATGAAACGTAAGAACACAGAAAGCTAACGAAAGAGATGCGAGATGATAAGTCTGAGTCTCGGACTCAAGACTATGTTTTGGTTGTTTGAAGTTAATTGCTTGAATGATAAGGGCGTTGCATGGTCGATTGGAATGGACGAGAGATAAAATGTGATATCACCCGTGCACGGGTGTTTCCCCAAACGGTTAAATGCCGGAGCGCCCCGGAACCGCTTTGGCCTAGGAGGGATTCGAATAATCTTTGTAGGCGCACATCCTTAAACAAGATGGAAAAAGCCGCAAATGATGGTATGCAGCGGGAACGTTTCGGTTGTTGGGATGTGACCCAACCCGTGAAACGCCGGGCAGCCCGACCAAATATTGAGAAAAGAAGGAGAGAAGAAAGGAACTCCTTTAGTCCATTCCGGCGCGGATACGCCAACGGCCCTCATATAGTTAAGGAACGATGGGTTGAAAGTGTAGGCGCGTATGCGTCCCGCATAGAGATCCTGCTTAGAGATGCACATATAACATGACAGGGAAGGATTACGGCGTATTCACCTTGCGTCGGTGCAAGGGCGAGTGCGTCGACTTGGTAAGTCGCGCCACGAATCAAACACGAGATTGCTTGCTTGCTTGTACATTCAATTCGATAACATGATGCTATGATAACATGCTTTACGCTTTCGAAGATGCCATGAAATTGACCCTAAGGAGAACATAGCAAGATCATAAGCTAAGTTGCATGATTCAACATAAATATTAAAATGTCGGTTTGGAAAGAATAATCTTTGCTTCAGTACATGCGAGGACGAACGTACTGATCCCCCACCAGCTTCATGCAGGGAATGGATTGCTCGCGGCGAAGCGTTGCTTGAACGTGTTAAGGCTTGGAATGCCGAAGCGCATTGAAGCGTGCTATCGCATTGACGCTCGGACTACGCAGCTGGATTGATGCGGCCGAGATATAGAAGGCATGATGTATGGAACGGTGAAATCCCTTGTGGGCAAGAGAGAACCTGTGTGTTGTAGCCAATCTGGCATATATTGTTAGGCTATCGAAAGCCATTGTAATCTCAGTTTCGGATATCAATAAAGAGAATTGTTTCGTATACTCTGTTTTTCCTATCGTTGTTAATATCGAATCAAAAGATAACCATTTGAGAACTTGTCACCTTGCCTTGCACGAGCGCAACTCCAGGCTCGTGCGGCATCACGCCCCTTGCGAGGACGATGATTCGGGTGATTCCGGGTCGGGGCGTGACAAATAATCTGTAATGCCTCGCTCCGCACGGCGCATTATGCTGAAGCGTTGACTCAACGAGTCGCGTTGACGCAAAGGAAATGTATCGATGCAAAACGATACGAGAGTTAAGTTGTCCCGAGCAATGCATCAAACTAAGTTGATGCGAAGAGTTGCCTTGTCCCGAAAGAATGCATCGAGTTGAATCGATGCGAAGTGCCGCGTTGCCCCGAAGGATGAGTGCGTTGAATCGGCTCGAAGATTCTAAGAAATCGAATCGACCAAGGCGCAAGTCCGAATCGATGCAAGTATTAATTTTCGTTGGTTTCGTGTGCAGGTTATACTTTGACGCGAAAATATTAGAGGTCGATCTTTCGCAATATTTAGTAAGGGGTCCGCGAAATGAAATCGTCGCCTTGCGATGGACCGAGACTTGGGCACGCTAAGGCAAATCGGACGTATAACTCAATGAAGCACGAAGTGCTCGAATGGCTAAGTCAGGAGAGTGGCCGTGCAACAAAGTTAGGGAATCAAGCCGCATCGGCTCGGCGAAACGACGAAGGCGTATCGACTCAAGGTGGGAGGATTGACTTCTTTTTACTCCTTCATTCGATAAGTCAAATATATCATTGTATGCTAAAAGTTAACCTATCGACGCCACGGACGTGGTCCGATCGGAGATAAATCATAGTGTGAGTCGAACACTAAGTTAGAACAATTGAAATGAAACGTGCATCAATATGCACGAGTCGCTATGGGACATTGGATATCGCTAAGGCGAGCGCCTCGGTGCGCAAGCCGCAAGAACATGGGATAACTGTAATCGGCAAGTGCCTTAGTGCACGAACCATACTGTGCCTTTGCTGCATGAGTTAGACGGCTAGAACATTAGAAGACAATAGGCGAGCGCCCTAGCGCGCAAGCCCCGAACATTGAATGCTAAGTTATAGAACAGGGAAATACGGTCGAAACGTGCCTACGTGCACGGGATAATAAAAGATGGCTTCGTTGCGAGAGAATACAGTTGTGGCATGAATGTGGCGGAACTGTCGGATATGACATGGTGTCTCGAAAGGTGTTCGAGACCTTCGGGTCGTTCGGTTGACGAGCATTGAGTTGAGGCACGATGCCATGGAATCATTGAAACGAAGTATGAAACGTAAGAACACAGAAAGCTAACGAAAGAGATGCGAGATGATAAGTCTGAGTCTCGGACTCAAGACTATGTTTTGGTTGTTTGAAGTTAATTGCTTGAATGATAAGGGCGTTGCATGGTCGATTGGAATGGACGAGAGATAAAATGTGATATCACCCGTGCACGGGTGTTTCCCCCAAACGGTTAAATGCCGGAGCTCCTCGGAACCGCTTTGGCCTAGGAGGGATTCGAATAATCTTTGTAGGCGCACATCCTTAAACAAGATGGGAAAAGCCGCAAATTATGGTATGCAGCGGGAACGTTTCGGTTGTTGGGATGTGACCCAACCCGTGAAACGCCGGGAAGCCCGACCAAATATTGAGAAAAGAAGGAGAGAAAAGAAAGGAACTCCTTTAGTCCATTCCGGCGCGGATACGCCAACGGCCCTCATATAGTTAAGGAACGATGGGTTGAAAGTGTAGGCGCGTATGCGTCCCGCATAGAGATCCTGCTTAGAGATGCACATATAACATGACAGGGAAGGATTACGGCGTATTCACCTTGCGTCGGTGCAAGGGCGAGTGCGTCGACTTGGTAAGTCGTGCCACGAATCAAACACGAGATTGCTTGCTTGCTTGTACATTCAATTCGATAACATGATGCTATGATAACATGATTTACGCTTTCGAAGGTGCCATGAAATTGACCCTAAGGAGAACATAGCAAGATCATAAGCTAAGTTGCATGATTCAACATAAATATTAAAATGTCGGTTTGGAAAGAATAATCTTTGCTTCAGTACATGCGAGGACGAACGTACTGATCCCCCACCAGTTTCATGCAGGGTGCAGGGAATGGATTGCTCGCGGCGAAGCGTTGCTTGAACGTGTTAAGGCTTGGAATGCCGAAGCGCATTGAAGCGTGCTATCGCATTGACGCTCGGACTACGCAGCTGGATTGATGCGGCCGAGATATAGAAGGCATGATGTATGGAACGGTGAAATCCTTTGTGGGCAAGAGAGAACCTGAGTGTTGTAGCCAATCTGACATATATTGTTAGGCTATCGAAAGCCATTGTAATCTCAGTTTCGGATATCAATAAAGAGAATTGTTTCGTATACTCTGTTTTTCCTATCGTTGTTAATATCGAATCAAAAGATAACCATTTGAGAACTTGTCACCTTGCCTTGCACGAGCGCAACTCCAGGCTCATGCGGCATCACGCCCCCTGCGATGACGATGATTCGGGTGATTCCGGGTCGGGGAGTGACAAATAATCTGTAATGCCTCGCTCCGCACGGCGCATTACGCTGAAGCGTTGACTCAACGAGTCGCGTTGACGCAAAGGAAATTTATCGATGCAAAACGATACGAGACTTAAGTTGTCCCGAGCAATGCATCAAACTAAGTTGATGCGAAGAGTTGCCGTGTCCCAAAAGAATGCATCGAGTTGAATCGATGCGAAGTGCCGCGTTGCCCCGAAGGATGAGTGCGTTGAATCGGCTCGAAGATTCTAAGAAATCGAATCGACCAAGACGCAAGTCCGAATCGATGCAAGTATTAATTTTAGTTGGTTTCGTGTGCAGGTTATACTTTGACGCGAAAATATTAGAGGTCGATCTTTCGCAATATTTAGTAAGGGGTCCGTGAAATGAAATCGTCGCCTTGCGACGGGCCGAGACTTGGGCACGCTAAGGCAAATCGGACGTATAACTCAATGAAGCACGAAGTGCTCGAATGGCTAAGTCAGGAGAGTGGCCGTGCAACAAAGTTAGGGAATCGAGCCGCATCGGCTCGGCGAAACGATGAAGGCGTATCGACTCAAGGTGGGAGGATTGACTTCTTTTTACTCCTTCATTCGATAAGTCAAATATATCATTGTATGCTAAAAGTTAACCTATCGACGCCACGGGCGTGGTCCGATCGGAGATAAATCATAGTGTGAGTCGAACACTAAGTTAGAACAATTGAAATGAAACGTGCATCAATATGCACGAGTCGCTATGGGACATTGGATATCGCTAAGGCGAGCGCCTCGGTGCGCAAGCCGCAAGAACATGGGATAACTGTAATCGGCAAGTGCCTTAGTGCACGAACCATACCGCGCCTTTGCTGCATGAGTTAGACGGCTAGAACATTGGAAGACAATAGGCGAGCGACCTAGCGCGCAAGCCCCGAACATTGAATGCTAAGTTATAGAACAGGAAAATACGGTCGAAACGTGCCTACGTGCACGGGATAGGCACGGGATAATAAAAGATGGCTTCGTTGCGAGAGAATACAGTTGTGGCATGAATGTGGCGGAACTGTCGGATATAACATGGTGCCTCGAAAGGTGTTCGAGACCTTCGGGTCGTTCGGTTGACGAGCATTGAGTTGAGGCACGATGCCATGGAATCATTGAAACGAAGTATGAAACGTAAGAACACAGAAAGCTAACGAAAGAGATGCGAGATGATAAGTCTGAGTCTCGGACTCAAGACTATGTTTTGGTTGTTTGAAGTTAATTGCTTAAATGATAAGGGCGTTGCATGGTCGATTGGAATGGACGAGAGATAAAATGTGATATCACCTGTGCACGGGTGTTTCCCCCAAACGGTTAAATGCCGGAGCGCCCCGGAACCGCTTTGGCCTAGGAGGGATTCGAATAATCTTTGTAGGCGCACATCCTTAAACAAGATGGAAAAAGCCGCAAATGATGGTATGCAGCGGAAACGTTTCGGTTGTTGGGATGTGACCCAACCCGTGAAACGCAAGGGC
Organism: Iris pallida; assembly: GCA_029216955.1. Classification (NCBI taxonomy): domain Eukaryota; kingdom Viridiplantae; phylum Streptophyta; class Magnoliopsida; order Asparagales; family Iridaceae; genus Iris; species Iris pallida. Next base: position 8,892,951 of record JANAVB010029617.1, on the reverse strand, counting down.
AGCCCGACCAAATATTGAGAAAAGAAGGAGAGAAAAGAAAGGAACTCCTTTAGTCCATTCCGGCGCGGATACGCCAACGGCCCTCATATAGTTAAGGAACGATGGGTTGAAAGTGTAGGCGCGTATGCATCCCGCATAGAGATCCTGCTTAGAGATGCACATATAACATGACAGGGAAGGATTACGGCGTATTCACCTTGCGTCGGTGCAAGGGCGAGTGCGTCAACTTGGTAAGTCGCGCCACGAATCAAACACGAGATTGCTTGCTTGCTTGTACATTCAATTCGATAACATGATGCTATGATAACATGCTTTACGCTTTCGAAGATGCCATGAAATTGACCCGAAGGAGAACATAGCAAGATCATAAGCTAAGTTGCATGATTCAACATAAATATTAAAATGTCGGTTTGGAAAGAATAATCTTTGCTTCAGTACATGCGAGGACGAACGTACTGATCCCCCACCAGCTTCATGCAGGGTGCAGGGAATGGATTGCTCACGGCGAAGCGTTGCTTGAACGTGTTAAGGCTTGGAATGCCGAAGCGCATTGAAGCGTGCTATCGCATTGACGCTCGGACTACGCAGCTGGATTGATGCGGCCGAGATATAGAAGACATGATGTATGGAACGGTGAAATCCTTTGTGGGCAAGAGAGAACCTGAGTGTTGTAGCCAATCTGGCATATATTGTTAGGCTATCGAAAGCCATTGTAATCTCAGTTTCGGATATCAATAAAGAGAATTGTTTCGTATACTCTGTTTTTCCTATCGTTGTTAATATCGAATCAAAAGATAACCATTTGAGAACTTGTCACCTTGCCTTGCACGAGCGCAACTCCAGGCTCGTGCGGCATCACGCCCCCTGCAAGGACGATGATTCGGGTGATTCCGGGTCGTGGCGTGACAAATGTAATTTCGAGAATGTCCGGTTCGGAAACCAAATCATCCCAACGCACCACCACAACAACACCGTCAAGAAAATCGAGGACAGGCGTCCCGACATCCTTAGCCTACTCAACCAAACAACCAAGCCCAACGCCCTAATGCTCAGGGGCGTGTCTTTGCTCTGACTCGAGACGAGGCGTTCGCTTCCGACACTGTCGTGACAGGTATATTGAGTTTCAATAATGTACCTGCTCGTGTGTTATTTGATTCAGGTGCTTCACATACTTTCATATCGGCGGACATAACCGCCGAGCACAAATTTCCTGTAATATCGTTAGACCTTGATCTTAGCGTAAGTATGCCTTCGGGCGTGCCACTACTCACAAACTTAGCATGCGAGGGAGGAACCATATGTATTGGGGGTCAAAAGATCGGTCTTGATGCGACAGTTCTAGATATGAAGGACTTCGACATCATTCTGGACATGGATTGGCTCGGCCCGTGCAACGCAACCATAGACTGTGCTGAAAAGAGGATCACATTCCGCATACCTGGAGTGCCTGAATTCTGCTACTCGTGTGGTGAGGCGTGTCGCCGACCTGCATGGGGATCTCCGCAATATCTGCTCGACGGATGCTTCATTCCGGGTACGAAGGCTATCTAGCTTCCGTTCGAGACATGCGACAGGATGGTACAAATGCGGGTCAGACCGACGTTGTGGCAGAATTCCCCGATGTATTCCCGGACGAGCTGCCCCGCATGCCGTCCGATCGAGAGATAGAGTTCACCATCGACACATTCCCCGACACCCGGCCGATCTCGAAGGCTCCGTACAGAATGGCCCATGCAGAACTGAAGGAACTAAAGGTACAACTACAAGAATTACTCGACAGAGGATTTATCCGTCCGAGTGTCTCGCTGTGGGGTGCGCCCGTGCTATTTGTGAAGAAGAAGGATGGATCGATGCGGCTCTGCATCGACTATCGGGAATTGAATAAAGCCACCGTCCGGAACAAATACCCCTTGCCCCGTATCGACGACTTGTTCGACCAGCTCCAAGGTGCAACGGTGTTTTCGAAGATTGATCTACGATCGGGTTACCACCAACTCAAAGTCAAGCCAGATGACGTGCCGAAGTCTGCCTTCCGCACTCGTTACGGCCACTACGAATTCTTGGTAATGCCGTTCGGTCTGACAAACGCCCCTGCCGTCTTCATGGATCTAATGAATCGGGTGTTCCGTCCGTTCGTTGACAAATTCGTAGTAGTCTTCATCGACGACATCCTCGTCTACTCGAAGGATCGAGCGCAACATGCAGAACATCTGCGGACGGTACTCCAAACCCTTCGAGAGAATCAGTTGTATGCGAAGATGAGCAAGTGTGAATTCTGGCTGAACGGCGTCTCATTCCTTGGGCACATCATCTCCGCCGCGGACATCGCAGTCGATCCGAAGAAAGTTGAGACAGTCGCTGATTGGAGACGGCCCGTATCAGTTAGCGAAGTTCGAAGCTTCCTAGGCTTGGCAGGATACTATCGACGTTTCGTGAAGGACTTCGCGAAGATTGCATCGCCGTTGACTCACCTCACCCAGAAAGGAGTCGCGTTCGAGTGGTCAGACGACTGTGAAGCTTCCTTCCAAGAGCTCAAACAACGGCTCGTTTCGGCCCCGATACTTGCACTTCCTGAAGGGACGGAGGGATTTCAAATCTTCAGCGATGCTTCTGGCCAGGACTTGGGGTGTGTGCTCATGCAGCGGGATAAGGTGATATATTTTGCTTCCCGACAGTTGAAGCCGCACGAGAAGAACTACCCCACGCACGACCTAGAATTAGCGACGATTGTGTTTGCGTTGAAGCTGTGGCGTCACTATCTCTATAGCGTGGCGTGCAGGATTTATACGGACCACAAAAGCCTCAAGTATCTCTTCACCCAGAAAGAATTGAATTTGCGGCAGAGGCGATGGCTCGAGCTGATCAAAGACTATGACTTATCAATCGACTACACGCCGGACAAGGGAAATGTGGTAGCGGATGCGCTGAGCCGGAAGTACTAGCTTCGTTATGCATCAACGATCGACTGCTGCGCGACTTGGAAGGGATGGGCATTGAACTCCGAGTTCGTTTCAGAGACGTGAAACTGGCGCAACTGCGGGTGGAACCGAGCCTACTGGAGAGGATCAAGTCTGCTCAGAAGGACGACCCATACCTGGAGAAGATGCGGAAGCTGATATCGACAGGAAAAGCGTCCGACTTTGCAGAGGAAGAGTCGGGAGTGTTGCGCGTGAAGGGACGGCTATGCGTACCGGACAACGCAGAACTTAGAAAGGAGATAATGTCGGAGGCGCATTATGCAAAATATTCCTTGCATCCTGGTAGCACCAAGATGTATAAGGACCTCCGCGTTGTCTTTTGGTGGCACGGCATGAAGAGGGACGTAGCGCTCTGTGTCAAAATGTATAGCCTGTCAGCAAGTCAAAGCCGAGCACCAGCGACCGGACGGGGAGATTAGAACCTTGCCATTCCAGAGTGGAAATGGGATCACATCACTATGGACTTCGTTGTTGGCTTGCCGAAGACGCCGCGGAAAAAAACGACGCTATCTGGGTCATCGTCGATCGACTAACCAAGTCAGCGTACTTTATCGCCATCAAAGTTACTTGGAGCGTCGACCGCCTTGCTCAGATATACCTTGATGAAGTAGTTCGGCTGCACGGGGTCCCAGTATCTATCGTCTCGGATCGGGATGGACGGTTCGTAGCGCGCTTCTGGAGTAGTCTTCATTCAGCACTGGAGACCAAGTTGAAGTTCAGCTCAGCTTATCATCCTCAGACTGACGGCCAAACAGAGCGGGTGAACCAAATTCTCGAAGACATGTTACGACTCTGTGCGATTGACTTGAAGTCGAGTTGGGACGTCCATCTACCGCTGGCCGAGTTTGCATACAACAACAGCTATCAGTCCAGCATCCAAATGGCGCCGTATAAAGCTTTGTACGGCCGGAAGTGCAGATCGCCCATTTGCTGGGATAAAGTCGAGGAACGGCAGATACTTGGTCCGGAACTGGTGGAGCAGACCATGCAGAAGGTCAAGTTAATACGAGAGAGATTGAAGATAGCACAAAGCCGGCAGAAGAGCTATGCCGACACGCACCGACGCCCCCTCGAGTTCTCGGAAGGCGACCATGTATTCTTGAAAGTCATGCCCATGCGGGGAGTTTCCTGGTTCGGTGCGAAGGAGAAATTGAGCACAAGATTTGTTGGCCCGTTCGAAATATTGAAGCGAGTCGCCCCGGTAGCTTACCAAATCGTCTTGCCGCATGCGTTGTCAGAGGTACATGACGTCTTCCACGTATCACAATTGCGGAAGTACGTGCATGATCCGAGCCATGTGGTAGATTTGGATAAGCTAGACCTGAAGGCGGACTTGTCATATGTCGAAGAGCCGGTGCAAATCTTGGAGCGCAAGGATAAACTTCTCCGTAACCGTGCTATTTCTCTCGTCCGCGTCCTCTGGAGAAACCATTCGGTCGAAGAGTCGACGAGGGAGCTTGAGTCAGAAATGAAGAAAAAGTTCCCTTCATTGTTCTCGTACAGGTAGGTTCTATTCTTAAGTTTCGAGGACGAAACTTTATCTTAGTTGGTTATGGTGTAGTGCCCCGTCCCTACATCGTGCCCCGTACTCCGTCCACGGGGTGCGCGAGAAAGGAACAATGTCGCTATCGATTCGGTCGGGACCGATAGGTCGGGATCGATCAAGTCAATCGAACGGGAACGGTTGAATTAAGATCCATTTCCCGTTATGGAATGTCTTCTTCGGAACCAAGTCCCATATTCAGCGGGTTGCGCCTCAAGGATTGACTCTGCGGCTGAGTCGGGAGAGACCTCCCGTTGCTCTGCTTTTCACGCCGCTTGCGTTGGTTTTGGCTTTGTTTTCTAAATGCGTTTTCGTGAATGTTTTCGATGGTTTTCATGGCTTGCGTTTCGAACTCGCATTTCCTATCGAACTCCTTGAATAATGCAGTGTTCTAATCGGTTGCTTGTGCGATTTCAGGTAATTGCGTAGGCGACGTCTAGCGCGACCAACAAGTTCTCTCGCCTGAAGTAAACTCAAGGTGAGTGGCTGACCCTTCTCTTCTCGACCCCCTTCTTAGGTAAATTGACAGTGTTGTTGCGGATGAAAGAATGAATGCAGAGGCACGGGCACGGTAAAATGGTCAAGTTTCAAAGTGAACGTTGGCAATACCTTAACAACTAAATAATGTCTTAACTCGGTCATTGGACAACTTGTCGACAAGAGAGTTTCCTCGAGCGACAACCCGGGGCCACGGGACCGACTCGGCCTAGGAGGAAACACGGTATAGCTGTGCTGGATGATAGCACGGGTTAAGCGGGGACTTGCAGCGGGGCTCGCTACTTGCGCTGCAAGGGCCCCGACTAACAAAGTTATAGTCCAGAATGGCTTGTCATGCCAGTGGCCAATCACACGTAATATTGCACTTGGTATGTAAATGATAACAATTAACAGGGAAGAACATGGTAAGTTTCATAAGGCGCGGCGCGGTCCGCCGTGGGTAAGTTCCAACGAAATTTGCATTATGCTTGTCGTTGCTCATTTGAAATTCATTAGGATGGTTAGAAACATTTATGAGCTAAGTCATATAAACTCTTCAACCAAATGAGAGCTTGGAACTAAATTTGTCACGCACCAGTACAAAGTGTAATGTACTGATCCTCGCTCTCCACGCAGGTACCCCGAACCACGAAGGGCGTGCCACCTAAAAGCTCAAGGCGACGTGAACCCTTTTGAAGCCTCGTCCGCGTGTGAAGGCTTGTGTTTCTGGATTCCTTTTGAAGAAGACCCCGCACTCAGTTCAAAAGAAGATGACGACTCGACTCCCCGCGATAGCAGGTGAAAAGTGTTATATTTTGCTTGTAAAAAGGGATGTAATGTATGGAACGACTATCTCATCAGCGTTCGTTTTGTAAGTCGAGTCATGTTGTAGCCCGCGCGACAATGATTGTAATGGAGTCAATGTAAATGAAATGTTAATATCAATGAAAAGTCTACTTCTATTTCAAATGTGTCAATCAATTTCTCTGCATACTCTAACTTGATGTTGTGTTTCAGATGACCTTATGACTACGCCTTGTGCGATCGCAACTTAGGTTCGCACTGCATCACGCCCGGGGGACGATTATCGATTCTACGGAATCGGGGCGTGACACATGCAACTTCTGCAAAGCTACCGGCGGGCTACCGCGGAGCTATTACTAGCTTCCACGTGAAAGTGCGACATCTCCTCGCCCGATGTATACGTGCAAAATGCAAAATACGGTAGCAAAGCATCACTTTGTGCCCTTCGGCCACGTCTGAGTCCGAGTCTGAGACCGAGCTCCAAAGGGATTCCTCCAAAAAATTATGACAAAACAAATGCTTATTAAGGGATTTAAACCTTGCTCACTAGAAAATCTCCCACCATTCATACCACTTATCATTCATACCACTTGAGCTAACACACCTCATGTGTACAAGCCAATAAATAATGGCTCAAATATTGAAATACACACATTTGGGATTTGCCTCAATATAGAACAGGGTGACCAGGTCAATAGTAACCAAATTCATAAAATATATTTAATTAGGATTTTAGTAAGGTTTCTATGTGGTGTAAAGTTTTAAGATTAGAAAGATGAAAAATAGAGAATCAATCAGTTAATCAACTTATGAATAAATTTATCTACAAAATTGTGGGGTCGACTAATTAATCGCCAGAATAATTAAACATGGAGGGAGAGAGAGAGATAATTAAGTAGAGAGGGGCGGGGTCAACTATTAATTAATTAACAGAACAGAAAGGGAGAGAGTTAATTAAGTAGAGAGATACAGAAAGTTTTTAACTTTTAAACCATTGGATATGCTTAGGTATTTTAATCATGATCATCCTTTGTCTTTATCTTTTTTGACGGAAAACACTACTCTTCTTTATTATATATATTTATGTGCAGTTGAGCTTATTTTCTGAATTCACTTGAAGAAAGATCTAAAATGTTTTGACTATATTGCTACTTATTACCTTTGCATCTTGTTCGATGTTGCTACATCTAGAAACGAATATAACAGGGAGGTAAAGCGAGCAAAGTGCCAAAAGTGAGGGAAGTAAACCCACACAAAATCAACAAACAAAATGGCTATTTATCAGCAAATTAATCCCATTCTATCAAAAATCAAGAACCATACTTATATTGTTTGCATCTAGTATCAATTACATATAACAAGGCCATGACACTAAAGTTGCGGCTATATCAGCTTAGATTATTGTAGTGTTGGCAAAGATCTAGCAAGTAGAATGACATTTGGCCACTAGTAAAGAATAGGGAGAAAAAGAAACAAAAGCTAGCAAGCTTGATTAAGCACCTAGCACATAAAATCAAATTACAGAAACCGAAGTGAATAATTCTTCGGCACGGGATGCAGCTATCCTTTGTTTTTTTGGGTCCGGTCTTCGCATGTGTGTCATGTGTATGTGTGCGCAAGTAAAGAACGTGTGTGTGTGCGCGCGCGCGCAAGTAAAGATAGTATGTGTGTGCATATATGCGGACGGATAAAGAACGTGTCCGCACTTGCCCGCGGATGTGGTTCCACGTGGGCAGCTAACCTTTATTTTTTTGGGTCCGGTCTTCGCATATCTGTCATGTGCATATGTGCGCAGGTAAAGAACGTGTGTGTATTATGTAAGCGGGTAAAGAAAGTGTGTCCGCGCGCTCGCGCAGGTGCACGCGGTTTATTTTCATCTGCGCATACGGACCCGGATCAAGAACGCGATCGTGCCTTCCCTTACGGGTACATGCGCTCGCTCGCGACATAGAACATGCTTGAGCATATGTATAGCTGTCAAGTGGGCCGGGCCTCTCAAGCCCATGCAATATAGCGGGCCGGGCCTAAGGATGAAAATATGAGCCCAGCCCGGCACATGACCCACGGTACGGTGGGCTTCGGGTCGGGCCTGGGCCGACGCTTAACCCATGGTACAAGTATACATAAGAGCTTGAGAAATACAAAGAACAACAAATTCAAAACTATTACCGATGTATGCATGTAACAAGTAAATTTTTCAATACAAGAACAAAATAACACCCCAAGGAATACAAACTTCCAAGTTAGAACTGCTATATGAAACATATCACTAACATCCAACATGACACTGACATTGGCTTATAGCCATGTGGTAGAAAGTTGTATTCTGAGGCTTAGTTTGCTACTGTTGTATGTATCGATATCAGTGGCTAAAAATATTGTAAAAGGCACTGAATTGATATCAGTGGCTAAAAATAGACAACATTTGTTTCCATTTAAAAGGCACCAAATTGATATCAGTGACACTGACCTGGGCTTATAGCCAATGGATAGAGAGTATGTGAATTTTTAGTGCAGGAACTAAAACATTAATAATAAACATGTTTTAAAACATAATGTATGCAACTTATATATGAAAGCATAGATATTACTCATCTGTTTGGGTCGGGTCGGGTCGAGCCGGGCTTAGGCTTAGGCTTCGGGCCGGGCCCCTATTTTATGGGCCGATATATGTGACCCAGCACGATCCAATATATTGGGTCGGGCCTGGTCGGGCCGACAATTAAACGGGCCGGGCCAGCACATGGGCCAATTTATCGGTACGGGTCGTGCCGGGCTGGGCCGACCAGCCCAATTGACAGGTCTAAGCATATGCATGCCTAAACATGATTCCGTAGAATGTCAAGGATCTACCGAAAATTGGCACCAAACAATTGAAGATTGATCAAGTCAGAATCCACTGTAACAACTTGGATAATACTTTTGTTGGGATTTCTCAACATTGAATCATGCTCCAAAAACAGGCTCGTTTTTTATGGGGAAATGATGATAATAATGAAGATGCTGATTTTCAATAGGAAAGGGAAATTAATGAAATTCATAAAGTTTGGATCTGTTGATGCACCAGCGTTTTTATAAATAATAATTTAGTTTCACCATATAGCAGATAATATAGACAGCACAAAATCAACAAAAATACCTTCGATGAACATTTTACAAATACATACTCAAGAAACTGTAAACACTGAGAAATACACTGAAGGATAAAGCTGGTGAACTTAATACCTCTCTGGAATAGAAAAACAAAGAGTGACTGAAGAAGCATTCTGTGAATATATAGAAAAATTAATTCCACCTTCAGTCTGTGATGCTCCAACTGGGAAAGCATAGCCAGGAGAGTATTTCATTGGAATGTCAACTTCCAATTCTCCAGAGCTTTTTTCCTATCGTGACAAAAATCGGAGTGGTGAATTCAGAAGCATTAATATTAATATGTTAGACTTTATCGTATGAAAATAAAAAAGAAATTAATTTATCAAAAGTGATCACCAAATCTATATACTGGCTTATAAGTCGATGACGAGATATTTAAATGTCTAGATGGTCCTACAAAAATGTTTAGAAAGGATAAGTTGCATATACTCCAAAATGAAATATAAGGAACCTAAAGCAACACAGCTCAGTATTAAATAGTAATATACCTTGTTTTTGCCCTTTAATTTTTAAATCACTCAAACCGCATTCTATCGAAGAATATCCATCACCAAGACATTAAAATTGATGAAAATACATAGGACTCCTTGATTGAATACTCTCATAAGCTTAAATTGTATACCCAAAAGATAGGTATGCCTACTTGTCAACTAGCTGTAAAGTTTTTTTATGTAATTACACTCGCATGCTCATCGCTATCTTGACTAGGAATTTGGCACCAAAATGGAACTCGGGCCAACAACAGTCATAAAAACCGTCAATTCTTTTATGGTTATTTCTTGTGATTATTATCCAACTCCAATCTAATCCTCATAGCTACCTTGGCTAGGAATTTGGCACCGACAAAGAAGTCAGGATGACAACAGCAATAAAAATGGTCGGTTCTTTTATGGAGGTTCCTTATGCTCCTCAGCCTACTCCACTTCGATGATGATGATTGTAACATTGATGCAAAATGGTATTGCATTTGACAAGATGCTACATAAAAGGTAATTGAACAAACTCTCTTTAGATAAATTCGACAACTGACTTATTGATTAATGTTTTTCAAACAAAACCTACTATAACATCAATTGCTTTTGTAGATCTTATTTCTCGTTGTGATTCTAATTATCCTTGTATAAAAGCGCACTACAATTTCTAACTAACAGTTCTTACTGCCTAGCTTGCATGTAAAACCCATTTTGTAACTAACTTTTACTAGAATAAAGGTTAGACATTGAAGTTTTGGTATCTCAGTCAGCATAAGTACAGATCATCCACAAAGTCAACACTAAAACCAAGATGGTAAAGGCCAAACCTTGTCAACCAATGGGGCCAGCCTAAAAATCCTTATGAACTAAAATTCAGAGAGAACTTCTAATTTAATAATGTGAATAAAACATAAGAAACCTTGGTATGTTTATAGGAGCAAGTCATGGCATCCTTTTTTAGAACAAGCGATATGGGACTAAAGTGAGGTATACAATAATCGTCAACTGACTTGAACCAATCAATCTTTATTGAGACATCATACATATGGCTGAACCTCAGTTTATACTGCTGGCAGTGAACCTAGTGTCAAACTTCTCTCTTCATCCAAGCAGACAACCAAACTTAGGAGCAATTCTATCTATAGATACACAAGAATCTACTTGTAGTATCTTCCTACCAATGAATTAATTCACTTGCATTCATTTATAATCCACGAATCTAGTGATTCCAGAAATTTCTGCACAGTGAAAAAATATTATCAGAAGTAAAATGGTTCACAAGAGTAATATACCTGTAACTCACTTCTTTTTGCACGTTGATCATAAACTTCTTCAGTATGATACTTAATGATATCACTTTGTCTGGCCTAAGCAAAGCATACTATTATCTCTTGAGTTGGAAAGGAAGCAAATAAATAAGTTAACAGTCGCTAGGCAAAGTTGACATGCCTTGACAAACATCTTTTGCCATCTGGATGAACTTGTACCTTTACTTGATCCCACTCTGTAGAAAGAAACATCCAAATATGTATTTGAGAACTTCCCCTTGCAAAATAATAGAAAAGGTTGTAGATTGAGGAGTTAATATACGAGCTATTTCAACATAAGCACGAAACATCAATTGTTGAAGTACAATCTTGCAAAGGATCTAACAACGAGATCAGAGTTCGACAACAAGTCCAAACTAAAACATCATTTTCCAAGTTGGAATACCGTATTTAGAAGAGTAAATTAGTTGACATTAGAATTCATACTCTCAACTATGCACATCTCCTTCCTTGCAAAATCATATTCTTCGTGAACAAAGAAAAAAGTTCCAAGTACAAGATTAATTTTGTTCAAATACAAGAATCATTCTATCATCTAATGACAAAGCTGCATCAAGATATTTTTCTTAATTATCAAAGATTCATCATTACATGCTAGAAACAACAACATAAGATTCAAGGTTCATAGTATCGGTAGCGGAATTGGTATCGGACCATTCCTACGTATCAGGATCGGCGGTTTCGGATCGGAGTATCGGAGTTTTTGGTATCGGGAAGCAAATAATTATTAATAAATTATAAACATTTTAGAAAATATATTTCATACATTTAGGCATAATTTTAAGTATTTTCAGTGTTGTTTCTTAGTAATTTGAAATTGAATGAAATAGTAGTCATCATTGATGATTGGTTTACATGTAATAGATAAGTTTTTTTTTTACATGCTTCTGCAACTTACTATGCATTTACACCCTTGATGATTGGTCTTTTTCGTTCAATTTTTTTTGTCGAGTTGAACGGAAAAGAGATCCCCAATGTCGGTATCGGTCAGTATCGGATCGGGACATGCCAAACTGTATCGATATCGGCCGTATCGGATCGGTATCAGCCGATACTGCAAACTATGATAAGATTCTATCACTACCAAAAACTCCATCAAGGTTCACTTCAATTCATGATATTTATTGCCACGTGAGTAGGTGTGGGGGCTGAGCCCCCACGGATCTCGAGAAAAATAGTTTCTTACTATAGACTATTTGATAATTTTGACTAGAGGAAGATGATTGAGGGTTAAATTAATCAAGCTTCCATTAGATTAGCCGTAAACTAAATCATATTAAGGGGACTTCTAATACTTTTGATACAGAGCACTTCTAAAACTTTTGATGCAAAGAAACCAATCTATTTCCCCTCTGTATAGACACAAAATACAAACCCTCTCCACTTCTCCCTCTCCCATAAGGACTTCCACATCGCCATCTCTTCCACTCCTAACCTGAGGCAGCCACTCTCCTACGACAATCCCGGTCTCCACAGCAGTCCAGCAGAACGACAGTCCCTTATATCCTGCGACAGAACAACAGTCCCGCTGTCCCACGGAGGGAGCCGACCCTGCAGAGTCTCTTTCCCTCTTTACAGCCCGATCTCCCTCAAATCGCGCATTTCTTTACCGTAATCTCTACTCCCGCCCAGTGCCCTCTCCACATGAACTCGTGTGTTCGGTTCCTATTTGCGAATTTGTCAAATTACTCATTTGAAAATATTTATACTGGATCTGGCCATAACAAGTAAACTGACGATCACAGTTCTTTCACTACTCATGCAGACAAGAATCACAATAAAAAAAATCGACTAGAAAATAAAACTAAAAAAGAATAAGGGTTTCGTCACTACTAAAAATTATTGAAGAACCAATTCGTTCACTTCTAGACTTATATTGTTGCAAGAACTACAACAAGGACAGGAAATGTCCATGGCTAGAAGGATATCACAATTCGTTCACTGTTAACACAGAGAACAAAGTGAAAGTAAGGGATCACAGTAAAAAAAATAATCCTAACGAAAACTTTGAAATAAAAAAAAAAAAAAAAAAAAAAAACTATAACAAGGATCACTTCGCTTCAGATTCTAGACTAAAACCTAATTTTCCATGCACATTGCCCAATCGAGAAAAAAAACTGAAGTTCGCTCCGTTCTCGCATTGATTAAACGATCAAATTGAACAATCAAACGATGCACATCAAAAAAATCCTGACAACGAAAATAAAGAACCGGAAAAGGAAAGGAATCGAAAAAAATACCGAAGAAAAGAGGAAGAATCGACGCTGGCTCTGGTGGTGGAAACGAAGGAGGAGAAGCTAGAATTGTTGACTACTTGCGCCGGACTGAGAAGTGATTCCATGAGGAGGGAGAGAGAAAATGGAAAATGACCGAAAGTTCGATCGGCGGATGTGAGATTTTATAGGGGTTCGATATCTGGTTCCCGTCACCGGCCTCGGGGAAGAAAGAGCGCGGCCTTGCTGCTTCGAAGGCGGGTTTCCCATGTGCGCGGTGATGGGACTCGCAGGCTCCAGGATGACACGTGTTCGGCTGCTGCTTCTCCGATTGTCGTCGCTCTCTTCTTTTATTGATCGTTTCACGAGGAGCGTCCGTTTGACGCTGACGTGGCGGTGGAACAGAAGGAGATATTTCTGCTTGCGTCGCAAGCACGGTGACGTGGGAGAAAAAGAGTGATTATTGCCTAAAATATGTGGATCTCCAGAAAAATCCATATACCTCCTAGTCCTAGCGACAATTTCAATACGGACAATTCCATAGACATGTGTAACGCCAGATGTCATTCGTCCCGATCGTGTTGTTGAATATTTGCAACTCAAAAATTTTGAAAAATTATGTGGCTGTTTCTTCAAATTATATCGAGTTCTCTATCCTCCATGATATCACCCAAGAGTACATATAGTTGAGAGTCGTAATTGAGCGCATTTGTACTACAAACGGATTCTCTTCTATCAATGATGTTACGACGACAATATATGAATATAACGCGGCATGCATTGACCAAATGAATAGTTCCTACATCAATGTTCGTACAAAGCATATGCACCGAATTTTTTCTTCCCGCATCAGCAACAATAATAACAAAAGATTGAAGTCAAACATATCCGATCTCATGACAACTTTACCGACATGTTCACTAAGTACCTATCGATGTCTACCATTCAAAAGATCGTTTGTATCATCGGATTACGGATGCTCTCTAAACTGGAACTCTTTGTAGTATGGGATAATGTTGAAATTAAGTGAACTATCCAGACGTATACTAATTTGACCTTAATGTGCTCTTTTTATAACTTAGGAATATTTTTTCCACTAGATTTTGGTACCCCAAGGAGGTTTTAACAAGCCATCCACATCAGATTGGTCATAATCCTATATATTTTCAAGTGATTGGTCATAACCCTATATATTTTCAAGTACTATAAACAACGACTTTGGCTCACTTTTTTTTTTCTTAGATTATATTTTTTTCCCACTAGATATTATAAATCAAGGTTGTGGTAAAGTCTACCTATATTTTGTATATCACCATAAACTTGTTATATGAATATTAATACTAATCATACCTAAAGATTGATGCATATATGTGTATTGAGTTGTGCACACTCACGAGGGAGTGTTGTAATTAGTTATAACTATTGTATGTGATTGTGCCAACTATGGTATCTTTTGTAACAACCTTAGCTTTGTATATAAAGCTACCAGCATACTCATTGGAAGGTTGTTTGCTCTGTCGAATAAACACACGAGATCTTTTACCCGTTTACTCTTATCCCACATAGTTTACGGAGTTTTAGAAAAATATGCCATTTATACTACAACATTATCATCTAAAAAAAAATTACTCCTAAATATTTTATATTATTTCAAAATAATTTGTTATATAGTGTACTTTTTTTTAAAATTATAAAAAAAGTACACAATACCAGTACGCAGACTTCTAGTAAACAGATAATCAAAGGTGGATCTACCTTTGGTTGTGGATATATTTATGTGAGAGTTTGCAAAATACTTACATTAGGGCATGCTTGTTAAACGTATCTACATAGCTTTTGGGATATTTTTGAACTGACCGTTTATAAAAACTTTTACTTGTTAATTTTTTTTAGACACTGATTTTGGTCGACTCTCCCCCTCCCCGGTGTCCCCCTCCTCCACACACACGCCCTCCCAAAGAAAAAAAAAAGTGTCGTGCAATTTTGGATGACTTTATAAATATCCCAAATTGGTGGGTTCTGAGAGATTTTATTCCATTTATATATATCCTCAAAAAAAATATATAACTATTAATGTCCTACCATATTTTGATTATCTGTGTTTCAAATTATGGCTACTTTCTCCAGAAGTTTCATATTTTTTAAAAATCTTTCTTAAATACTTTAAACCAGTCATTTCTATTATTTCATGTGTTTCTATTATTTTAATCAAATATGAATTTATACATCCTGATCGAGCATCTGGGTGGCAGTTTTCGCGTTCGTGACCGTTTTATTTATATATGGACATATAAGTAATTATATTCGTGTAAAAAAATTTCAAAACCGTTCGTTAACGAATTACCATGTAGTGTGTTGGACTGGTTTTAAAGTTGCTACTTAAAACACCTAAAACACACCGCATATTCGATACTCTAAAATTAACTCATAACCGTTACCCCCCTACAATTGTCAAGCAAATCAATGTATACCCTTATGATTTCGGACACTGAGATCGATTCCATGGAGTTCCAATTCGACCGAAAATTTAAGTGAATAAATATGGCTTTTTCTAAGGGCACCACATTTTTTACTTGGGGGCAACCCTTACTTGGGGGCAGCCCAAGAAGGTAGAATTTTTGCTGGGGGCACACACAATTTGCTTGGGGGCAGCCCAAAAATTAGGGCAGAGGGAGACGGACGAGCGGAGGAGGGGTGGTCGGCGAGCTGGAGGTGGATGGCATTGGCAACCGGGCGGAGGTCGAAGCCGGAGGAGTCGTCAGCGGTGTCGAGGTCGACGAATTCGAGGATGCGGCAGGCACGGGTGAGGAAGGAGAGACTGTCGTTGAAGCACTTGAGGGAGGAGGCGGAGCCGGCGAGGTGGAGGGACATGGCGAGGGGGACGGGGTTGGAGTCTGGGGTCCGGTCAAGGATCTCGAGGGAGCGGATAGCGAAGCTTAGGATTTTGGAGGGGGAGGAGGAGGGGGAGGAGTCGAGGTGCTGGCCAACCTTGAGGCAGGTGAGGGCGAGGGAGGGCGGGTCCGGAGAGGATCCGATGGAGGTGGGGTAGGGGGTCTTGGTGGAGGAGGAAGGAGTGGAGGAGCCTTCTAGAGGAGAGGATGGGTTTCGTACAGTTGGAACGCGTACAGTTGGATGTCTTCGTCGACGTGGACTGCAGCTAAGTTGGCAGTCCTACTTTATGTGAGGACTGCCAACTTGCTGGAGAAAATTGGGTTGTCCCCATGTAAAAAAATGGGTGGCAAACTTGTATTTTTTTTGAACATTTTTAGACCGTCCCCAAGTAAAAAGTGTGGTGTCCTTAGAAAAAGCCATAAATATTTGTCAAAAATCAACACCTTACAAAATTTCCCATGACCTGTAATTTCTAGTGGAAATATTTAAAAAACAACTTGTTGCTGATTCACTCACAAGAACCTCATAATCCTGGAGAGATTAAAAAAAGAAGGTAAATTATAAGGGCACAGCACATTTTGATCGGGGCTGTCCAAGTGTTAGTTTTTTTTATTATTTACAAGTTTGCCACTGAAAAAATTACTCAGGACTATCCAAGTGGTAGGTATAAAAGATAAGTCTTATAATTTTTGTTTTCTTCCTCACTCTTCATTCCTCACAAGAAGAAGAAGAAGAAGAACAAGAAGAAAAAAAAACAAGAACAAGAACATCAATTTTTGCAAACCTAATTTATTTTGATTTTTTGCTCTCTTCTAATTTCTCAGATCTCTTTCTCCAAACCCTACTTTATTTTTCTTCTTCTTGTTTGGGCATTATGGATGAAACCCTAGTTGTAGAAGAAATTGGGTTATCAAATCTATTAATCTAAAATCTATTAATCTATTAGTCTATTAACAATTTTTTCTTTATTAATAGAAGAATTATGCATGAAATCATAGTTGTAGAAGAAAACTATGGAAGAAATCCTAGTTGTAGAATAATTGGGTTCATATCAGAACTGCCACAATTTCTGACAGTCCTAGAAGTATTGAGGACTTCCAGAAATTGTGGCAGTCCTGAAATAGACTCGATGTACAACAGGACTGTCACAATTGCTGGCAGTCCAAGAAGTAATGAGGACTGCCAGAAATTGTGGCAGTCTTGAAATAGACTCGATGTACAACATGACTGCCACAATTGCTGGCAGTCCTAGAAGTAATGAGGACTGCCAGGAATTGTGGCAGTCCTGAAAGGGACGTGCTCCACAACAGGACTGCCACAATTTCTGGCAGTCCTAGACATATTGAGGACTGCCAGAAATTGAGACAGTCCTGAAAGATACTTGCTGTACAGCAAGTTCCTTTCAGAACTGCCACAAATTTCTGGCAATCCTAAAGTCGACATTCCTGAATGAAAAAAAAAACATGTTAGCGTTTATTTCAATCATGATAATAGAGTGAAATATGCATTTTAGGATATATTTTCATGCATTCTTTGTGAGGAAAGAAGTATTTAACCTTTATTTCCATACATTTTAGGGTTTATTTTATTTTTTGGGTGTCATAAAATTGGAAAAGAGAAGGAAACTAGGATTTTGATAGAGATGGTGATGATGGAAATGGTGGAGAAGAAGAAGATGATGATGATGAGAAAAAAAACTAGGGTTTTGATGAAGATGTGAGAATGGAAATGGTGGAGAAGAAGAAGATGGATAGAAGAAGAAGAAGAAGAAAGCTAGGGTTTGTGAAGAGAGAGAGTGAAATTTAGAAATGAGAGTGATTTTTTGGGTTTGGGGGGCTGTGGGCTTTGGACAGCCCCCTGAGTGGAATATTTTGATAGCCCTAGTAAAAGTTCCTCCCAACCTGGCTAGCCCTAATCCTGGCTAGCCCCGATCAAAAAGATATGTGCCCTTATAATTAGCCAAAAAGAAGCAGCTTAAACTACATGAGGCGGGACTAGAATTTATCGGGAAGAGCGGTGGATTCGACGGAGGACTGGGCCTCGAGCGCCTTCCTGGCTTCGTTGACCCCGACGGAGATCTCCTCCTCGGTGCGTCCCTATCCGGTTAGGGTTTCGGTGAGGAAGAGGAGCTCGAGCTCGATCTTCCGCTTCCTTTCGTGCTCCATAATGTCCTTCGATGGTCTTTTGGGACCGATGGGTTCAGAAGAGGGAGAGGAGGAGGAGGAGGAGGAGGAGGAGGAGGAGGTGGTGGACTTGCGATTGGAGAATTTGTTGTGTTGGACGTAGCCGCTGGTGCCGGAGCCCCGGGGGGTCGGGAGACCTGTGGAGTTGTACATCCACGCGAAGCGCAGAGAAACGAGAGGAATTGCAATTGGGTATGTTATTGGCTTCAGTTTCCTGTATTAATATGAGGCCGGGCTGCAGTCCAAGTCCAGGAAGGATTCTGTCTCCAAGTAGAGGTAAGCATTTGGTTAATTCGGTTCCAACTGAATCGAATAATCGAAAATTGAATTGGACCGAAAATATAAATAAGCAAAATCAAAACCGAATCGAATTGACCATAACCGAATCAAACTAAACCGAATTAAATCGGTTCGGTTTTTTGTTTATTCGGATAGTGAGATTCTTAGGAATCGTCACATGAATCTCTCAAGGAGTCCCTAAGTTGTGGTTGCATACTTTCCTATCCTAATGTCATATTTTATATATCTTACCACAGGCTTGCAGTAGTACAACTAAGTCGTTGCACTACTACGATATCGTTTTAGTTGTGAAGCATGACCTCCATGGACAACCAAAATGTGGGATAGATGAAGGGTTAAAATATATTTTGGAGGAGAGAGAGAGCCAAAAACCGTTCGATTTCTGCCGAATAATGCTCACCCCTGCTCCCAAGAGCAGAAAAGATCATATCTTTTGGATTAAAAAATATCATATATTTAGTTGGTTGTAATTTAAAAAATTCTCTTATAACTTTTACTGCTAAAATATTAGTGTAATCTTGCAGTTTTCATTGCACAAGTAACCTTATTTACAGTAAAATAAACAGTAAAAATAGTGTTAAAAATTGTAAATGTTGCAATAAAAACCGTCATATCTTTATTTACAGTTAATCAAACAATTAGGGGTACAACTCGGACGGAATAAATTCGAGTTTGATCTGTTAAATCCGTTAATGGATTGGATTATGATTGAAGATACTCGGACTCAGATTCGAATTAAAATATTTGAATTCGATCAAAAAATAGGTTGTACTCGAATTCATGTATCGGATTATTAGTTAAAATGTATTTATTTTTATAATTTTTAATTGAATGAGTGTATACATACGGTCTAGACGGAATAGTGATTTTCAAGGCTTATAAAGAGCAGAGATGATATAATATACTTTATTAAAATTCTTGAAAACAAATATTATTTAAAAAATATCGTGCCAAAACAAAAAAAAGAGAATTGTAATTGCCAAGAAACCCTTTACAATATCTAAGGATTTTCAAGGTAGGTTACCAATGCTATCCTCAATTTATTACAATTTTTAAAAATAAAATTTATAGTTTCCTTTATGAATCAAGGATAATTTTGGTAATCCATCTTGAAAATCCTTGGATGTTTAAGGCTGTGTTTGGTAGGAAGGATGGAAAAGTGGAAAGAAAGAAAAAGATAAGGATTCATTTTCCTTCCATGTGGAAAGAAAAGATCATTTCCTTCTTTTGTGTTTGGTAGCAAGGATGGAAAAGATAATAGATACATTTTCCTTTGTTTGGTATGAAAGAAAAAGTGGAAGGAAAGAAAATAAAAAATATAGGGTTTACCAATTCTACCCTCAACTAAAAACACTTATTTACCATTTGACTTCATAAATAATTTTTAAATAATACATTCATATGGGGGTATAATTGTTAATTAATACAAGCTTTCACTTTTTCTTCCACTTTTCCTCCCACTTTTGGGAGGATTGGATTTCTTAGGTTATGAAGCAAAAGTAATCCCTCCACTTTTCCTTCCTTCCTATTTTTCTTTCACACCAAACAAGAAAAAATGAATCTTTTCCTTCACTTTTCCCTCCTCTATTTTTCTTTCTCCCGCTTTTCCCTCCTACCAAACACACCCTAACACTGTGTTTGGGAACATTTGTGGGGAGGGAGAGAAAAATTTGAGGGGAAGGAAAATGGAGGAGAGGAAAATGGAGGGAAAGTTAATTTTCCCTTCCTTTGGATGGACAAAAAGTAGGGGAAGGAAAAGTTTAAAAACAATTTTTTATTTGTTTATGGATATAGGTATAATTACTATTTCCTCCTTGGTATTCTCAAATGATGATTTAATATTAACTTTTTGAGGGGTGGTGGGGTAAATTCACTCAAATTCCTCTCATCTCTCTCCATTTTCCTCCCACAGTTGGGAGGAAAATTTTTTGGTGGGACCCACCTACTTTTTTCTCTCAAATTTTTCTCCCCCATGTTCTCTCCCCCTTTCCAAACACCATCATTTAAAATTTTCCTCTCACTTTCCCCTCAACTTTTTCCTTCCTCCCATTTTCCACCCTTCCCAAACAGTACCTAAGGAAAAGTAATCCCTCCACTTTTCCTTCCTCCCACTTTTCTTAGGTTATGAAGGAAAAGTAATTCATCCTCTATTAATACAAGTCTTCACTTTTTCTTCCACTTTTCCTCCCACTTTTGGGAGGATTGGATTTCTTAGGCCTCGTTTGGTTCGCGGAATGAGGAAAGGAAATCAATTCCTTGTCATTTCCTTTCCTTTGGAAAATTTTAATTCCTATTGATTTTCCTTTCCGATGTTTGGCAATGCCAAGAAATTTGGAAATGAAAGTGAATACTTCAATGTGGGAAAGTGATTCCTTCCTTGGATGGATGGAATCATTTTTTTTCCTAATTTTCCTTCCATTGAAAATTACTTTCTTTTCCTCCTCAATTCCTTGGACACCCAAACATAGAAAAATAATCACTTTACTTTTTCAACCCGAAGATTTCGCGAACCAAACGAGGCCTAAAGTCTCGTATGCAACACCCGCGGGAAACTCAGTACGCAAATCAAAAAAATATTGGAGATTAGCAGCAGATCCTGCTTAAATCGAGCGAATCTCAACAAAACCGCCAGCAGAACAGCTATAAAATTTAGGAGCCTAATTAAAAAAAATCCGAAAACCTAGTAGCCGTTACAGATCCTATGAACTACATATCCGACCGTTATACAGCAGATTCAAAAAAACTAAAACCAAATCTAAACCAATCTTAGAAGAAGAAAAAAAAACGAAAAAAAGCATCAGGAAGAAGAAGAAGAAGAAAATGTCGGGAGGAGAGGAAGAGCTCCAGCAGCTGAGATCCAGAGCCACGGAGCTCCTCTTCAAACAAGACTGGAAGGAGTACATCAATCTCTACACCCACTTCATCAACAACTCCGCCGCCGGCGCCGGCGCTCCCCAGCATTCGAAGTCCCTCCCCTCGGCCCTCTCCAACCGCGCCGACGCCCGCTACCGCCTCAAGGACCTCCCCGGCGCTCTCCGCGACTGCAACAGCGCGCTCGACCTCGACCCGAGCCATCTCAGGTCCCTCGTCTCCAAAGGAAGGATACTCCTCGACCTCGACTGCTACTCCGGAGCTTCCGAGTGCTTCCAGCTGGCCCTCGCCCTGGAGAGGTCCGACCCCTCGCTCCGCGAGCTGCTGGACCGGTGCAAGAGGCTCGAGCTCCAGTCGGGGACGGGCGCCGTCGACCTGTCGGACTGGCTGGCGAGCGGGTTCGCCGGGAAGCCGCCGGAGCTCGCGGAGTACGTCGGTCCCGTGGAGATCCGGCGGCCGGAGGGGAGCGGGAGAAGGGGGATGTTCCTCACCAAGAACGTCGAGGCCGGCACCGTCCTGGCGATCGCGAAGCCCGTCGTGATCGGGAGGGCGATCCTGCCGGAGTCCGGTGCCGACAGCGCCCGCATGGTGATGTGGAAGGACTTCGTGGACCGGATCCTCGAAGCCACGGAGAGGTGCGGGAGGACCCTCTCCTTGCTCTACATGCTGTCCACCGGAGAAGAGGACGAGACTGGTTTGGTGGTTCCGGACATGGGGCTCTTCAGGCCCGGAATCGTCGAGGAAGATAGATTTAGTTCGAATGGACGAGCGCCAGATGTTCGTAGAATTGTCGAGGTGCTGGACGTGAACTGCCTGAACGAGGAGGCAGCCTCTGCCAAGGTGCTCGGGAGGACGGCGAGCGGATACTGCGGCGTGGGGCTGTGGGTCTTGCCTTCGTTCGTGAACCATTCCTGCTGTCCGAACGCGAGAAGGTCGCACGTCGGAGACACGGTGGTGGTTCATGCTTCCAGAGACATGCGGGCGGGGGAGGAGGTCACGTTCGCTTATTTCGACGTGTTGCTGCCGTTGGGGAGGAGGAGGGAGCTGGCGAAGAAGTGGGGGTTCGAGTGCGGCTGCGAGCGGTGCGGGTTCGAGGAAGGGGAGGAGGTGCCGGAGTGCGGGTCTGATCTGGGGGAGTTCGTGATAGGAGTGGAGGAGAGTATGAAGAGGAGGATGATGGGGAAGAAGGAGAGGGGGTTCTTGAGGGCGTCGCATTGGGGGGCTTACGCCGGAGTTTACGAGTCGGAGAAGATGATGAGGAGGTGGGGGAGGAGGATTCCGGCCGAGCTGGTGGTGGCCGAGAGCGTGGCGGACGCGGTGGGAGGGGACGAGAGGGTCCTGAAGGCGGTGCTGGGGAGCTTGAAGAAGAAAGGCGGCGGCGGCGGCAGCGGCATTGGGGGTTGCGGCGGGGTGGTGGAGATGGAAAGGATGATGAGGATGGGGAGGGGCGTGTACGGGAAGGTGGCGAAGAAGCACGGCATGAGAGCTCTGTTTGAGCTCTTGGCACAGTGAAGAAGCATAGATGGATCATTGATGCTCCTCTTCTTGATCAATTTTTTTTATGGGATATGGTTAAGGAATTCTTAACCGAGTTTCCTCCTAAGGCAGGTTGGATTTTTGTTGAAATGTATGAAGTTTCTGTTGAAAAGATCGACCAATAAGATTTGAACCGTCAACTTACTACTGTGTTAGTATCGGTTATAAATTACATTGGAAGATGATTTTTGTGCTATATATTTTTTTTTTAACCTGTTAGATAAGATGTCCGTTGGGGTGTAGTCCGTCGGATAAATCGGAAAAATGGACAAGGTTCGAATTCTTTCTTAACGTTGTTCGTCGGTCCGAAGAAAAAATGACACATTAAAAAAACAAAAACTTAGAAAAGATAAACAAGCTATCTTAATGAGACTAGTGAACCATACTTTGCATTATGGTCGGATTCTGAAAACAGAGAGTTACGCAATTATAATGTTGAAAAATTGAATGTATATTTGAAATCTTACAACAAATCTATGACAACGAATTTATGGAAAAGTGTACGAATCTATTGGAAATGTGTGTCATTGCTATTGTGTCTTCCTGTTATATATAAAAGCATAAGTGTTTGAATAATCATTTCACTCAATTCTTTTATCCATCTAGCATTAAGTTTAAGAGAGAGAGGGACTACCAATATTGCTTCGTCGAGTTATTGCGGTGTGAAGTATTGCTACCGAAGGGAAGAACCGTTGTATCCTGGAAGACTAATCGACATTAAACCGTAAGCACCAGTACGAGACGAATATTGTCTTAAGGATATTGAATCAAGTTCAAGACTCGGTTCGGTTAGATTATTATTTGATATTTTAATTTCATAGTCTAAAATACAAAGTTGATAATTTATTACCAACATATAATACTTCAAATTTATGCATATTTAAGTATAAATAATCATACATGATGGATCCTCAAATTTGTGTAATTTTTCTCTTCCCTCGATTTTGAGGATGAAACACCCTTCCCTCAAAAATTTTGAAGAAATTTTCTCAAATTGAGGGTGAGCTGGAGATGGTTTTGCCTTAGTTAGGTGTTTGGGGACTTGGGTTGGAGATGGCCTAAGAACATCAATAGTAAGGCCCATCCCAATTTATATATTCTAAATTCAGAATATAGTAGCTTGTTTTGTAGAATAATAAGACTTAGTTGGAGCTCCACGATGGTCCCGTTCCAGCCACATGAGCTATAGCCTAGGTCTCATAATATATTCAGAATGTATGAACTCATTTTGTAGAATAATAAGACTCAATTAGAAACAATTTCTAAATTCTAGATTTATATATTATTATTTTTTAAGAAAAATGAGAGACACATATGAATTTACATCCACTCATCTCATTTGGATCTCAAAATTTATATTTTTACTATTATCATATAAATTTAACTCATTTTATATTTATTTATTAATTACAAGTTCAGGCGTGAAGATACATTTTTTAAGTTTCATCGACTATTGATGTTCTAAAGTAGGGGTGAGCATTATTCGGTTTTGGACCAAAAATCGAACCGAATAGAATAAGAGATTCGTTTCGGTTTAAAAAAAATCGGTTCAGTTTTGAAAATACTTATTTCTGTAATTCGGTTTTAGGTTTCGGTTTCAGGCCAAAACCGAAACGGAATAAGAAATTATATATATATATATAAATATATATATATATATATATATATATATATATATATATATATATATAGAGAGAGAGAGAGAGAGAGAGAGAGAGAGAGAGAGAAAGGGGTATATTTAGTTACTATATATATTTAAAAAAGGATAAAGTGCAAAAAACTCCTCGTTAGATTTTCGTTTTTTGCACTAAAAGATCCCATGCTCTTAAAAATCATGAAAGTATGAAATCTGCTCATTTTGCCCCCTTTCCGTTAAATGATGTTAAGTGGGGTATGTAATGACCATTTTATCCTTCCACTTTCTCTCCCTAAGGCTGAAAATCGAACGAACGAGCTCGAACAAACTGTGTTCGAACTCGGTTCGACTAAAGTATCGAACGAGCTTTATTCGAGCCGAGCTCAAGATCGAGCTCAAAAATGGTGTTTGAACTCGGTTTGATTATAGGCTCGAAACGATCGAGCTCGACTCGATTTAGTTCTCGAGCTCGGACGAGTCTGAGCCGAGCCCGAGCCAGGACCGAACAAAAGTCACATTAAACTTGTTGTATGTAAGCCCCCTGAATTTCAGGGTTTATTTTTATTTTCTGAATAAATTATTTTCGATAAATGTTTTATTATTTAATTATTTTTGATCATTAATGTACCTTTTCGTGACTTTGACTTCTCGAGCGTCAGGGATGCCAATCTCTGTAAACTCTCTTCATGGATTTTGAAGCAGGCAAGATTATCTTCCTGTTGATATATCGTGTCCCACTTGAATTCGTTCCCTTGTGCTCTTTTTGTATCGCGCAAGTTTGGGTCAACTTAGACCGATTAATCGTTGAATAATTATTCCCACTTTTATTTTTGATCTTCGTTTGCACGTCACCGTGACTTTTAATTTAGGAGCACCAGACCAGTCGTTTTCTCAGAACCAACTTCTCATGAATGATCTACTCGAGACGCTCTTCACCCATGACCTTCGTGTCCCACTCAGACACTTCATTTTGTGCTCCATTTTCTTCGCACAACTTCCGGATCAATTTAGGCCGATTTATTTTATGCCGTAAAACCCGATTTATTTTTCAATTTAATTTCGGGACCCGACATCGATCCAACCTGTCAACCCGAAGTATGGACGTGGCCCATACGAAGCCTACTACCCGCATGATGCTTGTGTCCCATTTATTGGAGTCCCCGCATATTATTTATTTTCCCATGATTATAAATACCCATTTTAATTCGAATATTGCCCCTGGTTCGATTTTGATCCGACCCGGCTCGACCGAACCCGAACCCAAGTCCCATGTTGTTCTCCCATAACTGCCCAAAAACTCCACATAATTTCCCCTATATTTTTCCCTACTTTAAATATTTATTTTTCTCTCTCCACTTTACATATATTATATATATATATATATATATATATATATATATATATATATATATATATATATATATATATATATATATATATATATATATATAACTCTCTCACTCTCTCTTTATTAAAACAAACACTCACCACCCCCTCACCTCCACCTCACAGTAGGAACACCCCCCCAACCGACCTCTCTCAATTCTTACTCTCTCAAATATCTCTCTCTCTCTATTCTCACTCTCTCTATCTATTTCTATATTATACACACACACACACACATACAAAAACACTCTCTCCCTCTCTCCTTACATAACACCACACACACACACACCAGCCGACTCCTCCCCAAGTCGGCCGACCGCCACCCTGCCGACCACCCTCTCCTCCTCCTACATCATCTTCATCACCATCATCATCTTCACTATCATCATCACCACATACTCTATCATCACCACCATCCCCCAAGCTACCACCATCACCCAAGCCACCACCGTCGCCGTCGACCCCCGACCGCCGTGCCCGACCAGGCCAGCCCCTCCCCGGCGACGCGACGCCGCACGCCGCCGCACCACGCCGCCGCAGCAGCAGCAGCATGCGGCAGTAGCTGCCGCGTCGCCCCCGCGCGCGTGCATGGGCGTGCCGTGCGCCACTTCGTGGCCGGCACGTGCCACCGCGGGCAACCCACAACTCCGGCGAGCCCTCGGCGACCTCCCCCAGGCCGTCACCTTCCTCCCCGGCGCGACGCATGGGCTATTCGTGCGTTTACGTCGAAATCCCGTCGACGCGCGCGCGAGAAGTTTCAGAAATTGTGTTTCGGGACAGCGACTTTGCACGGATTTTCTGGGAGATCCGACCGTTGGATCGGAGAACTCTTTGCTCCGTCGCAATCTCGGTATATCCATCTTCACCCTTGTCAAATTTCACCCGTTAATTTCGTCGTTTGATACCTCAAAACTGGCTACCAAGTTGACGTTTTAAATTGAACTATTTTTGGACAGTTTTGTGACGCCAACTTCGCGGGTTCGTATCTTCGTCGTCGCAGCTCCGTTTTGTGCGATGTCAGTTTCGGTGCACAGCTGGTATAACCATCTTCCTGTCTCCTTTAGATTTCGTTTCATTTTAAGCACGTTTGGTTGGTCGATTTCGACGCCAAAGTTGGCCGTCCGAATTCTTTAATTTGTACTTGTAAAATTCTATTTTTGAACCCGGGACTCCGGATTCAATTTCTGACACCACCAGTAGACTCGTGGCGTCGTTCTGGCATCTTTTCATATAAAGTATGTTTGATTTGGAGAACGTGGGCCCTGGCACGCATTTCGGTGCAAAGCGGGTCCCACTTTTCGGGTCAACGGGTCACTTTGAGATCGGCTCATCGGAATCCACTTCCGGATATACCGTTGAGTTCGTATCGTCATTCTGGACTCGTTGACATATAATTTGCTGAGTTTTGAAGACATTTGCTCCGGCACGCATTTCCGTGCAAACCGGATACCAAGTGTCGCGTCAACGTATCATTTTGAGATCGGCACATCGGAATCCTATTTCGGATATACCGTTGGGTTCGTATCATCATTCTGGATTCGTGGACATATAATTTGCTAGATTTTGTAGACTTCTATCCTGACACGTTTTTCGGTGCAAAGTGTGTCCAACGACGGACATCATTTTGACCCAAAATTACCGTTTTGCCCCTGTGTCCAAATTAGACTTATGGGTAGGCTATCCTAGCTGATTTGACCGTTCTGGACACGTTGGTAATATTTATTTTATCACCCGACAACATCTGTAGATTTCGATTTTGTATTATCCTTAAATTGTAATTAATTATTTTTTCATAAATGGTTACTTTCTGTTTTTGAATTTATATATATATTTTAATTGCTGTAAAAATCTTAGAAAAATTATATTTAAATACTATGTTAATTTAGCTAATTTATTATAATTTTTTCGGCATTTAATAAGTACTTTTGGTATTTTATAAAAATGGGAAAACAGAACTCATTTTCAATATATTTATGTTTGCTGATTTTTAATAATTATTTATGGGGGTTTATAAATTCCAGAAAAATTAGTATAAATTTCTATAATTAACAAGGATCATTTTGGTATTTTATTTTATATATATTTAAGCTTTTTGTCTATCTCAAAAATTGTTGGAACTCAATGTACAGTTTGATTTATTTATTGAATAATTACGACTTTTAATATTTTGTGTTGTTTTGAGTTATAGACGTATTGGACCTCACCCCGCACTAGTGTAAAGATCCTAGGTAGTTAGTTTGTGTATAGTGGCACTCCACATTAGACTTTTTATGCTAGGTCCCCACTTGACTAGTTTGACTAAAATGTTTGATTAGAGTTGACTTTGACCTAGATTGGCTTAGAAGTCATATAGATTGTATTAGTTCTTTCGTTTACTTTCATTTTGGACATGTCATAACTGTATTACTCTATTTTAGGACATTGTGACCCTGGTACAGACATCTGATATTACACTACTCTTTACAGAGTATCAGGCGAGTACATTCTCTGATAGTTCTCTCATTTATTTGTCAATTACTGTATTTCAGTTCTAGTTAGTTCTATGTGATTCTCTGTATCAACACTTATGGATATTTCTGAATTCATATATGCGACACATACCTTACTTACTGATCTCTATTACTAGAATCACTCGAATCATTCCGGAATCATTTCTGGAATCATCATTTGGCCGGACTCATCTCGATTCTTGTGTCTTGTACTGGATTCACTTGCTGGGCGGGGAAATATTGAGTAAGACATGTAGACATACCCCAAATCTGGAATCTCCGACTGGAATCTACTGGAAGCATAGCCATCTCTTGCCTGATCCGTAAGAGATGTGCCTGATACCTACAGCCGTTTACATGTCGACCTCGGTATTTTAAAACACACTGTTAGATCATAGTTGGACTCACCCTGGATTTATTGATCACTGTTGGACCCATCTTGTATCGGAAATCATCTGGTATTGGATTATATGGACTGGACTCACACTGGGATTACATTAGACTTATATTGTACTGTCTGGACTCATACATGTTATTCTAGTTCAGTTAGCTTTTATTACTGTCATCATTGCCATGATTCTTCTCTTGTTTAGTTACCTTTCTTTTCTTGTATCTTAACTGTTTCTCTATACCATCACCTGAATATAAACTACCATGTTCATCAATAAAATTGTCTATAACTGCTTTAGAGTTCTCTGTCATTTACTTGGGTTTTCTAGATGGGTTGTACTCGTTCCTGTCCTGATTGGACCTGTTGAAAATATTACAGATGATAGTCCTGAGGATACATGCCCTACTTACCATGGACCTGGCCTTAGCTCCAGAAGAGGCCCCAGCGGGGAACCTTGCTTAGTTATCTTTCATGTGTTTAGTAGACTTAGACTTTGTCTGTTCTTATATTTGGATACTGGACTTTGTCTCCAGTTAGATACTTTGGTTATGTATTATTAAATCTGTGTTTGTTTACCTTCGCTTATAGATGCTGTGTTGTGATGAACATTTAAATGTGATATTAGAACTGTTAGCAGCTTAGACCCTTTATTGTCTATTCTTAGAACAGCTTACTACGCTTTAATCAAGCGTAGGCTGGACATGGCTCGGCCCGGCCCAACAATTTGGGTAACGGGTCGTGACATATTTTTTTGGCGGCCCATGCAGGTCTCGACTTAAGTTGTTTGGTTACGTTATTGTACCAAGCATGCCTGCAATTAGGATCTAGGACAACTTGATAACACTAGGACAACATTTAGAACACCTAGAGGATATCTAGGATTGCAACATAGGAGAACTCATCACAGCATAGGACCGTTAGCTATAATTAGCCTCTTGTTGTATTTCAGTGGGTCAATTTAGACCAAGTTAGTACCCTTGGGATGACCCCTGAGGATCTCACTCTAATCTTACATCGAAATCTGTTTTCACATGTTTCCATTTACTCTCCTTTAAATTCATTATTGAATTTAATTTCTGATTTTCGTTGTTAACTTTGATCTTGCATCGTGATAAATTTTGTGGATTGAATTATGATATATCCTGATAAGGTAAACGTCTGCTTTAGTTATGGAGTTTAGAATTTATCGCAGCCATATTAGCTAGTATGACAAAAACATAGAGCCTGATTTCGGATATACTATCCTATTCATAGAATTTAGACTTTCTCGCAGCCATACCGGTTGGCGTGGCGAGGATTCTAGATAACATGATTATAGGATGTGTACCTTAGTTATGACTCTACCGTTTATTGCATCTAAGCTTACTGGTGTGGCGAGAATTTTGGCAACATGATTTCAGGAAGACGTGTATGGTTATCAGATCATATCCCAACTTGGTTTACTTTCTTATGATCGAATGAGCAAGAATAAGTTCTTATCATTATTCTTCCCCGTCTTGATTAACTCCGTTCTATCTACATCTGCAACTAGGATTATAGGTTCTCCAGGACTCTCCAACATGATTGCTTTCATGTTATCTTTTGGACATAATTATTTTTATGTTCCATCTTTCCTATGACTTGACTAAACTCTTCTTCGTTAACCTCTTGGGTAATTCTTCTCGTTATGTATCCCGTTGTCTTCGTACCATTCTTGAAGATTTTTCGATAAACTTTCCTGTCTTGCTTGACCCTTTAACTTGTTTGGACACGGTTATGGATTGCTTGACCCAGTCTTAGGCCTTGTTACCTTCTACTTGATAGACGACTGAAATAGCCAAACCTTGTTGACTGATCCTGTAGTATAACTATAAATGTATGGTGTGATTGTGATAAGTACTTTTCCTAGGGATTGGTTAGATTAAGATTATGGGACAAGTATGGGTGACTGACTGTAGTAGACTTGGAAACCATTAAGAACGATTGTATTGGTATTATGACTCGATGATAGGATATCTAAGATGGAAAAATGAGATATTATATTGTTGTGACTATGGATTGAGGATTAGAATCTTGTGCTTAGAGTTTGAGGATTGGATATTCTTAGGACTTTGATGACCAAGTGATTATTGGTTATCTACGGGCTAATTACAGGTGATTAAAGGGTAGATCGATATGTGGATTGATATAGAATAAGTTAGAATGAGTTATCGTATTGCATACGAGATCGAAAAGATATCAGTTAAAAGGACAAGGAACAAGACAAAGACATATGTACATTGGTAATTAATAAATCGAGAGTTTTGAAATCGAGGATTTATATTCGGAGGACTTGTTGAGTAAAAAGAAAGAGGCTCTACGCCAAGAATAAGAATTGAAAGTATGATTTCAAGGAGAAGCTGTAGGAAAGGATTGACGACGAATGATGCTAAGGAACTGTGGATTGATGAAATAAGGATACTTAGGATATGATAAGGAAATCTAGAATTTACAA
The DNA here is from genome assembly GCA_029216955.1 of Iris pallida. NCBI lineage: Eukaryota > Viridiplantae > Streptophyta > Magnoliopsida > Asparagales > Iridaceae > Iris > Iris pallida. The sequence goes on along the minus strand of JANAVB010029617.1, from coordinate 8,861,825 downwards.
TTGAGGTTGGAAATATGGTTGATAATTATGCATTTTAGGCTTATAGACATGTCCAGAGAATGACCTATAGTTTAGGGTATACATAAAGGTTTCATGTTAGTATGGAAGATTCTAAAGGATATATGACGTAGTTTATGATAGAAGGACATTGTTGAACCTGAACCAAAAAGTTTGTAGGAGAAACAGAAGAGATGATTACAAGGATAGCAGATTGAGTATTGTAGCCAGAGCAGCTACATATTATAGTTTGACCGGTTGGATGATTTTTAATTTCGAGGACGAAATTTTTGTAAGGTGGGTAGGATGTAAGCCCCCTGAATTTCAGGGTTTATTTTTATTTTCTGAATAAATTATTTTCGATAAATGTTTTATTATTTAATTATTTTTGATCATTAATGTACCTTCCCGTGACTTTGACTTCTCGAGCGTCAGGGATGCCAATCTCTGTAAACTCTCTTCATGGGTTTTGAAGCAGGCAAGATTATCTTCCTGTTGATATATCGTGTCCCACTTGAATTCGTTCCCTTGTGCTCTTTTTGTATCGTGCAAGTTTGGGTCAACTTAGACCGATTAATCGTTGAATAATTATTCCCACTTTTATTTTTGATCTTCGTTTGCACGTCACCGTGACTTTTAATTTAGGAGCACCAGACCAGTCGTTTTCTCATAACCAACTTCTCATGAATGATCTACTCGAGACGCTCTTCACCCATGACCTTCGTGTCCCACTCAGACACTTCATTTTGTGCTCCATTTTCTTCGCACAACTTCCGGGTCAATTTAGGCCGATTTATTTTATGCCGTAAAACCCGATTTATTTTCCAATTTAATTTCGGGACCCGACATCGATCCAACCTGTCAACCCGAAGTATGGACGTGGCCCATACGAAGCTACTACCCGCATGATGCTTGTGTCCTATTTATTGGAGTCCCCGCATATTATTTATTTTCCCATGATTATAAATACTCATTTTAATTCGAATATTGCCCCTGGTTCGATTTTGACCCGACCCGGCTCGACCGAACCCGAACCCAAGTCCCATGTTGTTCTCCCATAACTGCCCAAAAACTCCACATAATTTCCCCTATATTTTTCCCTACTTTAAATATTTATTTTTCTCTCTCCACTTTACATATATTCTATATATATATATATATATATATATATATATATATATATGTATATATATATATATATATATATATATATATATATATATATATATATATATATATATATATATATATATATATATATATATGTATATCTAACTCTCTCACTCTCTCTTTATTAAAACAAACACTCACCACCCCCTCACCTCCACCTCACAGTAGGAACACCCCCCCCCCAACCGACCTCTCTCTATTCTTACTCTCTCAAATATCTCTCTCTCTCTATTCTCACTCTCTCTATCTATTTCTATATTATACACACAAACACACATACAAAAACACTCTCTCCCTCTCTCCTTACATAACACCACACACACACACACCAGCCGACTCCTCCCCAAGTCGGCCGACCGCCACCCTGCTGACCACCCTCTCCTCCTCCTACATCATCTTCATCACCATCATCATCTTCACTATCATCATCACCACATACTCTATCATCACCACCATCCCCCAAGCCACCACCATCACCCAAGCTACCGCCGCCGCCGTCGACCCCCGACCGCCGTGCCCGGCCAGGCCAGCCCCTCCCCGGTGACGCGCCGCCGCACGCCGCCGCAGCAGCAGCAGCATGCGGCAGTAGCTGCCGCGTCGCCCCCGCGCGCGTGCATGGGCGTGCCGTGCGCTACTTCGTGGCCGGCACGTGCCACCGCGGGCACCCCACAACTCCGGCGAGCCCCCGGCGACCTCCCCCAGGCCGTCACCTTCCTCCCCGGCGCGACGCATGGGCTATTCGTGCGTTTACGTCGAAATCCCGTCGACGCGCGCGCGAGAAGTTTCAGAAATTGTGTTTCGGGACAGCGACTTCGTACAGATTTTTTGGGAGATCCGACCGTTGGATCGGCGAACTCTTTGCTCCGTCGCAATCTTGGTATATCCATCTTCACCCCTGTCAAATTTCACCCGTTAATTTCGTCGTTTGATACCTCAAAACTGGCTACCAAGTTGACGTTTTAAATTGAACTATTTTTGGACAGTTTTGTGATGCCAACTTCGCGGGTTCGTATCTTCGTCGTCGCAGCTCCGTTTTGCGTGATGTCAGTTCCGGTGCACAGCTGGTATAACCATCTTCCTGTCTCCTTTAGATTTCGTTTCATTTTAAGCACGTTTGGTTGGTCGAATTCGACGCCAAAGTTGGCCGTCCGAATTCTTTAATTTGTACTTGTAAAATTCCATTTTTGAACCCGGGACTCCGGATTCAATTTCTGACACCACCAGTAGACTCGTGGCGTCGTTCTGGCATCTTTTCATATAAAGTATGTTTGATTTGGAGAACGTGGGCCCTGGCACGCATTTCGGTGCAAAACGGGTCCCACTTTTCGGGTCAACGGGTCACTTTGAGATCGGCTCATCGGAATCCACTTCCGGATATACCGTTGAGTTTGTATCATCATTCTGGACTCGTTGACATATAATTTGCTGAGTTTTGAAGACATTTGCTCCGGCACGTATTTCCGTGTAAACCGGATACCAAGTATCGCGTCAACGTATCATTTTGAGATCGGCACATCGAAATCCTATTTCGGATATACCGTTGGGTTCGTATCATCATTCTGGATTCGTGGACATATAATTTGCTAGATTTTGTAGACTTCTATCCCGACACGTTTTTCGGTGCAAAGTGTGTCCAACGACGGACATCATTTTGACCCGAAATTATCGTTTTGCCCCTGTGTCCAAATTAGACTTATGGGTAGGCTATCCTAGCTGATTTGACCGTTCTGGACACGTTGGTGATATTTATTTTATCACCCGACAACATCTGTAGATTTCGATTTTGTATTATCCTTAAATTGTAATTAATTATTTTTTCATAAATGGTTACTTTCTGGTTTTGAATTTATATATATATTTTAATTGCTGTAAAAATCTTGGAAAAATTATATTTAAATACTATGTTAATTTAGCTAATTTATTATAATTTTTCCGGCATTTAATAAGTACTTTTGGTATTTTATAAAAATGGGAAAACAGAACTCATTTTCAATATATTTATGTTTGCTGATTTTTAATAATTATTTATGGGGGTTTATAAATTCCAGAAAAATTAGTATAAATTTTTATAATTAACAAGGATCATTTTGGTATTTTATTTTATATATATTTAAGCATTTGGTCTATCTCAAAAATTGTTGGAACTCAATGTACAGTTTGATTTATTTATTGAATAATTACGACTTTTAATATTTTGTGTTGTTTTGAGTTATAGACGTTTTGGACCTCACCCCGCACTAGTGTAAAGATCCTAGGTAGTTAGTTTGTGTATAGTGGCACTCCACATTAGACTTTTTATGCTAGGTCCCCACTTGACTAGTTTGACTAAAATGTTTGATTAGAGTTGACTTTGACCTAGATTGGCTTAGAAGTCATATAGATTGTATTAGTTCTTTCGTTTACTTTCATTTTGGACATGTCATAACTGTATTACTCTATTTTAGGACATTGTGACCCTGGTACAGACATCTGATATTACACTACTCTTTACAGAGTATCAGGCGAGTACATTCTCTGATAGTTCTCTCATTTATTTGTTAATTACTGTATTTCAGTTCTAGTTAGTTCTATGTGATTCTCTGTATCAACACGTATGAATATTTCTGGATTCATGTATGCGACACATACCTTACTTACTGATCTCTATTACTGGAATCACTCGAATCATTCCGGAATCATTTCTGGAATCATCATTTGGCCGGACTCATCTCGATTCTTGTGTCTTGTACTGGATTCACTTGCTGGGCGGGGAAATATTGAGTAAGACATGTAGACATACCCCAAATCTGGAATCTCCAACTGGAATCTACTGGAAGCATAGCCATCTCTTGCCTGATCCGTAAGAGATGTGCCTGATACCTACAGCCGTTTACATGTCGACCTCGGTATTTTAAAACACACTGTTAGATCATAGTTGGACTCACCCTGGATTCATTGATCACTGTTGGACCCATCTTGTATCGGAAATCATCTGGTATCGGATTATATGGACTGTACTCACACTGGGATTACATTAGACTTATATTGTACTGTCTGGACTCATACATGTTATTCTAGTTCAGTTAGCTTTTATTACTGTCATCATTGCCATAATTCTTCTCTTGTTTAGTTACCTTTCTTTTCTTGTATTTTAACTGTTTCTCTATACCATCACCTGAATATAAACTACCATGTTCATCAATAAAATTGTCTATAACTGCTTTAGAGTTCTCTGTCATTTACTTGGGTTTTCTAGATGGGTTGTACTCGTTCCTGTCCTGATTGGACCTGTTAAAAATATTACAGATGATAGTCCTGAGGATACATGCCCTACTTACCATGGACCTGGCCTTAGCTCCAGAAGAGGCCCCAGCGGGGAACCTTGCTTAGTTATCTTTCATGTGTTTAGTATACTTAGACTTTGTCTGTTCTTATATTTGGATACTGGACTTTGTCTCCAGTTAGATACTTTGGTTATGTATTATTAAATCTGTGTTTGTTTACCTTCGCTTATAGATGCTGTGTTGTGATGAACATTTAAATGTGATATTAGAACTGTTAGCAGCTTAGACCCTTTATTGTCTATTCTTAGAACAGCTTACTACGCTTTAATCAAGCGTAGGCTGGACATGGCTCGGCCCGGCCCAACAATTTGGGTAACGGGTCGTGACATTGTACGGTTACTCTCAAGTCTTAAGATTTTTTTTGTTGAATTAATTATGCTTTTTACATCACAAATTTACCATCATATAAATAACAAAAAAGAGAGTAAAATTTTTAAGACAAAATTTATCAACATCCATAAAAATATATAGCATATATTAGAAAAATCCATAATATTAGAAATCGAGCCGAGTTCGAGCCAGTTCGCGAACGAGACCGAGTCGAACTCGGTTTGAACACCACTTCGAAAAAAAAAAATCGATCGAGCTCGGTATCGACCTGCCCACGAACGAGCTTCGAACCGAGCTTGGCCCGAGCCGAACGCGAGCCGAACACAAACTGTTTGAATCGTTTTACAGCCCTATCTCCCCCCCCCACTCTCTCTGGTGGTGCGGGGAGGAGGAGGAGGGAGGCGGGGCTGGCCGGGGCGGGGAGGAGGGGGGGAGGGTGCTCGCCGGAGTAACGAGGGGGACTGAGGGTGTAGTGCCCCGAAATTCGTGATACGTATTTTATACGTGATCGTATTTCTGACCAGTATTTTTCATTTTTCTTGGCCAGTTAAGTTGTGATATATTTCATACTTAGCATTGTAGTTTAATTGTCCTTTATCATTCCTGGATTAATTCTGATTAATGGAGCTTGGTTTATTTGGATAGGAGAAGGAATTGGATTGGTTTGATTTATTATGCATTGGACCATCTTAGCTAACCTCCACCCTCAACACAACTTATCCTCCCCCATTAAAATCCCCACCTAACACTCTCTCTCCTCATTATTTTCCTCTATTAATTCTTCTTCTTCCTCCACACAACTCTCCAACCCATTAGGCAAGTGCACCTTGCCACCACATGAGAACCACTTTTTATTTGTCCATTAGCTAGATTAGGCTATGGAGATCAACATTAGAACTTGACATTTTGTGATTTGGAGTTTCCATTGTTCTAGATCTAGGTTTTAACTATTTTCGGATTTATATAGTTTTGATCTATTTTGGTTGGATTTTTGTGGGTTTTGATGCTTCCATGTGGAAGAGAATTCAATTTTACTCAAGTTAGAACTTTGAAAATCTAGATTTGGCTTTGATTTGACAAAGATATAAAAATTTGAATTTTTGGTGTTCTTGGTGTTCTTCTCGGCCTGGAGTAGCAGCCTGCAGCCTGCGCTCTTTAGCGCAGTGCTGGATTGCGCATCCCCCTTCGGCCAGCGCTCTTTAGCGCAGCGCCGACTGCGCAGCTTGCCCCTTGGCGAACTGCGCTCAACCCAACTGCGCATGGATTCATGCGCAGTCTGCTCATGCGCAATCTGCTCCATGCGCAGTCCACTTCTGCGCAATCCATCTCATGCGCAACCTGACCCTGCGCCATCCACCCTCGCGCAATCTGACCCTGCGCCATCCCTTCCTGCGCAACCTGATCCAGCGCAATCCATCTGCTGCGCAACTCACCCTGCGCACTTGGCACCCTGCGCAGTTGGTACCCTGCGCAACTCACCCTGCGCACTTGGCACCCTGCGCAGTGCATACCCTGTACAACCTACTTGTCTATGGTGAATTTGTTATTTCTTGATCTTGGCTCTTCTATAGTCCTATTTATATTAGTATTTTATTAGATATTTTACGCCCATTTTATATCCTTACGCCTTTTGTCATGAGCTTGATTTTACTTAATATGTTGGAATGACTATTGTACATGGCACGGTATGACAAGGAACTAGCATAACATGACAGTGACCCGTAATGGTGCACTCCTGACATGACCAACCTGACTTGATAGTGGCCCGTCGTGGCGCACTCCTGACAAGTACCTTGACATGAATTATCTTGATAACTTGATAAGTGGCCCGTGGCGGCGCACTCCTGACTTGACATGACTTGATAACTTAGCTTGACCTGTCTTGACACCGTGGGTGTTCCTGCTTGCTTGTGCAATCCACTCGTATTGTCTTGCATCATGTCTAGGATGTGACTCCCTGGTTCCCACGGTCAGGGATTCATACTGAATCTGGCTAGGTTAATGACTAGATTGATCAATTAGTTCATGGAGAATTTCCCAGTTACCTGTTGCCCCTTTGGTCCCGGCCTTATATATATATACCTGGGATTTGTTGCTATCCGTCGAGATGAGCGCACTTCCAGCCCGCCGTCGAGCGTGGTACCTTAGGACACATGTATCTTACTACAGTGTGTCTGCTATATCATGCTATCTTTTCCTTTTCTTGCTGGGAGCATTCAGGTAGTAACAAACAGGTAACCGGACTTGGAATTCTCATTGCATCTTGTTAGTAATCAGGTCTGTGATAACCCTAGTTAGTTAAAGTAGTAAGCCGTAGTACTTGCTTGGCCGTGATTGATTGGATGGAGTCTAGTCCCTCTTGTCATGTCCTGATCCTGTGCAAGGTTATGACATGACATGATTACTCGTGCTTTACCTTAATCATGTTTAATTGCAAGCCTTGAATTCGCGTATTTTATCTTGCCGATAAATGGTGGGAGAAACCAAGTTCCGTTCAGACGAAGGATTACAACCCCGGTCCTTGTTTGGTTTACGGTTGTAACCTGGCTATCTGAATAGTCCCATGGTCATCTCATCGTATATCATCCTGTCATGCCCTTCCATATGTTCTGTCTTTTATCGATTATGTACAAGATTTGTCTTTTATATCTAACTATCATGCCTTTTTCTTAAATTACTGTCTCTTATTATGTAATTATATTAATGTGCTGATTGCTGGTTTTTGTTCTTATTTCGTGGCCTCCTTTGTGGCACTTGCTCTTTCTGGGATCTGACCCAGCTGGTTTTGTATGGCCAGATACCGGAGCAGCAGCAAAGGATCTACCTGCTTTCCAGCCCGATGGTGAACACTAGACGGAACCCGGGCTACGAGTGGGTCTTCTCTTTTTGTTTCTCCCACTGTATTGTTAACTGATATTCTTTTGAGGCGTTTAGCCGACGAGCACTTGTTAGCTCGATGCACTTTACTTTCTGTCTGCCTACGGGCTGTAATCATGATTGGCAACTCGAGGTTGATCATGTATGACTTAACTCTTGCTAGTCCTTACATTTTGTACGACTAGCTTCATGATCATCTGGATATGTAATGTTTGGGACGCCTTACAATTGTATATTTGGTGGTCTGATATCTTGTTACTATCATTACTTGTTGAGATTGAGACAATAGTGTGATTTGACCCTAAGAGACTGATGGTTTGTAGCGTACCCTCACATAGCTAGACAGCCGTGACCGTATAGCGGGATGGTTGCCGTTCCGTTATACGTAGCTGGCTGTGCACGTCCCCGTTCTTCAGTATTCTGGTTCTGGGGCGTGACAGAGGGGGGGCGGGGAGGAGGGGGGGTGCTCGCCGGAGTAATGAGGGGGGCGGGTTGGAGGGAGGAGGGAGAGGTTAGGGAAAGGGGGGGGGTGTAGTTTATGTTTTTTTTTTTAAATAAAAAAAATGTCACTTAACGGTCAAAACTAACGGTCAACGTACAGTAGGGAGCTGGTCGAGCAAGTCATAGATTGCGGGGGTCTTTATTTGCTAAATTTGACTAAAAGGTCTTTTTACTCAAAAGGTGCACATTTAACGAGAGATTTTTTGCAATTTATCCTTTAAAAAAAGTGCAACTAAACCGAAAAAATCGAATAAACCGAAAATTGAACCGATTTAATTCGGTTCGATTTGATTCGTTATGGACCATTTTGGTTCGATTTTGGTTTTGGTTATTCGATTTTCGGTCCAATTTAATTTTCGATTATTCGGCTCAATTTGATTCGAATTAACCGAATGCTCACCCCTAGTCTAAAGCCTTGTTAGCAATTCGGCAAACGGAAAAAATTCGGGACGGCAAAAGTACGAGCATAAATCGGCTCAGTGCAAATAAAATACGTTCAAAAATTCGGTCAAATGTTCGAAAAATGAAAATATTGAGGTTAGAAACTTTACATTTTTAAATATGTTGTCAAATTTGGTTAATTAAACAGGTTCCTAGCATGTTTATTGTACCAAATTTGTCAATAATTTATACAGAACATGTTTAAAACTTTGTATGTTTAGAATTTATGTACTGATTTGGATCTGTCAAAAGTACGTAAGTATTATACGTTTATGAAAGATACGGAAAAATTCGCATATAATACGAGTTTTATTCGGGTGATTGCTAACAAAGCTAAAGACCTCTAATAGGCTCACAAGCAAAAGCCAAGTTTTGATTCTTTTGAACATTAGGTTCCAGAAGGACCAACTATTGACAGGACTCTGGCTCAATTTAAGCCCACAAGGATTTAAAAAATAAAATAAAATAGAAACCGAACATTGATAGGACCGGGCCGGACCTGATCGAAACGGTTCGGATCGGACCGGTCTATTTCGGAATTCTCTGTGGTACTGACTGATAAAGTGATGATATATGCACCCCTCTGTGACTACAACCACAACTCCCGCTCTCAATAATACCAAGTTCCCCCCACCTCCATTTTCCCTTCTCCCCCACTTCCTCCACTTCTCGTATTATTAGTGAACTCCGTCACTTCCATGGAGAGTTCCACCCTCACCCGTCCCTTCTCGCTCTCCCTCTCCCTCCACTCTCGCTCCCTCCCCCTCCGATCCCAGCCGTCCGTTCCCCTCCTCTCCCTCCCCCGCCCCATCCCCACCCTCCGTCTCCGTAAATCCCGTCACCTCCCCCCGATCCGCTCCTCCTCCTCCTCCTCCCAAGAACCACCGGTAACCTCACCCCCCTCATCCTCCTCCTCCGTAACTCCACCTCCTCCCCCACCTCCCGGCGGAGCCAAGCCGATCCCATTCTTAATCTCCATCGCCGTCGGCCTCGCCGTCAAATTCCTCGTCCCGAAGCCCCTCGAGATCACTCCCCAGGCCTGGAACCTCCTCTCCATCTTCCTCTCCACGATCGCCGGTCTCGTCCTCTCCCCGCTCCCCGTCGGCGCCTGGGCCTTCCTCGGCCTCACCGCCTCCGTCGTCACCGGGACCCTCACCTTCCCCGCCGCCTTCGCCGCCTTCACCAACGAGGTCATATGGCTCATCGTCATCTCCTTCTTCTTCGCCCGCGGCTTCGTCAAGACCGGGCTTGGCGACCGGATCGCCACCTACTTCGTCAAGTGGCTCGGCGGGAGCACGCTCGGGCTCAGCTACGGGCTGGCCATCAGCGAGGTCATGATCGCTCCCGCGATGCCGAGCACCACCGCGAGGGCCGGAGGGGTGTTCTTGCCGATTATTAAGAGCCTCGCGCTCTCCGGCGGGAGCAAGCCGAACGATCCGTCCGCTAGGAAGTTAGGATCCTATCTGGTCCTCTCCCAGTTTCAGGTCATGAAATATACTTTTGATAACTCCTAATTCTTGATAATTCTTCAATGCATTCATTTAAAAAATATCAAACTTTTTTTTTACATTACAGAATATATTTTGGGAACTGTAATTGTCAAAGAAATTTTTACAATGTCCAGTAATTTTGAAAGTGGGTTACTAAAATTATCCTTAATTTATAAGAGAAGTTATAAATTACATTTTTAGGAACTGTAATAAAGTGAGGGTAGCTTTGATAACCCACTTTGAAAATCCGGGAACATTGTAAAAGCCTCCTTGGCAATTACGATTCCCTATATTTTCTTATCTAGTATCCAAGTCCAACGAGTCTTAGGAGTATCCTACTCTGCTCGGATACTCCCAAAGTCCGTGCTGTGTCCGTGTTGTCGTGTCCACATTGTGTCGTATCTGTGTCCGTACAAAAAGGACAGTCCGTACCTATTGACGATGATAAGCTTTATACTATCCAAATCTCCTATGTTATTGTCTTTGGTTCACGTATAGGGTTGAAGATAATCGGGCTCGGGTTAGGGTTCAGGTTAAAATATTTGAACCCGATCAAAAATCGGGTTGGGCTCGGGTTCATGTGTCGGGTTACCCAAAGGACCCGAATTCCAGCATACATATAATCTATATATATTTTTATATATACACTCTTTCATACTTTTAAATAAAAAGTTTAAATCCTATAATTTTTTCCACCCAAACTCTTCAACTCCTTACTCTAAATCTCATTTTAGTTTGTATTTGTAATAATTAAGGCATGATTGCTATTTAATTATGTGTTTAGTATTAATTTTTTTTAAAATTATTTCAAATATCATATTAGAGACTGATAAACCCGATGGACCCGACCCAACCCAAACTTTCCTATTCCTCCGGGCTCGGTCATGGGTTTCATATGTTGAACCCGAGGTCGGGTTGGACTCGAGCTAGGCTTATGATTCATCAGGTTGGACTCGGGTTGAGCTCAACCCGACCCAACCCGCCCGAATTGCACCCCTATTACTCATGGCTAAAACTACATCAAGAAATTTAAGCATAAATGATAAGTTACATGGGAGTATGAAAATTTTAACGATAAGATGGTTATAATGTGAGATTCACGTGTAATATGCTATCATTATTTAAAAGTTCATAATTTTCAAGCAGTTTATCTCTTTTAGTTTTTTAATACTTAATGACTTGTATAGTCAACATAATTTGCGTAAAGATTCATCCTATATTATACACATATCGAGTCGGGAAGTTCAGAAGCAGATATATTTATACGCTACCCAATAGTAAGTTTCCGGGTGCAATAACATATAACCAACCCGGTCTGAAAACTTTACTTGTTTGGAGACCCAAATTCGAAAATGTGGATCGTTTCCAGGTCAGAATCTAATTTGGTACATTTGCACTCCTACTCACAAAGTCTGGCATCAAGAAACCAAATATATTTTAGGCGAGAAATATAATCTACTTAAAAGGGTACATGCCAATCACTTACATTTGATATTTTATAAATGATGGGCGATAGAAAAATTCTTGTTATCATGGCACATAGCAATTTACTCTCATGTCAGTCCAAGGAACGTGCAAGACATGTGAAAACGATTTTTAAAATGCAGATCTTGTTTATAAGTAGATTACTATGTTTTACTATAACTATAAGTAGTGGAAGAGACGATGTCTAAATATATCTTTCTATTGGTAACATTTTTTTATTATCAGTGTTATATGAGTTTTTGTTCAATTTGTGTTCTATTCATTTTGGTATCAAGATGTTTGGGTTTTGGACGTTCCCCAGGTTCCATTTTCAGTCTTTAAAGAAGGTAATATGTGAAACACACTTTTTGGCTTTGCTATCTAGCTTACGTTATATTAAAGCCTTCCCCGAGAACAAACAACAAAAAATTGCAACAAAAAAAGATGCTATCACACTCAAAATTGTACTTATTAGTTATTATCATATTGATGGATGGATGATCAAAATTTTGGATCCGAACTATTTGCTAGTAATGAGCTCATTTATCAAATTCTTCGGACGTTTTTAGGTTCCATGTTCATGGGCTTATCTGAATGCAGTCTGTTGAACACACTTTCTGGCCTTACTATGTAGCTTATATGCTTAATCTAAGCATTATATCAGAACAAAATGCACAACAATGACAACATTAAAAGTCGCAAAGCTGATTGTAGTGTACTTGACAACCCATGATTCCCCAGGCCCACCTTTTATCTTTGCCCACAGTTTCAAACTTGGGTCTCCCCCTTCTTAATTTGGATTTTTTGGGAGGGGGGTGGGGTGGGGGGGTGGGGGTGGGTGGGTGTGTGGGGTGGTGGGGTGGGGGGTTGGGGGGGTTGTTAGAGGGTTTCAATGGTTTTGAATCTGTTGGTTTCAGTAGTATTGACAGTGTCAGCGGTTTCAGTGTCGGTTTTGCTATCGGTATCGGACGATATGTCATATCCCGATGACTGGTAATAGAAGAGTGTCAATTCTTTTATGCACTTTCTTATGCTCCATTGCTGACCTCATTCTAGTGGAAGAATGTTTGGCTGATGATGCCGATGATTATTGTGTATTCATTCTTTCTTTTCAGTTTTTGATGGCTAATGCCTCAATAAATTTGATTTTGCTAGAATATGATGGTAGCAATTATTGATGTAGTGAAGTGTAGGATTACTAGGATATCATCTTCCCACAAAAAAGAAAAAAAGATGACAGGATATGGTGAAAATCATGTGCTCTCTATAACTTTTTTTTAAGACAAACAGGTAAACCAAGATCACCTGTTTCAGTACTAAACAACAAAAACGACAACACCACCACCACCACCAACAAAGCTTGTATTGCAAAATTTTGGGTGGCTTGTTTCAGTTCTCAACTGAAAAACTATATTACTACTTTAAATCCAAAGAATCTTTAAGTAAGTATTTTAAACTGTAAGCAAACACAATACCTCCAGCAGACTATTACTTAGTAGGAAGTCACCATTATTACAGACCAAATCAAGTTCATAATTCTAGCTGAAAAACAAAAAATACCAGAACTTTCATCCATTCTAGTTCGCACAACTCAACTCCCTTCCATGCTGAACATTATAACTTCTCTGCTATTACATTTCCTACTCTCTTTCCCATCTAGAGCTGCTGCTTCACATGATTGTTGAATAGCAGGTAGGCTCATCTTTGAATTTTTTTTTTTCCTTAGACGGAAGTTCACCATCCCAAAAACTAGTTATTCAACAAAATACAAACACAGCATGAACACAGCAAAATACAAACACAGCATGAATGACATGTTACTTGGACCATGACTGGTTTGTTGTTCCTTGAGGAAATTTCCTTACCTATATGCTATTACGGTAATGGACATGTTAGCTTTGTTTGGTGAAGCAATGAATCAAATATCTATTCTTATTGGCTGAAAGAGGTCTAAAAGACACTGACTCTTATCTTAACTATAGTATCTATCTATTTCTAAATCAAGTTCCTTTTCATTGTTTTGTTTCATTAATAACTTCATTTATTCTTTTTGGTTTAATGACATGAACATTTCATTTTCTTTTTGATGGATGACAGTCAGCTGGTAACTCAAGTGCTCTTTTCCTAACTGCTGCAGCTCAAAACCTCCTGTGCCTTAAATTAGCAGAGGAACTTGGGGTTAAGATTGCAAGTCCATGGGTATTCTGGTTTAAGGTTGCAAGTGTACCTGCCTTCACTGCTCTTCTAGTTACTCCATATCTTCTATATAAGATCTTTCCCCCAGAAACGAAAGACACACCAGATGCTCCTGCCTTGGCCACAAAAAAGCTGGAACAAATGGGACCTGTGTCAAGGAATGAATGGGTGATGGTTGGTACCATGCTTCTCGCTGTTTCGTTGTGGGTCTGTGGGTAAGAATCTTCACTCCTGCTGATATATTTTAAAATGGTAGCTCATTAAGCCAGCATAACTGTAGCTTTCCTGTTAAGTCCTGACCTTCTGACAGTCAACTAAGTGTCTTAAATTTCCATAATGCTTTCTTAGTATCAATTTATTTTCTTTTCTGAAGTTGATATATTTTAAAACTTCCGAAGTTTCATAGCTTGGTCATCATCATCCAGCTTCTTCATCACAATGGGGTTGGCTATAGCACATAAGTAAGCTCTGTGATTCAGGACAAAACTTAAGGGAAGCTTAGATGGGTTAATGCAAAATGATCACAAAGAGCATACAAATGCAAGATCCTAGACAGATCCATAGATGATTCCTAAACAAGATGCTGTAGGCATGCAACTATATGAAGTGTGATAGATAATAAAGTGTAGATGCAAACCCAAATGATGCGGTCACTCACACTAGCAAAATCTAAACAATGAATCAACAATAATCACGAGCCTAACAATAAATAATCTATAAGGCATCAAGCTTTGCAATCGACTCAAGAACAAGGGTAGGGTTAGACCCGAGGATTGATGGAATAGGTCCACACTATCGAAACTTGGCCAAAGTTTCTGGAATTAGTTCCCCAGTTTCGAAGCATTCATCTCCGAGATCTAACGACCAACTATGAACCAACATGTTGGATCCTAAGTCATTGGATGATTGTGCAATAATTGTGGTGGATGGGTTTGGTGATGCCAAGTGAGAAAGATAGTTGGATGCTGGTGGCGTAGTGGGATAAAGAGAGATGGGATTTCGTTTTGCTATAGGAAGAGGACAAGGGGGTTCTCTCTGTTGGCAAGTGACAAACGAGAAGGGAAGGGACACATGCCGGGTTGCACAGGGAAGGCAGAGGAGCCATGCGGGTGTCGGGTGGCAACACATGAAAGGGGGAGGTCTCGGGCGGTAACAAGAGAAGTAAGGGATGGTGGTGTCCTATGCCTCACAAAGAGAATGAGAGGGAAGGGAATGACCAGCAGCTGGGTTAGAGAAAAGGGGGGGGGGGGGGGGGGGGGGGGGGGGGGGGGGGGGGGGGGGGGGGGGGGGGGGGGGGGGGGGGGGGGGGGTGGATAAGATTAGGGCTTTTTTCTTCTTTCTAGTCTTCACATCTAGGTTTAGGCTTCATTCACATGCGATCTCACAAGAGCATCAGTTGAAGAATAGGCTTATTTGCATAACTATCGTAGCTAGGAATTTGGCACCAACATAAATTGTCGACACAAGATTGACTTTTGGCCATAAAACCTTGACGGCTAGATGTAGACCTACATAATTGACTATGGCTCTGAGTGTTGAGTTCATGTAATGAAGGGCATAATTTCATAGCTTGGCGCCAATCCATCGATGCTAGTCTTATTCTATGGCTCTGTAGCGTTAGTCTAATAGATTCATTTAGTAATTATTTTTCCTTTCAAACTTTCGTCTTCTGACTAATGCTTATTAAAAGTTAAGGATTACCTTGCATCTTCTAGTTGTAAGAGGATGGGTAAAGAACTGGAAAAAGAGAAGTGCAAAGCATCACAATCTTTTTAACTATAAATCATAAGATTAGGTGATAGTTTCATCTTTCATGTAGCCAACCTCAATGATTTGCTGTTAAGGCTCTATTCTGATGTTTATTGGTTATGCTTTATTTCCTTGTTAGTTCTTAGTTCAGAACTTCAGAATCATACTCTGAATTTGAGGTTTTACTTCCTAGTTGCATATGTTTGAAGTTGTCTATGATGACTTATTTCAAGTTAAACAACAAAGAAGGAATAAAAGTTGAAAATCAATTAGTCAACATCTAACAAAGTCAAAATCTCCTCAAAACCTGATTTCTTACAAGGATGCTTGTTTGATGTTTCGGGCATCTTTATAGATTTATCCAGTCAGTTGATTTTATAGACATTTGATTAGTTCGGCCCATACATGTTTAGAATATGGAGATCATGATGCACAATGTTGATCACCATTTTGTATGTGAAATCTACATTCAAGGCACCATTCACGTTTGTTAAAATCACAAACACCTCAGCTACTAACCAACTCATATGTGCGTGCGTGTGTGCGTGTGTGTGTGTGTGTGTGTGTGTGTGGTGTGTGGTGTGTGTGTGTGTTGGTGGGCGGGGAGATGAAGGGTATTGGGCCAAGCTTACGAGTATTTGGACTTTTACAGTTCTAATGAGCAGTCACTAATTCGTACCGGTCATATGATTGCACAAGTTGATTCTCATGTAGAAGAATGTTATGGAAGGTATACACACACATATAACCATTTTGTGTTGTGGGCTTGTGGCTTGAGTTCATGTCTGTTTCTGTGTTTAGCACGTGCACGCAAAGAAAAAGGTGTATTGCCATTAACTATATGGCCTCCTAGTCGAGGTTCACAGTATAGGAATTGGTTTTGGATCTTTTTGTTGGCAGTCTCGAATCAAAGTTCGGAAAGTCGAATGATAATAAGAAATTATTTTTAAAAATAGAAAATACTTGATACATATAGGTATAATCTTATGTGTTATTTATTGTTTTTTGTAAGTTTTGAATGGAATAGTATTTAACATTGCTGAATTGTTCAATCACAATAGATATTGTTGTTTATTTTACTTGTCTTTTGACAAAATACCCTCAGAATGTATAATTTTGAATGAAATTTTAAATAATATTAATATGTATTAACATTATGAATTTATAGTATACAACTTTGACAAGTGGTAATGATTACATTGTGTCGATAAGAAATTTTATTGACATTTTGTAGCATAATGATATATGGCATGACCAATCATTTTTTCGACATTGTTTTACCATTCTCTCTTTCCTTAATTTTTCTTTGCTAAACCGTCCGGGAAAGAGAGCCCGAATTTCATTATCGGCCTTTATTTCAGCGGGCAGGGGCGGACCCACCCTAGGACTATGGGGTGGGTCTGGATTTTCAGTCTCCTACTGTTTAAGTAATGTTTGTTATATTCTTTACATATTTTTCTTTAAAGTTTTAACCATAGTTTATAGTAGCTCTACTGTTTAAGTAATGTTTGTTATATTCTTTACATATTTTTCTTTAAAGTTTTTAACTTTTAACCATAGTTTACAGTAGCGGCCTGATCCAATACGGCAGATACCGATACGGTTTGGCATGTCGCGTTCTGGTACCGACCGATATCCGATACTGGCCGATACCGACATTGTGGGTCTCTTTTCCGGTCAATTCGGCAAAGAAAATTGAACAAAAAAGACAAATTAGTAAGGGTTTAAAGCATAATAAGGTTGTAAAAACATGTAAAAGAAGAAAAATAAATTATCTATTGCATGGTAAGGGTGACTACTATTTCATTTTGTTTCAAAACTACTAAAAAATATCATTGAAAATACTTAAAATTATGCCTAAATGTATAAAATATTTTTTTAAATGTTAATAATTTATTAACAATTTTTTTTCCGATACCAAAAAATTTGATACTCTGATCCGAAACTGCCGTTAATACTGATATCACCGATACCGGTACTAATAGGAATGGTCCGATACCGATTCCGATACTGCGAACCTTGACTTTTAACAACTAATTAGTCTCCCTGTTGATAAGTTGATATTATTTTGCCTTGGAGGTATTGAGTTCGATTCCCTCTAGCCACATATTAGTTAGTTTCAAATATATTTTTGTAATTAATGTCCCAATTGTAATGCCTGTGGTTCGTATTGCGTATTTTTGGAATACGTATACGTATTTATTCTTGTATTGCATGGTTCCTTGCTTAGCTCTTCCTTCATGGCTTGGTTATTCTTGGTTCGGGTTGGCTTGGTTCGGTTTGGGATTGCTATTGGTTCATTATGAACCAAGGGTGAACCCCCTACCTACCACCACCACTACCATTTATTAACCCATCCTTCTTTCTCTCTCTTCATTACTCTTCTTCTTCTTCTTTCATTTACTCCTCCACCTACCAGCGAGAGGGAGAGAGAAAGAGGCCTAGGCAAGTGCAACTTGCTTCATGGAGGAACTCAGATTTTATTGCTTCATTTTCTTCCCTACAGCATTCTAACTTACTTTAGAACTTGGCATTTTCACTTTCCATGGCTAGATTCTTGTAGATCTATGTTTACATTATTTTCGGATTTTTTGGGTTTTGATCTACTTAATCTTGTTATTTCTGAGTTTTGATGGTTCTATGTTGTAGAGAATTTCGTTCTACCCCATTTTGACCTATGGAAGTTCGGATTTGGGCTCCGGATGATGGAGTTATGGAGCTTGAGAACTTGGCTCTCATGGTGTTCTTCTTCTCGGAAATTTGGAGAAGATGAACTGTGCTTAGACTTGACTTGACCGCATGACAATTCATGCGGCAAGTGATTTAGCCGCATGAGAATCTCAGCCGCATAGGCTGAGTCTCATTCTGAGCCGCATGGGCTCATTTTCCATCAGCCGCATGAGACTCGTAGCCGCATAGGCTGAGTCTCATTCTTGGCCGCATGGACTTTTCCCCACTCGGTCGCATGTACCCCCTTGCCCTGCAGCCGCATGGACTCTGTCTATCTGTGGCCGCGTATGGCACCCTTTCCCCCGCAGCCGCATGGGTTGCTCCTTCCCAGCCGCATGTACCTGATTGGTCACCTGGCCGCATGGACCCATCCCCGCTAGCCGCATGAGTACCCTTCCCGCTGACCGCATGTGTCTTGCCTTTTTCGGCCGCATGAGTCCAATTCATCCTAGCCGCATGAAACCTCCCTTTTCCGCTTGCCGCATGGGAGTTAGTCCCACTCCCAGCCGCATAGGTTCCTGCCCCTTCAGCCGCATGCGCACCCGTTCCCCGCTAGCCGCATGTGCCCCTACCCCGTGAGCCGCATGAGCTTTGGACCCTGAGCCGATTGAACCCGACTCCCTCCCCAGCCGCATGATATCACTTCTTGGCCGCATATGCCTTAACCGTATGACTCTCCTATAGCCCTGTCTATTGATATTTTATTAGATATTTTACGCCCATTTTATATCCTTACGCCTTTTGTCATGAACTTGATTTTACTTAATATGTTTGGAATGACAATTGTACATGACATGCTGTGACTAGTAATCTGACATGACATGATAGTGGCCCGTCGTGGCGCACTCCTGACAAGTAGACCTGACATGATATATCTTGATAAGCTGTTGCGACGGCTACCTGACATGACATGACCTGTATAATTAATCCGGACACCGTGGGCGATTGTGCTTGTACAAATAATCCAGTCATGTCTTGCATCATGTCTAGGAGGGGACTCCTGAGTACCACGGTCAGGAGTACCTACTGAAATGGACTAAGGCTAATAATAACTAGATTAATACACTAGTCATAAAGAGATCTCCCAGCTACAGGCAATTCCGTTACCTGGGCACGCCTTGGGATCTGTAGCCTGCCGTCGAGTAGGGCACATTTCCAGCACACTGTCATGTGTTGCACCCTTCAAGCTACCTAAGGGTACATTCGTTTTCTGGACGATGTACCCACCTGAATTCAACTCTAAATCTTTTAACCCGGGTAACCTGGATGGTCTGCAGGGCTTGTGGCTGTGGAGTAATCTCATTGCATCTTGTTAGTAACTAGGCCTGTGATAACCCTAGTTAGTTAAAGTATCAAGCCGTAATTCTTGTTTGGCCGTGAAATGATTGGATGGAGTCTAACCAGTCTAGTCTTGTCTTGATCCTGTTACATGTCCTGATTTTCTTATATTATCTTGCCGATAGATGGTGGGAAACCAAGTTCTGTTCAGACGAAGGGTTATAATCCCGGTCCTTGTTTGGTTTACGGGTTGTAACCTGGTTATCTGAATAGTTCCATGGTTATCTCGTCGTATATCACCCTGATGTATTTTTTCCAGTTCTTACTTTTATTTATACTTTGTGCTGATTGCTGGTTTTAGTTCCTAAGTGAAGCTTCCTTTGTGGCACTTGCTCTTTCTAGGATCTGACCCAGCTGGTTTTGTATGGCCAGATTTTGGAGCAGCTCCCGAGGATCTACCGACTTTCCAGCCAGATGGTGGCCACTAGACGGAACCCTGGCAACGAGTGGGTTATTTTTAGCTCTCCCACTCTATTGTAAAAATATTCTTTTGAGGCGTTTAGCCGACGAGCACCTGTTTAGCTCGATTGCACTTACTTACTGTCTGCCTACGGGCTGTAACATGATTGACAGATCCTAGGGTTGATCATGTATGACTAAACTCTTGCTAGTCCTGACATTTTGTAACGACTAGCTTCATGATCAGCTGAATATGTAATGTTTGGGACGCCTTACTATTGTATATTTAATGATCATACATCTTGTAACTTTTACTTACTTGCTTATGATTGAGACACTATGCTTGTTTATGACCATAAGAGACTGATGGCTTGTAGTTAAACCCTCATGTATCTAGACAGCCGTGACCGTATAGCGAGATGGATTCCATTTCATATACGTAGCTGACTATGTCTGCCCCCGCTCTCCAGTATTCTGGTTCTGGGGCGTGACACCAATCAAACCCCCCCCCCCCCCCCCCCCCCCCCCCCCCCCCCCCCCCAACACACAAAATAAAAATAAGAAAAATAAGAAAGAAATAAAAAAGAAGGGCTCCGTCCCTGGGTGTTGGTCGATATCTATCGGACATCTCAAAATTTATACGTATCGGTATCGGGGAATACTGTGAACCTTGCTCCTAGTACAAGTCCATGTGCTATGTCTGTGTTGTATTACATTGACATTGTAATAGTATATTCTCTAGTTGGGTCTCTGATTAGTCTGAGTACGGAAAGATTGTACTTTGTGATTATATTGATACAGCCATACATGAATCTAGTTTCCTGGGGCTCTTTTGCAAGATTACTAGCTTGATCTGCTAGTATGCAACGCACATTGCCTAAACTGTTATCATCTGTTAAATTCTGTAGCTTTCACTTTTTAAGCTTCACATAACCAACCAACATCAATCAGTTCAATAGTTGAAGAATTTAAGCTACAAATTACAGTCATCTTCTACCGCAAAGACCTTTGATGGCCTTTTGGTCATTAAATGACTGAACCACTAACAACTTTGAACACCTTCAATTCCGTATCAGTTGATTGATTTTTTTTACTATTACAAGAATAAAACGTAAGGGCAGATAGCAAGAAACCCCCTAATGTTTGGTCCGACTCACCAAACCCCATAGTGTGTTTTTCATCATTTATCCCTTTTAGTTAGATTGCCGTCCAATTTGGTGTCAAATTATAGAAAAGATAAAAATACAATCCCCTCTCTCCTCCATCTAACCCGTAACCTAGACTTAACCCACACGGCCATGTCCGGCCACGCAAGCAGCAGCCGGCCGCTGCTACGTGCTATGCAGCATGGTGGTTGCTGCTTTCGTTGCCAGGCATGGTCATTGCTTTAATAGCCGTCCGTTAGGGTTAGGGTTTAGATGGAGGAGAAGGGGAGGGAGGTTATTTTTGTCTTTTTAATCTGATGTCAATCTAACAGCGGGAGGTAAATGATGAAAAAAAACATTAGGGTGGTGGGGTGGTTGGTGACATCGGGACAAACATTGGGTGAAAGATGCAACTTCTTTATTTACTTCACCTTAAACTGACTTATTCTCTTATAAATATACAATTTATTGCTTTGTTATACATTTATCTATATTCTTTAGGAAATTGAAAGGAAATATGACCTCAGTTTGCCTTTTCTTGCACCTTGTTAATACTTGCATGTTATTTCTTTGCTCAGAGAGGCTCTTGGTATAGCAAGTGTTGTTGCTGCAATGCTTGGATTATCTATCCTGCTGCTCTTGGGTGTTCTGGATTGGGATGATTGCTTAAGTGAGAAGTCAGCATGGGACACTTTGGCATGGTTTGCGGTTCTAGTGGGCATGGCAGGTCAGCTTACAAACCTTGGAATAGTGGCATGGATGTCAGGTTGTGTGGCAAACTTCCTCCAGTCTTTTTCACTGAGTTGGCCAGCGGCATTCGGTGTTCTTCAAGCATCCTATTTCCTCATTCACTATCTTTTTGCAAGTCAGACTGGGCATGTAGGAGCCTTGTATTCGGCATTTCTTGCCATGCACTTAGCAGCTGGTGTCCCTGGTGTATTATCAGCATTGGCCTTGGCATACAATACTAATCTTTTTGGTCAACTAACACACTATAGCAGTGGCCAGGCTGCTGTGTACTATGGAGGTATTTTTATTCTTTCTTAATTAATTCATTAGACACCTCTCTTTTTAATTGTTATTTATATTACTGCACTAATCATGGATATTTTGCCTAGGTACTTCTTGATAGGTAGCAGGTACTTGTTTTATACTATGCCTAACACAAACTGATTTACCTTTCAAGAGAAGGCAGCTGGTTGGACACTTAATATTGCTCATATTTTGCCTTTTGTGTCGAGTCTACTGAGCTCCTACCACAAGTAACAAGAAGATGCACTACTAACCTCCTAGTTCGAAGGGGACACTTTTAAGTCCGGTAAAGTAACCGTTGTCTATTATTAGAAGAAAAAACCAAGTCTTCTCACTCTCTCTTTCTCCTATTGACCGGTTCTATTCTCCCTAACGTTGGAGAATTTTTGGATCCGGTTATGTAGGATGCCTATAGGCTATTTTTGGAGTACTTTATCACTATATATATACTACTCAATTCCTCTTAGAAGTGTGCTCTATTGGCTTTAGTAAATATCCTCTACTAAAGACTCTTTTCTCTCCTCACCTCCAACAAGAATTTCTACTCTTTTGTTTATTTGTTCTGTTCGGGGTCGCTCTTTCCGAGTTGTGTGCGACGAGGAGATACCGGTAGAGCGGGAGTTTTACCACTAGGAGCATTCGGAACGAGTCTGCACATAGACCCGAATCAACTCTTAGGGCAGTGCTTCGTGCGCGACTTTCCCGGAGGCCGGTAACATTTACTTTATTTTATTTTGTTTGCAGAATTTTTGGAATAATTTCCAACAATCTAAGAGTTGAGTCATTTATAAAATAAAAATCTCTAATTGCTGCTATGAAATTTGTTATCAAATATTTCTTACTGTAGCGGGAAAAAAAAAAGAAAAAAAAAGGTTTTTTGTTATCAAATATATGTTATTTCCAAACAAGAAGTCCTTTTGATGCCTTACAAAATTTTGGAATTCATGGATTTGTTCATTCATAGGTTTGTCATCTACCATGAAAAACTTATTAAATGCTGAAGAAGTGAATCTTTCAATTCCAGCATCATCACAACCATATTCATCTTCTAAAGCATCTCAAAGTTCTTTGGCGCTTTTATATTCAAAGAATATATCATAAAGTGAATCAGATAAAGCGCTTAGAATTTGATAGAAGCAGTGAAAGTCTATTTCCTTAGGGGTTTTAGCTTTGGAGGAACTGTAGGGTTTGGACATTCCTATGTCAGACTCAGTGTCGTCAGAATCATTTATGATGGGTGTGGAACCATCAATGGCTGAAATCAGTCCTAAAGTGGTGAGCCAGAAATTCATTTGACTCTGTCACCTCTTGAAGTGGGTGCCATCAAACTTGGCTGGCTTAGCAGTCGAAGTCTCGTCTTTGGTAGACATGATTTCTAAGGTCTGAAAAAATAAAATAAAATATTTAAGGCTTCCCCATAGGCCGATCAAACCATTATTGTGTTGGTAATTTTGTCAACTCTTAGATTGTTGGAAATTATTCCAAAAAATCTGCAAACAAAATAAAATAAAGTAAATGTTACCGGCCTCCGGAAAAGTCGCGCACGAAGCACTGCCCTAAGAGTTGATTCGGGTCTATGTGCAGACTTGTTCCGAATGCTCCTAGTGGTAAAACTCCCGCTCTACCGGTATCTCCTCGTCGCACACAACTCGGAAAGAGCGACCCCGAACTTAGCTTTTGTTCAGAACAAATAAACAAAAGAGTAGAAATTCTTGTTGGAGATGAGGAGAGAAAAGAGTCTTTAGTAGAGGATATTTACTAAAGCCAATAGAGCACTCTTCTAAGAGGAATTGAGTAGTATATATATAGTGATAAAGTACTCCAAAAATAGTCTATAGGCATCCTACATAACCGGATCCAAGAATTCTCCAACGTTAGGGAGAATAGAACCGGTCAATAGGGGAAAGAGAGAGTGAGAAGACTTGGTTTTTTCTTCTAATAATAGACAACAATTCCTCCCAAAAAACCAAGTTTGAAAACAGAAAGAACACAAGGACAAGAGCAAGAATTTTGGACAAATATATACTATGCATAGATATTCACAGATAGTAAATCTGTTATAGAACTACTAAAGCATGATTCTGTAAATGCTAAGATGAACAGGCACCTGCAGCTGCGCTTCAAGTCAATCAAGAGCCTATTGGACAAATATGTGGTTCTTGACTATATAAAGTCAGAAAGAACCTTGCAGACCACTTGACGAAGGGTCTGTCTAGGACATTGATCCTAGAATCATCGAAGGGGATGGGGTTAAGCCCATAATTTACTTCAAAATTAGTCACTAGAAATCTATTGGCATTGCTATCTAAGGCATATCCTATGAACACACCATCTACGGTCTTGGGTCCAATCTTTCTCTTTTTTGGTTCAGAGATTCCAACTTTTGCTAAACATCCCCAAACTTTGAAGTAATGGACTCTAGGAGTTCTATCTTTCCATAATTCATAGGGAGTCTTATCCTTAGATTTACTGGGAATCCTATTTAGAATGTAGCAGGCTGTCAATAATGCTTCGTCACTTATTTGATAGAGGGTGATCCCTCAACTTACGAAGAAGCAATATCTTCTTCTGATGTTCCTTTCTGGAAAGAAGCCATAAACAATGAGTACAATTCCATTATGGAGAACAGTACCTGGTATTTAGCAGACCTACCTTTAGGTAGTTAACCTATAGGTTGTAAGTGGATCTTCAAAAAGAAACTCAGAGCTGACGGTACTATAGAGAAATACAAAGCTAGATTAGTAGCCAAGGGTTTCACTCAGAAAAAGGGATTAGATTATTTTGATACCTATTCTCCTGTAGCTAGAATTACTTCTATTAGATCCCTTCTAGCCTTAGCATCCATTCATAACATGCTGATCCATCAAATGGATGTAAAGACATCATTTTTGAATGGGGATCTAGAAGAAGAGATCTACATGGAGCAACCTGAAGGTTTTATTGCTAAAGGTCAAGAAAAGAAAGTTTGCAGATTAGTAAAATCACTTTATGGCCTAAAGCAAGCTCCCAAGCAATGACACAACAAATTTAATAAAGTGATTATAGAATATGTTTCTTGCCAAATGAGTATGACAAATGTATATACTCTAAAAACACTGGTGGAAGTTGTGTCATTTTATGCTTGTATGTTGATGATATCCTTATTCTAGGATCTTCACTGGAACCGATAAATAACACTAAAAATTATTTATCTAACCAGTTTGATATGAAAGACCTAGGCGAAGCCAACTTGATCCTAGGAATGCAAGTGTCCAAATGCAAAGAGGGCTATACTCTATCTTTAGCACATTTAATTGAGAAAATGCTAAAAAAGTTTGAGTATTTTGACAAAAAACCTGTCCTTACTCTTTATGACAGTAATGTTGGTCTCAAGAAGAATGAAGGATCACCTATAGAACAACATAGATATTCACAGATGATAGGATCCCTTATGTACATATCAAAT
This sequence comes from Iris pallida, assembly GCA_029216955.1. Classification (NCBI taxonomy): domain Eukaryota; kingdom Viridiplantae; phylum Streptophyta; class Magnoliopsida; order Asparagales; family Iridaceae; genus Iris; species Iris pallida. The sequence continues at coordinate 8,836,198 of JANAVB010029617.1, read as the reverse complement.
AGAACCAGACCCGATATTGCATTTGCTATTGGGAGACTTAGTAGATATACCAGTAACCCAAATCAGTCACATTGGACTGCTTTGGATAGAGTATTTAGATATCTTAGAGGTACTCTAGATTATAAACTTCATTACACTAGACACCCCGATGTTATAGAAGGTTATTCAGATGCAAACTGGGTAACTAATTCACATGATGTGAAATCCACAACTGGATATGCTTTTACCCTAGGAGGAGCTGCAATCTCCTGGGGTTCATGTAAACAAACTATCATAGCTAGGAGTACTATGGACTCTGAAATGATAGCTCTTGACACTACTTGTACAGAAGCTGAATGGCTTAGAAATTTGATTATGCATATACCTGTTTCTAATACTCTTGTTCCTGCTATTTCTATAAACTGTGATAATAAATCTGTTATAGAACTACTAAAGCATGATTCTGTGAATGCTAAGATGAACATGCACCTGCAGCTGCGCTTCAAGTCAATCAAGAGCCTATTGGGCAAATATGTGGTTCTTGACTATATAAAGTCAGAAAAGAACTTTGCAGACCACTTGACGAAGGGTCTGTCTAGGACATTGATCCTAGAATCATCGAGGGGGATGGGGTTAAGCCCATAATTTAGTCACCAGCAGTGGCAACCCAACCGAGTCTGACTGGAGATCCCAAGAAGCCGGTTCAATGGGTAGGAACAAACTGGACTAGGTGACTAATATGGAACACTGACCTTGAGATTAAATTCTCTTTAAAATAAAAGCCCAGGAGGCTGTACATGTGTACATTGATACCCCATCCCTGTGGTGACAGTGTTCCGGTGTGATATGGTTAGGGTGAGTTTAAACTCTTAATAAGTCCAAGCATGATATGCAGGGTTGATACCTATCACCAACCCTTGAGGACTTACCTATATGAGAGGTCGTGAAGGCCGCGACTATAGGACAGGGCGATCCTAGACAACTCTCATGAATATGGAATAAGTGCGCATGGCCGATCAAAAGCGCCACCCGATAGACCCAAGAACCTCTAGCGTACTATGTGTGCTATTTTCTGAATCTGGTTCAAGAAGTCTGATTTAAGGCGTAGTCCATCAAGCACTTCTTCAGACAAAGACAATAGTCACTAAGTGAGATTCAAGGCTGTAGTCCATCTCATCTATGCATAGTATATATTTGTCCAAAATTCTTGCTCTTGTCCTTGTGTTTTTTCTGTTTTCAAACTTGATTTTTTGGGAGGGATTGTTGTCTATTATTAGAAGAAAAAACCAAGTCTTCTCACTCTCTCTTTCTCCTATTGACCGGTTCTATTCTCCCTAACGTTGGAGAATTCTTGGATCCGGTTATGTAGGATGCCAATAGGCTATTTTAGGAGTACTTTATCACTATATATATACTACTCAATTCCTCTTAGAAGTGTGCTTTATTGGCTTTAGTAAATATCCTCTACTAAAGACTCTTTTCTCTCCTCATCTCCAACAAGAATTTCTACTCTTTTGTTTATTTGTTCTGGACAAAAGCTAAGTTCGGGGTCGCTTTTTCCAAGTTGTGTGCGACGAGGAGATACCGGTAGAGCGGGAGTTTTACCACTAGGAGCATTCGGAACAAGTCTGCACATAGACCCGAATCAACTCTTAGGGCAGTTGATTCGTGCGCGACTTTTCCGGAGGCCGATAATATTTACTTTATTTTATTTTGTTTGAGTTGTCTTCCCACGTTGTTTGAGTTGTGATATGAACATTTAGTATACAAAAGTAATACATAGCATGTATTTTGGGTGCTTCTGGTTCTAGGTGTCTGTCAACCTGTTAGGTAGATCGTGTTAGTGAGCAAGAAAGTCTGACCACCTAGGAAGTTAGGACATGATGTTCAGACCTTCTTTTCTATCCCATTTGCTCTACTTAGGCTCTCCAAGACCTCCCTTACCTGTCATTGGGAACCTTGCAATTGGTTGCCACCAAAATTGTCAAAAGAATCATTCAGTCATCAGAGAAGGAAGTTTTCTAGTTTTTATTTTGGAGTTTAAACATGAATGTGATTTATCACTCTTGTATCAATTGATAACTTCAAAATGTCAAACATGCCTTGGTTTCTGATCATGAATGCTTAGTATCTTATTCGTATCTTATTTTGTTTGCATATGAACATACTGCTGCAACACTGCTCATATCCGTGGTGGTTTAGTTTGTATTTTGTCAATTTCTTGTAATATATATCATAATATACGTGTTCTCCTTGCAGCGGGCTATGTGGAGCTTCCCGATATATTCAAGATGGGATTCATTACGGCCTTGGTCAATGCTTTGATTTGGGGAGTTGTTGGAGGCTTCTGGTGGAAATTTTTGGGCCTCTATTGAGTCTGGTATTAGAGTAAGTTCTGATACATTTTTTTCGCATGCCACCTAGATTCCCAGCACTTCCGTGTATATTCTGGGACCATGTCTATCAATGTGATATTTTCCAATGGATGATGGAACTCCTAGGTTCCCATTGTTTTTAGGTGGGTGATGACTGATGACATAAGAATCCGAGTCTATAAACATTTTCTACCCCCATTTCTAAGGCCACCATTTTTATGGTGATTTTTTTTTTCTTTCTCAATTGCATTGTTGGAAGTTTTGGGCTATAAAGGGGATGCGATTCTAAGCTCAATTGGCATTCGTGATTTTATAATCCATAGTGGTAACCTTCCTAATCATCTTGTATATGATGCTACCTTAGTTTGCTAGTTTGGTTGCAGTTAAATTTAAATTTGTTGCATTCTGCTATTAAAAATGAGAAGAGAATTATCTCTCCTCACTTTGTTTGCTTTTGGTACATAGAATTTAATCAAATATGCCAGGGGTATTCTTGCATGTTCACAATCACAAAAACTGTGGTTCGCACAATTTCTTGATCCGTCTTTGTTTGGAGGAGTTTTTTTTGGCTCTTTATATTATGTAATTGATATGACAGTGCTCTAATGCCGGCTCTGGCTCACCTAGAGGTCAATAGCTTATCAAAGTATCACTCAAATCAAATGTAATAGACTCGCAACCAACCATGCATGCTAATTATATTAGTTTAAACATTAGATTTTGAATCATGCACTATCATTTGCATACAACTAAAGGATTTATGACATCACTTATAACAACAAATGATACATAAAAACATATGTTGTTGTATGAGGTTTTAATTTACATGCAACCGAACAAGCCTTTTGGAATGATGTTAAATAGTGTTGCATCTGTCGTCATAACTAAACTTTAGATTTTAAGTGGTGTTTTTGACCATTTTGATCGTGGTAGTTGGAAAAAAAATGATACAATATATATTGTACCAATTTCACTCTTTATGTCAAACTAAACTTTGAGATTGATAAAAAAAAATATTATAACAAAAATTGCATAATTTTTAATTAGAGCCAACCATAAACCACCTAAGTGATGGAAATCGCTGAGTTCCCAAAGTTCGTTTCTCCCTCTAGTCCCTATATCGCTTGTGTGTGTATTTTTGCATGGCAACCCTATTTTAAAATAGTTCAAAATATTTAAAATAAATTTATTTTTGAGAATGTAGTTAGAAGCGTATAATTATCATATATATATATATATATATATATATATATATATATATATATATATAGAGGAAGGATCAAGATTCCCACACTTTTTGTATCCCCATGCATCCCCCCTATTTGCACCGTTGGATGGTGCTTTAAGTCATCTAATCTTAACCGTTGATTTATCAATGGTTAAGATTAGATGACTTAAAGCACATCCAACGGATGTGAACATGGGGATGCATGGGAATGCAAAAATTGTGGGGATGTCTATCCTTCCTCATATATATATATATATATATATATATATATATATATATATATATATATATATATATATATATATATATATATATGGGGGACATTTTTGGAACATGAACATGAAGGGCTGCAAACGAGCCAAGCCGAGCCAAGCTCTTGTAAGCTTGAGCTTGGCTTGACTAGAATTAATCGAGCTCGAGCTTGGTAAGTTTTTTATTTTAGAGCTTGAGCTTGGCTCGAGCTTGTTTATATTAAGCTTGAGCTTGGCTTGGTTTGAGCTCGGGCTTGGCTTGATAAGCAAGCTTGATTCAAGCAAGCTTGATAAGCTCAAAATCAAGCCTGTTAAGTTAGATTTCAAGCTCGCTCAACTTTATTTCAAGCTCATTGTAGGAGCGTAAAAAGTGCTTCAAAGAAAGAGTCAAAGTGATAAATCATTCCACTCCAATTGAGCCACTTTACGCCGCAGAGAGGCTAAATACTTTACGCCCAAGACAAGGCTAATCACTTTACGCCTAAAGCAGGCAGATCATTTTACGCTCGGGTCTATACCCATGGTTTTACGCCAAGAACAGATCAGCCACTTTTACGCTGGACAAAGCTGTCAAATCTCGCATTTAATGCAAACTCTGACATGGAGATATTAATGATGGCATATATCACAAAATTCAAAGGGATTTGTTTTTACACAGAGACCAATGTTGTCGTTTAGTATGTGGATTGAGTTACTTTACGCTCACACTATGGCTTCTTTTACGCATGAAGACTATACGAGCTTTTATGCTCAACAGTTGACGTGTGCGTAAAGTCTATTTGAGCTACTTTTACGCTCAAGGTTATTTAACAACCACTTTACGCGGGAAGTCTATGTCAGGGCTATTTTACGCCTAGTCTACTGCTTTACGCTCAGAATACATTGGGGTTGTTTTACGCCCTATTCTTCTGACCAGCTTGGAACGTGGTTTGCCTACATGACTTTCATGCCACACATCCCGAAGAACGTGTGTACGTGCATCCTATTCTTAATGAAATGATGGGACACGTGTTAACATATACAGAGGATGACTTTGATCGTGGGTGGCGGTTGTTGGCGTAAAGACGGAACTTTCGCTGAGTTTTTACGCACAAGAGCCCAAGCTTATAAATGGACTTATTTTTCTCAAGACAAGACATACAGAGACAGGAGAGAATACAGAGATCAGAACTTAGAGATTTTGATTTTCGAGAGCATTCTTCTTCAACCTTTCTTCCAGAACAGAGTGAAGCAAAGTAGGAAAGCATTCGGCCTCGCCATCAGTGCCCAAGTGCGTCGATACCTTTCTGGTGACTTAGTTCTTCCGGTTGTTCAATCTCAAAGCAGCGATCTTCATCGTCATCATATGGTCCAAGGAACAAAGTGATCATTTACAGATCAGACTTCCATAGCAATACTTTCCCAGAATCAAATTTGTACTTCTTGTACTTTTTCTCGTTTTATTTTCAAAATCCGACTTCCAGGCATTTTGTTAAGTGAAACAAAAATGACGACTCTGCTGGGGACGACCTTCTCCTCTGACGAGAAGGCAATTGCTCAATATGATGATGTTTCGGTCGGTTCGACCAAGAAGACTCTGGTTGTACACTTCGACCAGACTACCTATGAAGAAATGCTCCGAACTGGGGGTGGTTCTCGCTACTCCAATGTTCAAAAATCTCGCAAAGCACGAAAAGTTTGGATTCCTAAATCCAAAATAGCTTCTGATCTCTCTGTTGCTGCTAGTGGCAAGGAAATTCTTCCCACTCCTGTCGTAGGGGCTCCCGTTCGTAACGAGACAGTCCTTACTTCAGAGTTGCACTCAAAGTGTGACGATTTATCTCCCGTTTGTAACGGTGAAGATAATCAGGTTTCACGCCCACTGCGTAAGAACCAGGTTTTACGCTCAGTGGGTAAAAACCAACTTTTACGCTCAGTACATAAAGATAAGTCTCCCATTTGTAATGTGGCAGACTCTAATGCTTCTGAGGGTAAGAATAAGTCTCCCGTCTGTGAGGTGGTAGACACACACAAGTTACGCTCTTCGCGTAAGGGAAAATCTCCCGTCTGTGACGTGGTAGATAACCAAATTTTACGCTCTACGCGTGAAGGTAAGTCTCCTGTCTGTGACATTGTAGATAAAATTCGCAAAGATGTTTACACATCTAATGTGAATGTACCTAAACGTGTGCAGCGTAAAAATGATGTTGGTAAAACTTCAGTTCTACACCAACAGCCTTCTCATACTGCTCCACGCAAAGTACCAAATTTACAAATTACACGCAATGAAAATGGAGTCCTTTATGCTAAAAAATCTCAAGATTTACGCACACAACTCCAAACGCGTAGAAATGTACAATTTGGTTCTACGAATGCTGCCAGTAATCTTCTTTATACACAGGGTACTAAACGTTTTTCTACCCCTAATATAATAAAGAAGACTACTCTCTCCACTCCTTCTGACTTACGTGAATTGCTAATACAAAAGCGTAAGAATAGACAATCACCGGTGACATTTTCCCAAGAAAAACATTATTGTGATTATCACCAGGTTGTGATAAACTGTTGTTGTTCGGCTTCAAAACGGTCAGTTTTTGATCGATTAAAATTTAATTCGCCTCAACATCAAGCTGAAGACCAAGAACATGAGCTGTCATATGCATCAGTCAACATGGCATCTCATACTAACAGAGGGCGACGTCCAAGACGGAATACGTTCCAAACCCCAGGTCAACAACAGTTCAACAGACTTCTTGATTCTTTTGAGGGGGTATATCAAAACACTCGATCAAGAAGACAAAGACAAATGCAGGCTTCTGATTCAGAAGCTGGGGGTACTCAATCTTTTGAGTCTGATACCGATAGTGTGGATTCATACTTCTATACTGATCCCTCTATATCTTCAAGAGAGGTTGAATCCTACGCTGTTGGAGATGAACCAGAGACCTCATCTGTTAATACAGAACAGCGTCTCACTGCTGTTGAGCAATCACTGAAAGACATGCTTAACATGGTGCAAAACATGCATCAGATAATATTGAATCAGCAAACTGCTCAGCCGACAGTAATAGCACCAGTACCAGTAGCAGCACCAACTCAAGATAGTCAAGGGGCTGAAATACCTTTGAATATTCAGGAGCCTACTGTTAATCAAAATTCTGCATCTCCAGATTCTATCATACATGAAGACGTACCACCTCCAGTGGGAATTACGGTACATCCAACAACTATTCAATCAAATGTGCTTCCGCAAACTAGTGAGGCCATTCAAGCAGTGCGTGAACTCAAAGCACAGTTTGAAGTCTTGAGGCACAAGGATCAACTCCAGAGGTTAGGGATTAAGCAACCTTATCCTCCTCATTGGAATGATGTACCCTTCCCACCGAAATTCAAGCCACAATCTATGGTTTTGTTCGATGGAAAAGCATCTCCCAGTCAATATATCAATTACTTTGATATTATGACTGTGCACTTGCAGAAAAATGACGCTCTTCTCACTCGAGTGTTCATCGGGTGCCTGACGGGTTCAGCTTACGACTGGTATCGTAGCTTACCCGATAATTCTATTTCGTCTTTTGACGAATTCAAGGCAATGTTTCTCTCCCGCTTCTATGAAGGAGGTATGGACATGAACATGTCCTCCTTGATAGAAATCAAACAAAAGGAGAAAGAAGATACTCGGACGTTTATTGAACGTTTCCGACAGGCTACTCTAAAGATGCCTCCTGGTATGCCAGATTCAGCGTTGATTGATACATGCAAGATGAATCTGCGACCATCCATTGCTGTTTTCACGGGTTCCCAATTCACAGATTGGGCTTCGTTCATCATAGCAGCAGTTTCTGCCGAGACCAATGGTAGGTTGGCTCGTGAACATGGGATGATTTTCGCCTCAGATGATAGAGGAAAGAAAAGTAATCCTGGTAATAACCCCGGTAATCGTAATGTGAAAGGAAAAGATACCCTCATGGTTAATCTTTCCAAGAATAAAACGATGCCGAATAGTCAGGAATCTTCCAGGCCAAAGGAAGAATATTCTTTCGATGAGAGCGATATCCCAGAGATATTTCAGTGTCTGGTGAAGAGTGGCAAACTTCAGATTCCAGAGCCAAAGAGGCCTAATGAAGTGAATCTAACTGACAATCCCAAATATTGTATCTATCATAGATACATTAATCATCCTACCAGTGCTTGCTATGTCCTGAAGAAGAAAATCCAGGAGCTGATAAATGGCGGTGCTATCGCCTTAACTAATGATGACCATACGGTTACGACCAATATGGTTTCTCTTCAGTTCGAAGATTTTCCTCCACAGCAAGTCCCAGATAGAATTATCCCAATTCTGAAGGCGACAATGAAGATCGTGAATATCCCGCCTGCCAGAGAAGAATATGCAGGATTGCTGCCACTCACACTAAAGAATGGTGAAATCATGTGGGTACATCCTGACTTAGTGCCTGAATTGGAAAATGAAGGTAAAACTTCAAAATCCAAGAAGGGTAAGAAGGTTAAAACCTGCAACATGATTTCTCATGATATTCCAGATCCCGATGACTTGGATCGGTTATGGGATGGCTTTCCTCTAGAAGATAGATTGAGAGGACTGAACATCTGTCCTCCAAGTCTAGCCCCTCCTACCAAGCTTAAGCTTACTCATCAGCAGTGGCTAGCCATGAACAGTGTTCCTTTATACCGGGCACAACAAGTCTTCGCTGCTTATGAAAAAGCTCCGACAGGAATTTTTCCCCGTATCTCGAATCCTTCTCCTCCTGTGGCTACAGAGACATATATTCCTCATTCTCTTGTGGATACAGAGATCTCTTCTTCTTTCTCTGTGGAACCATTTGCTAAAAGTCTACTGCCCATTCATCTGTACAGTCAGCAATCTGTCATTCTCATAAAGAAAATGGGTTATGACTTTCAGAAGGCAGAAGGTTTGAATTATGATAGAGGAATATGACTTCCTTTACAAATTCAAAATCAAAAATCCACGGTTGGACTGGGTTCTGAAATTTCTCACAACAAACCTTACAAGAAAAAGGCTAAAGGGAGGAAGACTAAATCCTGTAATATGGTACTTTCTTCTCTTGAGTCTGAGGAAGAAACTTTTGCTGGTACAAGATCTGGAAAAGAGTACCACAAAGATTATGAAGGATCTTCCAAGGAAGCAGAAGATGTAGTGGAAACACTACCAGCTCAATCTTCTCCTGTTCCTGCTAAACCCTCGGTGGTTGAAAAGGGGAAACAGAAAGCAGTACATTTTGACGTTCCATTGAAGTCTGCTTCCAGTCAGGGGGTGGTGATGAAACCTTACAAATTTGATATTCTAGCTCAGTTAGCCAATACTCCGGCTAGACTATCTATATTTGAACTGCTTCGCCTTTCTAGAGAAAGCAGGGAGACTTTGAGTGAAGCTCTACTTCAGGCAGATTCATGCTTGGCTCAACTCAAGAGTCCTGATAATACTCCAGTTTCATGTCCGCAATGTCATAGTGTGATGGAAGCAATTTCCAACATCACCTTTACACAAGAAGATATGCTGTTGAAGCATAACAAACATGATAGGCCTCTGTGCTATACTGGGTATATTGGATCTACTGAAATTGACAGGATCTACATTGATCCTGGGTCTTCAATTAGCATAATTCTTCAGAGTATGCTAAGACCCCTGAGGATTCCTACTAGTGATTTGAATTACACTAGTACTACAATAGTCGGTTTTAACTCTGGCAAGAGTAAACCACTGGGGAAGATTCGTCTGCAGATTCAGATTGGCGATCTCCGAACTATGGTAACCTTTTATGTTATCAACTCAGACGTATCCTACAATATCCTTCTTGGAAGACCATGGTTACATGAGCATAATATCGTGCCTTCAACTCTCCACCAATGCTTCAAGTATGTGGATTCCCAAGGAGTTGTGAAGACTGAGTTTGCTGATATCAATCCTTTCAAAGGTGTCGAAGCTTATTTTTCTGATTCAAGGCTTTATAAACAAGAACATATGAAAGAGATATCAGACATAGCTGAGGATCAATCATCTACTGAGGATCAGTCTCTTGATGAAGATCCTCCAGAAGAGTAACCTTTGAAGATCATAGTCAAGGGACGAATCCAATCCCAACCTGTCAATGATCAACCTTTGATAATCAAGGTTAAAGGAAGAACTCAAACTTCATCCGAGGAATCAATAAATATTCATGCTAAGAATCAAGTTCAACCTTTTGTGATCAAAGTCAAAGGGCGTACTTCTTGTACGAATGATCCACAACCACCATTGATTGTCAATCTTGGCAAATCTACGCAGAAGATGGATAATGGTCCACTGTTGATTAATCCGAAGCGTAGTAATCAGATCGTAAATGATGTAAATATTGATCATTCTGTACCTTTTGATATCAATGAAGATTTCCTTTTCGAGTACATGGCTGTCAAGTTTATTGAAAGAAAGACTTTATCTTCGGATAAGCAAAGTCATCAATATAAAGGCGACATAGAGCCAGAAGAAACTTTATACATTGATCATAAGAAAAATTCTTTTCCTCCTTTGGGATATGATCCATCCCATATGTTTACTGACGATATACAAGAAGAATTCTCTTCTAATTTCTCGCAGTCATCAGATTCGAAAGGAATCCAATTCGTCGAATCCGATATATCTCATTCTTCATATGATGAATCCAGACAAATATTCTCAGTCAATATGGTTCAAATTGATGGTGAATCAGAGCCATTCGAGAATGATCCTTGGGCTCAACAGATGGATATTCAGTGGGAACTCCGCTTTGAACATCGACAGCCACCTACAGAAGATGAGATTATCCAGATTGATGTTGGAGATGGAACTACGTCCAAACCAATATTTATCAGTAAGCATCTTTCCGAAGTTGAAAAGGAAGAGTTGATAAAACTTATCAAAGAATATATTGACATCTTTGCATGGAGTTATGAGGATATGCCAGGATTAGATCCTAAAGTTGCTACTCATAAACTCAATATTTTGTCCAATGTCAAGCCTGTAAAACAACAGCAACGGCGCTTTAGACCAGATATGATGGATGCAATTGAAGCAGAAGTCAAAAAGTTGATTACATGTGGGTTTGTTCGTGAAGAACAACACCCGGATTGGGTTGCCAATATTGTTCCTGTTATGAAAAAGAACGGAAAGGTCCGAGTTTGTATAGATTATCGAGATCTTAATGCAGCTTGTCCAAATGACGAATTTCCACTTCCAATTACTGATGTCATGATAGACAATACATGTGGTTTCGAACGTATGTCTTTCATGGACGGATTCTCAGGATACAATCAGATCAAAATGCATCCAGAAGATGAGAAGCATACTGCTTTTCGTACACCCCTTGGGGTTTATTGCTATACGGTTATGCCGTTTGACCTTAAAAATGCCGGCGCTACGTATCAACGGGCTATGAGCAATATCTTTCAAGAACATCTACGGAAAATAGTTGAATGCTACGTAGATGACATTGCTGTTAAAAGTCGGTCAAGGAATGATCACATTCAGGACTTGAAGACAGTATTTGAATTGATGCGCCAGCATCAATTGAAAATGAACCCTACTAAGTCTTTCTTAGGGGTTTCTAGTAGCAAGTTTTTAGGATTTTTCATTACCTCACAGGGTATCCATGTTGATCCCGATAAGGTTAAAGCAATTCTTGAAATGCGTCCTCCTCGTAATCTGAAAGAACTCCGTGGCTTTCAGGGTCTTATTGCTTATATCAGAAGATTTATATCCAATCTCTCTGGGAGATGCCAACCTTTCTTCCGTTTATTGAAGAAAGGTGTATCATTTGTTTGGGATGAAGCGTGTCAGAAAGCCTTCAATGATATTAAACAATACCTTACAAATCCACCTGTTCTGGTACCTCCAGTAGTAGGAAGACCATTTTTGTTATATGTTCGAGCCTTGGATCATTCACTTGGCGCTCTTCTTGCACAGAAAAGTGATATGGGTCATGAACAAGCAATATATTATCTGACCAGAATGATGGTCGGAGCTGAACACAGGTATACTCCTGTGGAAAATGAATGTCTAGCCTTGGTTTTTGCCGTCCAAAAGACAAGACATTATGTGACAGGACAGACTATTCATGTCATCTCCAGAATAAATCCCATTCGAGTATTGATGAGAAAACCAAGCATTCTTAACTCCAGGTTAGCCACCTGGGCGATGTTGCTTACTCCTTATGACATGGTTTATATACCTCAAAAATCAGTAAAGGGTCAAGCATTAGCTGATTTCTTAGCTGCTCACCCTATACCGGAAACATCGAAGTTATATGAGGACATTCCAGATGAAGTCGTGGATTGTAACATGACTTTGAAGAATGACATATGACAATTATATTTTGATGGAACGTCACGAGTGGGACCTAAAGGCAATATTGTCTCTGGGGTAGGAATCGTCTTGGTTTCTCCTGACAAAATGGTCATATACCGTGCCTATTCTCTTAACGAGCCATGCTCCAACAATGTAGCAGAATATAATGCTCTATTGATCGGTCTCCAAGTAGCAAAACAATTGGATATTGAATTCCTAGAGGCTTATGGAGATTCTCAATTGATCGTTAATCAAGTCAGAGGGACTTATGAAGTCAGAAATCCTGATCTCATTCCTTATCATCAGGTGGTAGTCGAGTTGGTCCTTTCATTAAAAGGATTCTTCATTGAATTTGTACCACGTTCTTAGAATGTGGATGCTGATGCTCTTGCTAGCTTAGCTGCAGACTTGGCTGTCCCAATCCGAAGGCAAAATACAATTACTTTGTTGGATCGAGACTTGTTCTGTGTGAAGAATAATCTGCATATTGAACAAAGTTATGTCACAGAGTCAAGTTCCCAACAGAAGGATTGGAGAACTCCATTCATTGATTATGCAGTTCATGGGATTTTGCCTGAAGATCCTAAAGAAGCTGCATCAATCAAGAGACGATCGTTTAGATTCTATTATGATTCGTCTTTGCATATGCTATACCGTCGTTCATATGATGGAATCTTGCTGCGCTGTCTCTCAGAAAGTGAAGCCAAACAAACGCTGCGAGAAGCTCATGATGGTATTTGTGGTGCTCATCAACCGGGTCCTAAATTACAAGACCGTATTCGAAGAATGGGATATTATTGGCCTTCTATGATAGCAGATGCTGTAGACTATGCCAGAAGATGTAAAGCATGTCAGATTCATGCTGATTTTATTCATCAGCCGTCTGAATTTCTACATCCTACAGCAGCCTCTTGGCCCTTCGAAGCTTGGGGTATGGATATCATTGGTCCTATTAACCCTCCTTTTGTCAAGGGACATCGATTCATATTAGCTATAACCGATTACTTTTCTAAGTGGGCAGAAGCAGTTCCCCTTGCTGAAGTGAAAACATCTAATGTGATCAGTTTCATCAAGCACCATGTCATTTATCGCTTCGGGATTCCTCAACGACTAATTCATGACAATGGTCCACAATTTGCCAGTCAGGCATTTTATCGGTTCTGTGATAAGAATCGAATTCAAAATTTGGCTTCTACGGCTTATAACCCAGCTGCTAATGGTTTAGCCGAAGCTTTCAATAAGACGATTATCAAACTTCTCAAAAAGTTTGTCTCTTCTAATAAACGTGATTGGAATGAGAAACTTGGAGAATGTCTATGGGCTTATCGAACAACAGTCCGAACTCCTACTGGTTTTACACCATTCTCATTGGTTTATGGATGTGAAGCTGTCCTCCCATTGGAAATCCAGATTCCATCCCTTCGAATAGCCATTGCTAATGAGCTAACTACAGAGAATAATGATCGCTTACGACTCCAAGAACTTGAAGGATTGGATGAGAAGCGTCTTCAAGCACAACAACATATTGAGCTATATCAAGCCCGTATATCTCGAACTTTCAATCGTAAAGTTAAAGAGAGGGTATTCAAGATTGGCGAACTGGTATTAGCTGTTCGAAGACCGATGGTGATGACTCATAAAAGCAAAGGGAAATTCCAAGCAAAATGGGAAGGCCCTTATGTAATTGAGACTGTGTTTTCCAATGGCGCCTATCGGTTATCAAAGCCTAATGGAGATCTACTCATGATGCCAATCAATGGCAAATTTCTTAAAAAATACTATGTATAAAAAAAAGAAGAAGACAGAACGAAAATAAAGTTTCTTTTATATTTATTTTTGTTCAAGACAAAAGATTAAGGACGAGGGCCACTTCCTTCCTTATTGAATACATAGTCAACCAATGCATAGAAGGCATCGTTTCCTGAACTCATGAAGAATTTACAGACAGCCATCCTCGATGCTTCTTCTTCAGGAGTTTTCCCTGGCTCTACTAAGAAAGCAAGGATGTCTTGGGGTGGCTTGGGCGTAGAAGAGCTTCCACCTATTTCGGTTGGGCCTGATACAGTGGGTTCAACGGGGCACGTCTCAATGATGTCCTCAATTTTCCTGGAGACTTCATTCTTTTGCCGTACATCCTCGGAAGACATTTCCAATAGAGGAGGAGAAATAAGAATGAAATGTTACAAGCAGTTCTCACCTATTTATAGAAGAGGACTATAAATGAACCGGTCTTTGAAATTGAGAACAACCTTTCATCCCCGAAAAGACCTGTCCGTTCGTTCTATCAGGTTTATTCATTTTATTAAATCAATGTTTTCTTTTTCCGAAAGTTATGTTGATTCATTCATACATTGATATGGACCTATATGCTCATGACATCTGTCTCGTTATTCCCCAGCTACCAAGGTTTGGTTAAGCTGATTTTTTGTCTCCTGGGAAAGGGATTTTATATCTTCTATTTTATCAACTGATTATAAAGTGGGATTCGTTATTTATCATGTTTCCATGACCTCTGGATAAATACTAAATCTACTTACTTTTCCTATCTATCATTTCTATTTGACCTCTGCATAGATATTAATCTAATTTTCTTTTGAGTTCATATATACTATTACGTCCATATTACCTCTGATAGTATTATATACTCTAAAAACAGAAAACAAGATTTCATTTATCTATCATGTCCATTTTACATCCAGATAGATACAAATCATTGAGCATAGAAGACTTATCATTCCCATTCCCATATCATCAAAAAAGTCTATTACATTTCTTAGACTTTCTTATAAATCATAATGGAAATCTATTACATCTTGGATTTTCATTCTATACACACAACGATAGCCTAATAGAGATCTATTTCTTCTTTGGATCTTTTTCGTCGGATTCGTTGTTGGTGTCAATTCCTTGCTGTCTGAGCCTCTGTGGCGACCAGAACAGTAGGAATCAAACTCTGGTCTTCTCTCTCAGACGAGAGGAGAATCCCAGAGCGACGCATCAGATTTAAAAACGCCTCTGCATCTCCTGAGCCCTCATATGCAGTTGGGGGACCACCATCGATGCGATTGAAGACTGCTGGAGTTAATCCGAAGCACTCTACAAAGTTGCATGCTCGCTCAAAGTCAATCCTTGAGCCCGAAGCCTCTTCATTGTTAATCTCCTTCTTTGGCGCCATGTCACTATGAGGATGAATGGCAAGAGTGAAGAAATTCTTCTTATTTATACAATTAAATCAACCCTTCATATTTCTCGTTGGAAACTGCTCATTATTAATGCAAACTCGGGGAAGCGAAAAGGCATTCGAAAGTTCCAAGAAAGAAATTCGTTGTGACGGTTAAGTGTTGACCGACACTATTGGAAATTACGCCGACTGTTGGATGTCCCCGCTTTTACGCGGATGACTGTTGCGTATCCCGAATTTTACGCTGACTGGTCAAAACTCAATTTTTACGCTTCTGTTCAAAGTGTTCCAAATTTTGGAGATATTTGAAAACTTTGAAGGGGGTCTTGTAGGAGCGTAAAAAGTGCTTCAAAGAAAGAGTCAAAGTGATAAATCATTCCACTCCAATTGAGCCACTATACGCCGCAAAGAGGCTAAATACTTTACGCCCAAGACAAGGCTAATCACTTTACGCCTAAAGCAGGCAGATCATTTTACGCTCGGGTCTATACCCATGGTTTTACGCCAAGAACAGATCAGCCACTTTTACGCTGGACAAAGCTGTCAAATCTCGCATTTAATGCAAACTCTGACATGGAGATATTAATGATGGCATATATCACAAAATTCAAAGGAATTTGTTTTTACACAGAGACCAATGTTGTCGTTTAGTATGTGGATTGAGCTACTTTACGCTCACACTATGGCTTCTTTTACGCATGAAGACTATACGAGCTTTTATGCTCAACAGTTGACGTGTGCGTAAAGTCTATTTGAGCTACTTTTACGCTCAAGGTTATTTAACAACCATTTTACGCGAAAAGTCTATGTCAGGGCTATTTTACGCCTAGTCTACTGCTTTACGCTCAGAATACATTGGGTTTGTTTTACGCCCTATTCTTCTGACCAGCTTGGAACGTGGTTTACCTACATGGCTTTCATGCCATACATCCCGAAGAACGTGTGTACGTGCATCCTATTCTTAATGAAATGATGGAACACGTGTCAACATATACAGAGGATGACTTTGGTCGTGGGTGGCGGTTGTTGGCGTAAAGACGGAACTTTCGCTGAGTTTTTACGCACAAGAGCCCAAGCTTATAAATGGACTTATTTTTCTCAAGACAAGACACACAGAGACAGGAGAGAATACAGAGATCAGAACTTAGAGATTTTGATTTTCGAGAGCATTCTTCTTCAACCTTTCTTCCAGAACAGAGTGAAGCAAAGCAGGAAAGCATTCGGCCTCGCCATCAGTGCCCAAGTGTGTCGATTCCTTTCTGGTGACTTAGTTCTTCCGGTTGTTCAATCTCAAAGCAGCGATCTTCATCATCATCATATGGTCCAAGGAACAAAGTGATCATTTACAGATCAGACTTCCATAGCAATACTTTTCCAGAATCAAATTTGTACTTCTTGTACTTTTTCTCGTTTTATTTTCAAAATCCGACTTCCAGGCATTTTGTTAAGTGAAACACTCATTAGGCTTGATTTCAAGCTTAACAAGCTCGATTTCAAGCTAGTTATGTTTGAATTCAAGTACTTATAATGTTAACAATTTATTTATAAAAATTTAATTAAAAAAGTTTCTTAAGAACAATTATTAAGGATATTATAAATATATAATGCACACAACCATATTGTTATGCAAACATATATAAAATTAGAATTCAACAAAGAACAAACGAGCTTCTAAACAAGCTCCTAAACGAGCTCCTAAACGAGCTTCTAAATGAGCCAGCTCGCAAGCTCATAAACGAGCCAGCTTGCGAGCTCAAACGAGCCGAGTACTTCTAAGCTTGAGCTTGGCTCGTTTATTAAACGAGCTCGAAAATGAAGCTTGAGCTCAGCTTGTTTACTAAACGAACCGAGCTCAAACAAGCTTTTATCGAGCCAAGCTTCGAGCAGCTCACGAACGGCTTGGCTCATTTGCAGCCCTACATCCATGGTAAAACCTAAAAGTATTGGTATTATATATTAATATAGAGAGGAACATGAAAGTTGCATGAAGAAGCTTAGAAGTGCGGTTTATAACTGCGAACATGACCGACAGTCGACGTGACGGTCATCCATTGACTCCCTTGCTATCTTCGGACTCCATTCGGACCGGAGGCAAATGGCTGATGCGGTAGGCGGTAACGTACGTTGTTTGTAACTATGGACAGCGTAGCAGCTCCCGTTTCGTATTATATAGGAAGAGTATCTAGAAAGAGAGCGTGTATAGATGATAGAAAACCAATCATTTCTGGAAGCCAATTAAGAGCTAAATCCAGATACAATTATCCTTCCCTTAAGCAGTGATACCTGGGCCTATAGGACAGCAGCGTGCATATACGGGCACTAAAACCATATATATATAATTCATCCAAACTTGAAAGTTTATAATAGCAACGGTTTCACTGCAGCGGCATCTGGGATTTGACCGTGCATGGCTGATTATGGCGTAGCGCAACAGAGTCAGGAGGTTGGGAAGCAAACGTGGTGTACCGACTTTCGCAGTGGGTGGAATATATATATATATATATATATATATATATATATATATATATATATATATATATATATATATATGAACTTCATTTGGGACAATGGCGTTGTCCGGAAAATGCAACTATGTGCATACCGTCTTCTCCGGGGTAGACTGATGACGAGAGACAGACTCCTCCGGTTTGGGATGCAGATCCCGGATGTCAAATGTGTGCTATGTAATGAGAAAGATGAATCTATGGAACATCTCTTCTTTGTATGCCCGATGACCTGGCACATTTGGACTGAGCAGTACGCGCAGCTTAGAGGAGGAGTTGGGGTGGATAGAGACATCCGGAGCATTCTCAGCTGGATCCGAGATCACACACTACAAGAATTTATACTTTTTGTAGCAAAAAAAATTGTTACAAAAGATGATTAATTTGTTATAAAAAGGTATTTGCAACGAAATTTTTTTGTTATCCAATTCCTCGCCATAAGTGCGTACCAAAAGGCCTTTTGCAACGATTTTTTTGTTCGTTGCAAACGTAGCAACAAAATAGTTCTCGTCGTAAATAACGTTCTTTTGCAACAAAAAGTTTTGTTATAAATAATATTATTTGCAACAAATAGTTTGTTGCCTATAATATTTTTATGGCAACAAATAGTTTCGTTACATGTATTATTATTTGCAACAAATATTTTTGTTGCTTTGTACTTTTATTGGCAAAAAAATTTCATCACAAATAATATTCTCATTGTCTCAAAAGGCCGAGAAAAAAATAATGAAAATGAATATTTTCAATGAAAAAACATGTTGCAAAAATTAGAAAATTTTTGTTACAACAAAATTTGTAGTGCTTCTAGTTACTTTTGCATCACCTGACAATTAACATTAATTCCAATACAAGAGTATATAAATTTTGTTACAACAAACAGTAAAACACGTTTGGAATAATTCATTTCCTTGATAGAGTTAAGAAAGATCCATCACATTCTTTGCTAATACAGCTGATACATTGCATAAGGACAAGTTCAAAGACTTGTATCACGTTTCTATTCAACAAAAGTGTATTAACAAATATTCTCTAATTTCATGTCTAACAAAAAAAACGACTGTTCATCTATTGTGATTGCAGAAGTTTAGTAGCTTCCGTAGATCATTGAAATGTTGTCCCAACCTCCTAAGGTATCTTGAGCTTTGCTGCTGTAAAAGTCTTTCCTCCAACATGCAAGCCAACCTACAATAAATTATATGATAAAACATTAAAAATAGAAATAAGTTAAGAATTGATCAAATACTATATAATATATAAACATCAATATTTGTATATATACACTCCTTTCATGTATAGGTGCAAATGAGTGTATATATAAACAAGTGACAATTTGTCATCCATTTTACAGAAAAAATTAAAGAGACATCTACATTCAAGGAAGTACTATATGAAGTATGGTGGAAAAGCTAGAGGGACCATTTAGTAATCTACAGTGAAGTTAGTTGTGATTAATTGAAGTCTTTGTCTCCAATCTCTTTTCATAAATGACCAAAACAATATTGAGGACTACATTGTCCCACTAATACAATAGCATCAACATTAGCCACTCTGAGGTTATATTTCCGTTTGAAGTTTGTGATTACATCAGAAAACTTAGTTAAGTGTTGTTTTAAGCTTTCTGAGAAACCTGGTTCTCTAGTTTTCCAACTACTGAAGTATGTATCTGTGCCATACGCTAAAGTTGACCCTATGATGGTCTTTGTTCTATATTTTGGCTAGAAATATCAATTAGAAGAGGGAAAGGACAAAACAAGACGATAATTAGTACAATTGTCTATGACGTCGTATTTATTCAGAAACAATATTCAAATAATCTCACAGTGATGATTTAGTGGAAATTGTAGCATAGGAAACATAAACAAAGTAAACAAAGGTGGACAAATTTTGACATTTTATTCGAAGGTATACATGAGAAAATCCTCATATCAATTTAAATGCATACCTAAGGTCTATGACAACAGAATCCAAGAGAACTAGGTGGGGTTGTTAAATAGATGTGTTTCATGAAATTGTATGATCAACCACATGCACACATACAATGGTAATCCTGAGACCAATACTATCGATGAAAAAATATGACATCAAAGAAATATGCAGGTAGGATTACAAAAGAGAATATTTAGACCATGTTATAAAATCAGGAGTAGACTTCGGACTTAATAGTATCAAGTGAAGGAAAATTAAGTTCTGGAGTCATTTAATTGATAATTAGATATAATACCAACCAAGGTGGGCAGCCCAATGGTTGAGGCCTTCGTTATGAGGAAGTCCTGTGCTCAAGACCCAGGGGACAATGACTGGCCCTTGATCAAAGAAAAAGAAAAGGAATCTATATATTACCTACTAAATTGATATCCTGCTATAGGATTAAGATTCAGAAGGCGCCATTAAAATTCTAGACTCTAAAGGCATAACTAAGGTATGAATTAATTCGTAGTATGGAAAAAAGAAAACCTCTATCCAAGGTCGAAGAAAACTCTAATGTATGGATTTTTTATGAACTTGAGTCGAAGACAGGGATATACGAAGCTTACCACATCCATAGATGATAAGTAAAAACACTTCTCCCTTTGGTCTATGTTAGCCCAAAAATTAGCATCCAATATTAGTTATTCAGTGTTGTGCACAGATGTCTACTTTCGGAGAGAGACAAAATATTGCTACACATGATGATTTACTTATAAGTAGGAAAGTTTGTGAACTATTTGTGTTTCCTTGCTCTTTAACTATGACAACAATTTGTGGGGTCAGCATGCTTGTACCAGTGAAGGAAAATACCAACTTAAACTATGGACAAATGACTCAAGGGGAATGTTTTTAGATATTCTAGACAAAATGACCAGATTACTCAAAAACAAATAAGAACATAATTTCATTGCTTTTTCAAGTTTTATTGGCGCCATGAGGTTTCAAATGACTCAAGTTTTTGAGTTTTTCTTGTACTTAGTGCCACTAGGGTTCAAAGATTATGGTTTCTATTAACTCATATTGCATCTTTATTTCTCAACTGGTAACATATATTTCCAATTAGTGGCTTGGTATTATGCTTGAACGATGAAGGTTACATGAGGGTGTAACTATTCCTGCAGCTCAACAATGATGTGATCAGTATCTCCATAGGCAGTATTTTGGCAATCCTAATGAAGCAGCTAATTATAGTGAGTAGGGTCCAATAGATCAGAGATATTAATATTCAACCAGGTTCATACTCCATCCATAACATAGGGCAGTGTTCATACTCCATCCATAATATAGGGCAGTGAATTCTTGTTTATGACACAATCAAGTCTATGAAAGCTGCAAAGAGGCATCTAAATTTCTTGCCTTCATAGAGGTCATTAGTTACATATTCGTAGACAGGTTTTAACTGCAAAGAGGCACGAAATAAAGGTGATTGAGCACCATCAAGGATATCCGTAGACAGGTTTTGCATGCCTTCATAGAGCTCATCCTCTATAAAGCCATAAAACATGTGGCTAACCAAATCAACAATAGATAAACCTTCAATACCAGCTATAAGGTTTTGAGAAGTCGTAGGATGAAGAGACAAAGTTAGGATCGAGTTAGGAAGAAAGCAAACCAGGACTGGTTTCTTCGTAAAATGCTCACAATGCTGCAGCATCAAACCCCAGAAAATTAATGCACAACAAATCCAAAAATCAAATCAATCAGAGAAAACCAAGTATCAGAACAGTAAAACTCACCCTTGTATCGCAACATTATATAAAAGGCAACATGAAAATGTACAATTTCAAACCATTTCTAGAGTATTAAATTTCATAGGTTGTCGACATGGAACCAGTACCCCTACTAACACTATTTTGAGATGGGACTCAGAATTTCCATCGGACTGACATTGATCACCTTGTCATCCAAAACTGCATCCTCTGCTTTAACTGGATATAGGCATGTTTTATGTTTACCTAACATGAAGAAAATAATGGATGACAAGGTAAGGAAACAATGTATACAACTATTTATGTTTACCTAACTGGATATAGATATGTTTTACTTTTATGCTAACCAAAATCTCCAAAATGTTGATGGATCATCAATGACCTGTACCTGTTTAATAGAATCGGAGTGAATTACTGGCTATCCAATAACAAAATAATATGTAACCTATAAAATAGGTGGCTTGTACCAAATTACGTTGTTCTTACCTCTAACTTAGATTTTTGGAGTCGAAAGATGTAGCCATTGAAGTTCTCAAGGGCGATTCCTTCACCGACTTTCTTATCAAAGTATTATCCATTTCTTGCATCTCCACAGATTTGGAACACATTGTAAAGGAAAAAACAAAACTTCTTTTAGTTGAGAATTCCTCAGGTTCTACTGAACATGCAACTTGGCCCTCTTTATCATTGTTCATTGATATTAGTTCATTCACCTTTTAAAGCGATAATAATATATACCAATTAATATTGAATACTGTAGAGTAGTAGAAAATAACGTTTGTGTGCACTTTTTTTTATCAACTTTTAGAACTTAACATGTACAAAGCCATGTTTTATTATTCTTAGTTTCATGGATTAGACAGATATTTGTCAATTTCAGATATATATGATTGAGGGAGTGGTCTCCTTTCACTTCCATAGCTACTTGCTCTAAATCTTGTTGGTGCACTTATCACAAATGGGATATGAGTGAGGGAGTGGTCTCCTTTCACTTCCATAGCTACTTACCATAAATCTTGTTGAGGCACTTATCACAAATGGGATCTTCAGGTTCATGCTAATATATGGCAGTGAATGGTGGAAGTGCCAAAAGGGCAGGATAAGTGATAAGTGTGGACGGAGATGGTAGGAATATATATCATAGGCAAGAATGACGAGAATGTCGTTAGGATTGTGAAGAGCCTTAAATTGCAAATGTGTAAGAGTGAGGACGGAAAACATCATGAGACAACATAGCAACAAGAAAGTAGACTTGAGATAAGTTTTGCATATAACTAATAGCTTTATCCAGTATATAATATAAATTACATTGGCTAACAAGTAACAACATAATCCCCTGTTACAGCATGGGCCTATATGCATAAGAAAAAACATGAAGAGATTAACTAATTTTATCTATCTAGTCCTGACTAATTAAGGGCATTAATCTACTCATGCTAGAGCTTTCTTTCCATGTCGAGGAGGTGAAAGAAGTTATAAAGAAAAGAGAAACAACACATTGTAACTAGGTGTGCCGAAGACACAATAAATAAGCATAAATGACAAATGCAACCAAAAACTATAAACATCGAGGTACCTATTGTGAGAGAAGGATGATCTCCTTTCCCAAGATAAGGATTCAACTACGTATCGTTCAAATGATATGAAACCAGTGGTCGAACAGTTATACAAGTACGTACTGCCAATTCTTTTGGAATGTTCTTTGTTTTGTAACAAGTACTAGATCACTAAAGCTCTTTAAGTGGTGTATTCAACAATTCATCTCATAAGTAGAAATATTCCATAACCTATCTACTCAAATGTAAACTTACATGCATTATGTTGTTTGCCATTCATTAAGAATTCTAGACATTTTTGCAAAAATAAACATGATATTTTTTGTACCTGTAAAAGATGAATGATGCTCTATATTACACCCACATACAACTACTCCGTTAAAATTTGATAACTCCAAAAGAAAAAACACAATAAATTTTGCCTCTACATACCCGCTGAATATTGAAGCTCTCGGCGCTACATGATTCAATTGCTTAGTAAAGATTCCTGCTTTTTCGTTCTCAAGAAGGCCCCGTAAATTCTTAAACATCTCCTTGTAGTTACTCGTACCATTTGTTGTGTGGCCCTTCTGTTGTGTGGCCCTTAGCATTAAAAATTAACAATAAAAAACTGATGGTAACCTACTAAAAAAAGATAATCATAATAAATCAAAATGACCATACTTACTTTGTAGATGAAGCGGTTCCTTATTTTCTTCAATGAGGTTCTGAGACATGTTCCCTGTGAAGTATTTCTCTTTTGTTTACTAATGCTCACAATGTTGATGATGAACATAAAGTCACAAATTGGCTTTAATTTTGCTAAAATCAAGAGGCTCCATATGTATACATGTTTATCCTTTTACAAGGGCAATTAGAGAATTCATAAACATGAATTTAGGGGTCTAGGGTTTGAGAAGAGAACCTTGAGACCGCCGTGAACCTCATCACACCGCTGAACTTGTTGTGCCATTGTCAGCCTCATCGTGCCGTCGTAAGGCTCGTCCGGCCGTCGTCGGACTCAGCCTTAGATTTGATATCCTTCCGCTGTCGTCAGAGTCGCTGTAAACCGTAACAGAAGGAGGGAAGAGAGAAGTAGATCATTGTAGAGAGAGAAGGAGAGTGGTAATGAAAATCCAAGTTATAGAGGGAAAAGGGAGACAGAGAGCGGCAAACGAAAAATTTTGAGGGAAAGGAAAATCTTTTGAGGGAAAAAGGGAAAGTTATGATGAAGCAGCCGAGAATTTAACAAAAAAATCTTTTGGGCATACAAATCAATATTGTTGCAATAAAACCTCTCAAATCAGTTCCCTTTTTGACATATAAATAAATTGTTGCAATAGAAATATTCAGTCGGTGCAGCAAAAAAATTTGTTCTCAATGATCTAAGCTTTTTTTGTAGCATCTAAATTTTGTTCTAAAAACTTTTTTTTGTTGCAAATATTTTTACCATCAATTGACAAGAGTGGTAGTGGAACCCACCCAACTCTTTTGCAACGAGACATTTGGAACGATTAAATTTGTGTTGCTTAAAAATTGTGCAATCAAATTTTGCCACAAAATTATAAAATTTGTTGCAATTAAGTAATCATTTGCAACAAATATTTTTTATTGCAAAACTTTTGTTCCAAAAAGTGTATTTTCTTGTAGTGACAGAGGCCGGGATCCGGGGTGGGCCAGAAGAGCCAGAGTTCGACTCGTCGCGTCTGTTTGGCACATCTGGAAGGAGCGGAACAGACGTATTTTCGAGGACTTGACTACCCCCTCTATTGGAATTCTACATAACATAGAATTCGATGTATCAGTAATGGCCCCATAATTTTATTTTGGGGCATGGAATGTTGTGATATCTATGTATTGTAATACCTTTTCCGCTATATGCGAGGAATAAATTCACCCTTATTCCAATATATATATATATATATATATATATATATATATATATATATATATATATATAGAGAGAGAGAGAGAGAGAGAGAGAGAGAGAGAGAGTCAATAACCCATAGTCTAGTGGTAGTGGTGAGACATGCAATACGAGTGGTCAGGAGTTCAAATTCCAATGGTAGCGATTCCAAAAATTAATTACTATTTCCTATATATATATATATATATATATATATATATATATATATATATATATATATATATATTTCTGTCTAATATTATAATGTGGCTTGGAAACGATTCTAAAAGGGCTCATTTAGTCGTCTCTGTGTGATGGTCAACCTACACATTTTTTGCCACTACTATTTTTTATTTATGAAACAGAAAAATGACTACATTGTTTTTCTTTCTTAAAAATCACGTGCATCGCACATGTACCAACAACTTGTATGCTATAAAGATATAATTTAAGTTTCACAATTTAGTATTTTGGTTCTCTTTCTTTATTAAGGGATTAGTTCTAAATAAATAATTAGTAAAGACTTTTACGGTTAAGGAAAAAAAAAACCTTATTTTCAATTTTAGAAAAAAAAGTCCTCAAAGTCTCAGGGACGACCCTCCATCACTTGAGT
Organism: Iris pallida; assembly: GCA_029216955.1. Lineage (NCBI taxonomy): Eukaryota > Viridiplantae > Streptophyta > Magnoliopsida > Asparagales > Iridaceae > Iris > Iris pallida. Next base: position 8,810,629 of record JANAVB010029617.1, on the reverse strand, counting down.
TTACATGTCATAGTTGGTTACATGTGGTTAGTTGTAGTTGGTTACAATTGGCTAAACCAGCTGTAACATATGATTATAATTAGTTATATATTTTTTGTTTGTATATTACAATTTTGTTTCAACCACTCAGCGTAGTGTATGATGTATTTTCTATTGATCAGAAATATATTAAATTTCGTAACATAAATATATGTTGAAATAATAAAAATAGTAAAGTAACATGACAATGGTTACAAATTGGTGTAGTTGGGTATAATTGTCACAGTTCACTAAAAATAGTTATAAATGGTTACAAGAACTATATAGTTGTGAGAAATTCTAACTACTTTTAATAGTTATGTTTTTAGTTTGAGAGATAAAATTTAAATATATAATTCCATAAATATATTTAATCTAAAGGTGCATGTGAGAGTGAGAGTGGGGTGAGCGTTCGGTTTATATGGTTTAAAGCGAACAAAATAGACAAAATCAAATAAATCAAAATTCTAAAAATTCAAAACAGAAACCAATCGAAATTAGCCATAACTGAAAACAAATCTAACCGGCATAATCACTTCCATTTATTTGGTTGAGCTATTTCTATTGTTTGATGGATCACAGTACCCAAAATTGAAATTGTGGCTAAATTATATTAAAAAAATCTAATTTTTATACATACATTTATTATATTTTGAAATTGGACTAGTTATTAAATTATTAAAGATTCAAAATCGAACTTCAAACACATACATAATTATTGTTTTCAAAATAAACACAAGGATATATACATTTTTAATCGTAAAATATGTATAGAATTGAGACTATTTATATAATTAAAATAATTACATAAGTCTTATTTGATTTACGGTCTCATATCCAAATCAAAACCGAACAATGAACTTTAGTATTTTAAAAAACATAACCGATTTTTTAAATTGAATAAAATCTCTTATTCGGTTCAATTTGTTTTGACGGTCCAAAACCGAATAATGCTCACCCCTTAAGTGAATAGTCCATAACTTAAGTTTCAAACGTAAGGAAATCACTGTTAAAAAAACAGAAGGAAATAACAATATTTTCAGTTTATTTTAGAAATAAATTGATTTAAATAAAGTTGGAGGAGGGAAGGGGTTTCAATGTAAAGACTTGTCAACATGCAATATACCAAGTTTGGAAAAGTTGGCAGTTCAAAATTTCCACAATCATTTTTTCCCAATTTTGTGTTGTAGCCTTCTATATGAACATCATGTCCTTTTCTATGAGATTCTAATTGTGTTGTAGCCTTGTAGACGAACACCATCCCCTTTGAGACTACGGATTGTATTTCACATCATATGTTATTTTCCAACTTTAAGACAACCTATAAATAAGGAAACGTTTGCCAACCAAAAAACTAATACAGAAAACCTAATACCAAAAGCATGAAACTAATTTAAATTGATCTTATTAGTTTCCATACTTGGCCTCATTTGGTACACTGTAATGTAATCATAATCGCAATGTAATTTGATTACATTACGATTACATTACAGTGTACCAAACGGAGATGTTTGGCGATAGAAAATTCATACAAAGTTGGACAAGTGATATTTAATTGAAAAGGTAGCAAAAGTTTAGGGGAGTGTGCATAGTGTGTATTTTTATTCGTGGACCAATTTTGGATGAAAAATTTATTATCATATTTGATTTGACATATAAAAATTTATTTTTGAAAATTGTGAATATCCGGATAAGTAATTTACGCAAATCAAAAAGAGAATCTTATTCCTTAGTAGTAGGTGTGTATATTTTTTTATCCGGATAAGTAATAACTATTAAATATATTTAATCATCAATAAAAAATGTTATATTTTTTTATATGAATATATATTTCTGAAAATATTTATATATTCAATAATATAGGAATTTAATTTTTAATATTTATATATTCAATAATATAGAAATACAATTGACTATTCAATAATATTTTTTGAATATTTATATATTCAAAAAAATATATAATTTTTAATGGAATTTAATTTCATAAATTTGTTAATAGAATTTCTGACTATGTAGTAGTATTGGTATATCGAACGTCCAAGTAACTGTGAAATAAAAAAATAAAAAAAGGAGGTGTTGACTGTTGAGTAGCTGTGCATTAAAAAAACTAACAATAAATGCTATGCCCTATTAGCAATTAATGTTAAATATACCTAGAAAATGCGTTAGCAAAACTCCTCAAGAGGTATGGCTATAACAGGTTAAATGTATTACTGTTGTAACTCATATGGCTTTTCACCTTTCATCTCCTTGTAACCTACATGACCTTTGGCCCTTCATTTCTTCATAACCCCCAACCTCTCTTCCTATATAAAGAGAGGTTGGGATAGCTTGTAAGATGGACTTGTGTGGTTGATAATATACAAGAAAGCTTCGTCTCCGTGTGTTTGAGCTTTTGCCTTACGACACGTTATCAGCACGATAGAGCTACTGAGATTTGTGCACATTTGATACTCTAGATGATGAGAACAAATGTGAGATTTGTGTTCAAGCCAAACACACTAGATTACCTTTCAAATCTGTCTATAGAGATTCTGAACTCCTAGAACTTATCCATAGTGATGTTTGTGATTCCAATAGGGTCTTGACCCGAGGCGGTAGGAAATACTTTGTTACTTTTATAGATGATCATTCAAAGTATTGTTACACCACCTCCTTAAGACCAAAGATGAAGTTCTAGACAGATTCAAGGTCTATAAATCTGAAGCTGAGAACCAGTTGGATAGGAAGATTAAGATCCTTAGATCAGATCGTGGTGGAGAGTATACCTCAAATGAAATGACTAACTTCTGTGAAGAGCATGAAATTATTCATGAGGTAACTGCTCCTTATTCACCACAATCCAATAGAGTTACGGAAAGGAAGAACCGCACTCTTTTAGATATGGTCAATGCCATGCTTCTCAGCTCAGGTGCTCCTGACAATCTTTGGGGAGAAGCCTTATTGTCAGCCTGTTATATTCTTAATAGGATACCCAGTAAGACTAATGATAAAACCTCATATGAGTTATGGAAAGGTCGGACCCCTAGGATTAATTATCTCAAAGTTTGGGGATGTCTAGCTAAAGTAGGAATTCCTGAACCTAAAAAGAGGAAGATAGGACCTAAGACTATAGATGCTATTTTCATAGGATATGCCCTAGATAGTAATGCCAATAGATTTCTTGTAACCCATTCTGAAGTAAATGAAATCTCTAATAACACAATTATTGAAGCTAGAGATGCAGTTTACTTTGAGAACATTTTTCCCTTCAAGGGTAGAATCCCTTTATCTTCTTCTAACCCTTCTCTTACTCCATCTACTAGTTCTTATGACCAAATGCCTAATTCTCAATCTGAACAAGTCATAGAACCTAGAAGGAGTAAAAGAGAAAGGATTGAAAAGAATTTAGGAGAATGATTCTTCATATTTTTGATAGAAGGTGATCCCTCAACTTATGAAGAAGCCATATCCTCTCCTGATGCCCCTTTCTGGAAAGAAGCTATTAACAATGAGTACAACTCCATCATGGAGAACAATACTTGGTTTTTAGCAGACCTTCCTTTAGGTAGCAAACCAATAGGTTGTAAGTGGATCTTTAAGAAGAAACTTAGAGCCGATGGTACCATAGAAAAATATAAGGCTAGATTAGTGGCCAAAGGTTTTACCCATAAAAAGGGATTAGATTACTTTGATACCTATTCTCCTGTTGCTATGATTTCTTCTATTAGAACCCTCCTAGCTTTAGCTTCCATTCATGATTTGCTGATCCATCAAATGGATGTAAAGACAGCATTTCTAAATGGAGATTTAGAAGAAGAAATATATATGGAGCAACCTGAAGGTTTTATTGCTAAAGGTCAAGAAAAGAAGGTTTGTAGATTAGTAAAATCTCTTTATGGCCTAAAGCAAGCTCCCAAGCAATGGCACAACAAATTTGACAAAGTCATTATAGAATTTGGTTTTGTACCAAATGAATATGATAAATGTTTGTATTCAAAAAATACAAATAGAAGTTGTGTTATTTTATGCTTGTATGTTGATGATATCCTTATTCTAGGATCTTCACTGGAACAGATAAATAACACTAAGAATTATTTATCTAACCAGTTTGATATGAAAGACCTAGGTGAGGCAAACCCGATCCTAGGAATGCAAGTGTCCAAATGCAATGAGGGATATACTCTATCTTTAGCATATTCAATTGAGAAAATGCTAAGGAAGTTTGAGTATTTTGACAAGAAACCTGCCCTTACTCCTTATGATAGTAATGTTGTTCTCAAGAAGAATGAAGGATCTCCTATAGAATAACATAGATATTCACAGATGATAGGGTCCCTTATGTACATAACAAATAGGACTAGACCTGATATTGCATTTGCTATTGGAAGACTAAGTAGATATACTAGTAACCCAAATCAGACACACTGGACTGCATTAGACAGAGTATTTAGATATCTTAAGGGTACTCTAGATTATAAACTTCATTATACTAGACACCCTGATATCATAGAAGGTTACTCCGATGCAAATTGGGTAACTGATTCACATGATGTGAAATCCACTACTGGATATATTTTTACCCTAGCAGGAGCTGCAATCTCCTGGAGATCATGTAAACAAACTATCATAGCCAGAAGTACAATGGACTCTGAAATGATAGCTTTGGATACTACATGTACAGAGGCTGAATGGCTTAGAAATCTTATTATGCATATACCTATTTCTGTTCACCTTGTTCTTGCAATTTCTATAAACTGTGATAATAAATCTGTTATAGAACTACTAAAGCATAATTCTGTGAATGCTAAGATGAACAGGCACCTACAGCTGCGCTTCAAGTCAATAAAGAGCCTATTGGGCAAATATGTTGTCACGCCTCGCTCCCGTAGGAGCGATCATCCTCGCTAAGGCGTGATGCCGCACGAGCCTAGATTGCGCTCGTGCAAGGCGGGTTCCATAACGGCCGATTTCAGCGGCTGCGACGGGGTCGTCGCACAGAAGTCCCAAGCAGAGACGTTAACTAATAGCAGCGGAATTGAGAACAAACACAAGTTTCTCAAAAGATGATCTTTATTGATATTGAAACAAAGATTACAATGGGGTGCAAGGCCAATGTTACAAGTCTCTCAAGCTCACTCAAGCTCACTTTTCTCTCATTACAAGTTCACTCTGCTCTCTCTCTCTCTCTCTCTCTCTCTCATCTCTTTTATAATTGTCGATCCAGCGGAAGCTTCGGAAGGCGATGTCCATACATTATGTCCTGTATAAGTCTTCAATCCATACGGCAGCACGCTTCGAATCGCCAAGGAACTCCTGTGCCTCGACGCATCCAAGCGGGCTCCGTGCCACGAGCTTCTACCTGTGCCTGCACATGAACACTGTGTGGGTGTCAGTACTCAACTGTACTGGTGGAGTGAGCTTCTCGCCCACCCATACAAAACCTACACGTTCATTTACTTTGTGCAGCTTAAATCCCTTTTCGATTGTCTTTCTACTCTTGCCTTAGGTTCAGTTTTAGGACCGGCGCCTTGGCGCAACTTGTGTGTCAAAACCATCCCGTGCTTGCAATGTCAACGTTACTCATACTTTGCCTCTAGACCACTTCTCGTGCCACAACGTTAACCTATCAGGTCGTGCTTGCCTTTCGGCCAGAATCAGAGACGCAACTACGCGGTAGTACCCAATTTCCTTACGACCGTGCTATAACTCCTTCGTGCCGTGCCTCGCAACTCAGTGCGACTCAACCATATCGCCGCCTCGCGGCCCCTTTGTTACTTTGATCGCCAACTGACCCAATCAAGACTTGTGGGTTTAGTGTCACACGACTGACTTTGCTTTGCGGCGGTTTCCCGACTTACACTCAAACAACTCAACCAACTTATGCAACTATATGCCGACAACTCAAGACTCAATGCCACATCTCGTGCCGAAGCACGTCGCCTATGTTGTAGCCATTCTTTAAGTCCAATACTTGTATTCTAGCTTGTATACACCTTCGACAACTCAACTCAATCCAAAGGCATACCCGCGGATCTGCCGCTATGCCGACTCATCTATATGATTTGGTCACTGACTCCCAGAGCTATAGTGGACTCCTTTTTGCTGAGTATAGGATGGACCTTCTTTGGGTAGCTAGCCCTATTCCGCGTCCACCGAATACTTTGTCCCAGGCGCAGCTTGGCTCCCAGAGCCTTTATGTTTCCTTAGGCCGCAATCGGTCCCGTGGTGCCACAGGTTGCCGATTCGGGGAAACTCTACCTTGTCGACAAGTTGTCCATGACCATGCAAGACCGACTCAAACTGACATCTCACATAGTCATTCACTTCTGGTGTTACCATCTCTTTTAGTGCCATTCCTCTCTTTTAGTGCCATTCTCACATCTGAGATCTTGCCTCGACGACCCGTAGTCGCGAGCATTGTTCTTTCTTGCCTCAACGACCCAGTCGTGAGCATTTCTTTCTTTCTTTCTTTCTTTTAACTCAAGACAACAACTTATTTAGACACTTTCTAAAACTCAACTAATCAATCGTGGCCCGTGCCTTTAAAAACTCTAGGATCGTGCAATCGTGCCTCAACTCGACTTCCGCTCTACGCGGCGCTATCGCCCAAGTCATACTTTATATGACGGGCCGTGGGATCGTGGGACTATTTAAGTTGACAGCCGCAGAAAGAGCGGGACAGCACTAGAAATGACTTAGGTCGATCGACATAACTTTGCCTAACTTAATCGAGCCTATAACTTGACTTAAGGGACGAGCAAAGGCTATGCCAAGCCTTGCGTTATGGAAACGTTCATGCTTTGTCGAGCATTTATGTGGGCAACGCCGTTGACTTAGGCCAACTCAAGTGTCGGGACAATTCGACGGGACCGTGCATGCTTTAACAAGCATTCACGCAGGCGACGCCTATGACTTAGGCTATTTCATAACTTTGTGTCGAAGACCAACTTCCCTTCTCCCAAGCCACGGGACGAAGGACCGAGTGTCATTTTAAAAGCACGCCGTGCACCAACTCTAAGCCGACCGTGGGACGTTTTCTATGTTCTAACTCATTTTGACCCATCGGGATTATTTCCTTAGCTATGTGGATTCATCTCTTTTATTATTAAGCCTACTTGTGCAAGTTGAAAACACGATTTATTATGTGAAGGCAAAGATGAGGCAAGTTCACTGAAACTACCCCACCTGAGCGAGCGGTCGCCTTGACCGAAATGTCTTCGAGTCGCCGTTGTAAGGCTATGTCCGAACGCCGTCGGCGTTTCGATACCTCCGATTGACTGAGCGGGACGGGGCACTACAACATACACCACTCAGAACAAGTCTCGTCCTCGAGACTTACTGAGTACTTACTTATTGACTTATCACCTTACTCAACATTCATGAACTCTCGCATACACTACGCTTATGCGTTTCCTCAATCCGAGCCACGCTCGCACTACCCTCAATCTTTTCTTCGAATCTCTATTTCGAAATCCTCAACACTTTCCATTTCTCAAGTCTCACTTGATTCAACTTATCACTTGGTTGGATCGTGCACATATTCCAGGCGTCCCCAAAATACATGTATTTTAGCCAAGCCTTGTGATAGAGAATCCGTCATCACCACTCGAGTCGGATCGTGCACGTATTCAAGCGTCCCTGATATACATGCATCTCAACCGAGCTCACGAGTGGTGCCACCATAACTCCTATCGCTTTTCGCCGGGACGTCTGCCTAATCGCTAGGCTATATCTTTTGGCTAAAGTCATTCGTCAGTATTAGAATCATAGTTCCCAAACAACAATATCAACACTGACCTCCATCCTAAGGTCAAACCAAGTTGATAGTACGGGATTTTCTACCCAAGCTCGCATCACTCCGATTTCTAAACATCGAGCATCGATTCCCTACGCACATCCCAACATTCGCCGCACGGGGCCTGAGTCATTTAGCAAAGCCATCCTACAACTCACGTTCAACCAAATTCTCCGACGTATCAATATCGCCCGTTCAACAAGCCATCTTGCATGGCCTATCTCTTCGAACACGTTCGACATAATCAGCCTATCAAACCCTTCCAAGTCAAGCACACTACTACGTAATTCACCGCTAAACCATAATCCACATTTCACATTTCCGAAGTCATCTATTCCAATTCACGAAATCGATCACAAGGTCGTCTAGCTTAACAACATGTTGCGCCCCGATCTCACGCGAGTCAGATTATCTACGATGGGCATGAATCACCATGCACGCTCCCACGAGATAGTCATTCTCATCGGGATGTAACTCTTGTTTTACGTCTAGACTAATTCATTCTCGATGCGTGGATTGGACCTACTCAATCCTCAAGTTCATTTCATTCATTGATCACAAGTCATCCTCGAATTCTCCTTTGCATCAAATCGACAAGTCAAGACAATCGTAGTTGCCGCGTCCTGACTCCGAGTTCGATCATTCCTGCGACATGATTCACCATGTCTGCGCTCACGCGGAACGATCGCCTCAAACCCGACGCAACGCATGTGCGAGGCTAGAGTTGCGCTCGCGCAAGACAAGAATGTTGACGTTGTGATTATCCGTGTAACCATCAAGACACTTTCATTTTCATCCAACATCCATCTCAATCAAAATCCTAGGCATCACATCCGACCGAACGATAACACTGCACGATCGTCACTCGGCGAGTTGGAGTGCCTCCGAGTTATCGCATATCGATCTTTGATACGCCTCAATACCATCGACGATATGCGTAACCTGACGATCTTCCTTTGCAACCAAATTCTGAGTCGTGCGAATGGTGCCATCGTCCGACTGGATAATCTCCTCTACATTTATAATCATCAATTTCCCTCAGACCAATTTCGAGTATCGTTCATCCGTTAATCTTAAGTCATCGACCAACGTATTTTCCTCAATTCGCATCGTTCGACATCCCTGAGCCTATCGCATATACCACTCAAGGATGAAGTCATTCAACAAATCCTCAACTTAACATTTGATTCACAATCTACTTCTTCAAATTTTCTGTCCAAATCGTTCCTCGAAATCCAAGCACGCTCGTCTATATCGCACCGACGTTATTGTCGCTCGATAGTACCCTTGTCGATAGTCATCTCACTTTACCCAATCGAGTTCAACTCATTCTCGTTCGACATAATTTGAATCCCGCACTCGACTTTTCTAAGGTCGACGCAACTTTAGTGTATATGCCCAGCCCGACTTAGCCAACCGTGCTTACGCAAACCATCTTTTGTTTTGTTGTCAAAGACTGTTCTCCTACGTTTTTGCAAAATAGATAGACTTATTGTATGGACATCCCGTAGGACATTTGAGAGAGAGCGCACCAACGATTTCAACTTTGCGGAAGCAACGATTCAGAGTTTGCGAAAACAACGGAGTTAAAGAATTCAATCGATAGTCCAAGGACGTAAAGCCGTGCTCTGATACCACTATGTCACGCCCCGCTCCCGTAGGAGCGATCGTCCTCGCTAAGGCGTGATGCCGCACGAGCCTAGATTGCGCTCGTGCAAGGCGGGTTCCATAACGGCCGATTTCAGCGGCTGCGACGGGGTCGTCGCACAGAAGTCCCAAGCAGAGACGTTAACTAATAGCAGCGAAATTGAGAACAAACACAAGTTTCTCAAAAGATGATCTTTATTGATATTGAAACAAAGATTACAATGGGGCGCAAGGCCAATGTTACAAGTCTCTCAAGCTCACTCAAGCTCACTTTTCTCTCATTACAAGTTCACTCTGCTCTCTCTCTCTCTCTCTCTCTCTCTCATCTCTTTTATAATTGTCGATCCAGCGGAAGCTTCGGAAGGCGATGTCCATACATTATGTCCTGTATAAGTCTTCAATCCATACGGCCGCACGCTTCGAATCGCCAAGGAACTCCTGTGCCTCGACGCATCCAAGCGGGCTCCGCGCCACGAGCTTCTACCTGTGCCTGCACATGAACACTGTGTGGGTGTCAGTACTCAACTGTACTGGCGGAGTGAGCTTCTCGCCCACCCATACAAAACCTACACGTTCATTTACTTTGTGCAGCTTAAATCCCTTTTCGATTGTCTTTCTACTCTTGCCTTAGGTTCAGTTTTAGGACCGGCGCCTTGGCGCAACTTGTGTGTCAAAACCATCCCGTGCTTGCAATGTCAACGTTACTCATACTTTGCCTCTAGACCACTTCTCGTGCCACAACGTTAACCTATCAGGTCGTGCTTGCCTTTCGGCCAGAATCAGAGACGCAACTACGCGGTAGTACCCAATTTCTTTACGACCGTGCTATAACTCCTTCGTGCCGTACCTCGCAACTCAGTGCGACTCAACCATATCGCCGCCTCGCGGTCCCTTTGTTACTTTGATCGCCAACTGACCCAATCAAGACTTGTGGGTTTAGTGTCACACGACTGACTTTGCCTTGCGGTGGTTTCCCGACTTACACTCAAGCAACTCAACCAACTTATGCAACTATATGCCGACAACTCAAGACTCAATGCCACATCTCGTGCCGAAGCACGTCGCCTATGTTGTAGCCATTCTTTAAGTCCAATACTTGTATTCTAGCTTGTATACACCTTCGACAACTCAACTCAATCCAAAGGCATACCCGCGGATCTGCCGCTATGCCGACTCATCTATATGATTTGGTCACTGACTCCCAGAGCCATAGTGGACTCCTTTTTGCTGAGTATAGGATGGACCTTCTTTGGGTAGCTAGCCCTATTCCGCGTCCACCGAATACTTTGCCCCAGGCGCAGCTTGGCTCCCAGAGCCTTTATGTTTCCTTAGGCCGCAATCGGTCCCGTGGCGCCACAGGTTGCCGATTCGGGGAAACTCTACCTTGTCGACAAGTTGTCCATAACCATGCAAGACCGACTCAAACTGACGTCTCACATAGTCATTCACTTCTGGTGTTACCATCTCTTTTAGTGCCATTCCTCTCTTTTAGTGCCATTTCTCACATCTGAGATCTTGCCTCGACGACCGTAGTCGCGAGCATTGTTCTTTCTTGCCTCAACGACCCAGTCGTGAGCATTTCTTTCTTTCTTCCTTTCTTTTAACTCAAGACAACAACTTATTTAGACACTTTCCAAAACTCAACTAATCAATCGTGGCCCGTGCCTTTAAAAACTCTAGGATCGTGCAATCGTGCCTCAACTCGACTTCCGCTCTACGCGGCGCTATCGCCCAAGTCATACTTTATATGACGGGCCGTGGAATCGTGGGACTATTTAAGTTGACATCCGCAGAAAGAGCGGGACAGCACTAGAAATGACTTAGGTCGATCGGCATAACTTTGTCTAACTTAATCGAGCCTATAACTTGACTTAAGGGACGAGCAAAGGCTATGCCAAGCCTTGCGTTATGGAAACGTGCATGCTTTGTCGAGCATTTATGTGGGCAACGTCGATGACTTAGGCCAACTCAAGTGTCGGGACAATTCGACGGGACCGTGCATGCTTTAACAAGCATTCACGCAGGCGACGCCTATGACTTAGGCTATTTCATAACTTTGTGTCGAAGACCAACTTCTCTTCTCCCAAGCCACGGGACGAAGGATCGAGTGTCATTTTTAAAGCACGCCGTGCACCAACTCTAAGCCGACCGTGGGACGTTTTCCATGTTCTAACTCATTTTGACCCATCGGAATTATTCCCTTAGCTATGTGGATTCATCTCTTTTATTATTAAGTCTACTTGTGCAAGTTGAAAACACGATTTATTATGTGAAGGCAAAGATGAGGCAAGTTTACCGAAACTACCCCACCTGAGCGAGCGGTCGCCTTGACCGAAATGTCTTCGAGTCGCCGTTGTAAGGCTAAGTCCGAACGTCGTCGGCGTTTCGATACCTCCGATTGACTGAGCGGGACGGGGCACTACATATGTGGTTTTTGACTATATAAAGTCAGAAAAGAACCTTGCAGACCACTTGACGAAGGGTCTGTCTAGGACATTGATCCTAGAATCATCGAGGGGGATGGGGTTAAGCCCATAGTATAGTCACCAGCAGTGGCAACCCAACCGAGTCTGACTGGAGATCCCAAGAAGCCGGTTCAATGGGTAGAAATAAGCTGGACTAGGTGACTATTATGGAACACTGACCTGAGATTAAATTCTCTTTAAAATAAAAGCCCAAGAGGCTGTACATGTGTACATTTATACCCCATCCCTATGGTGACAGTGTTCCTTTTGTGATATGGATAAGTTGAGTTTAAACTCTTAATAAGTCCAAGCATGATATGCAGAGTTGATTCCTATCACCAACCCTTAAGGACTTATCTATATGAGAGGTCGTGAGGGCCGCGACTATAGGACAGGACGATCCTAGACAACTCTCATGAATGTGTAAAAGTGCGCATGGCCAACCAAATGCGCCACCCGATAGACCCAAGTTCCTCTAGCGTACTATGTGTGCTATTTTTCGAGTCTGGTTCAAGAAGACTGATTCAAGGCGTAGTCCATCAAGCTCTTCTTCAGACAAAGACAATAGTCACTACGTGAGATTCAATGATGTAATTTATCTCATTTATGCATAGTATACAACTGCCCAGAAATTCTTTTACTCTTTCTTTCTTTCTTCCACTTCGGAACTTGATTTTGGGGGGGGGGGATTGTTGGTTTTTCAAAGGCAACGCTCATTTTGAGCACGCACTAAATTGTCACCTATTTTGCACAGTTCGCAAATAGCGTGAATTTCTTGAAAAATCTTATTTATTCTTACATTTGAATTATTTTTTACGAAGTCTCTCCGAATAGGCTCACCTATTTGGGTATGATGTCAGAAAGAACTTGAGGCTTGGTTCTTAAGAGGTCCCTGGTGACCCTCCTCCCTCATTTTCCCGCCTGATCATATTCACGTAGAGCTACTGAAAAATTGACCGAATATTATTTTTTGCTCAAATTGTATTTATAATTATGCATTTTTGCAAGAAACTTATTGACCTCTCTATATCGGCCCGTCGATCGATATAAGATAATTTTTAAACAAAAATCGTTTTTTCAAAACCGTTGTTTTTATTTACGATTGTTTGTTGTTGCTTATACAAACCAAATCCATATAAACCTGTCGTTTATATGTTGACTGATCAAGATTTTTCCTCCTGTTGTAGAAAAATGTCGATCAAGATTGATTTTTCCATCCTTGAAGCCTCTGTCAAGAACTACTTGGACTGGATGCAAGACATGCAGAACCATCTAGATGCGCAGGGCCTCTTGGACGTCATCTATAACGAGGAAGAGCGTGAAGTGGAAGTCACTCGCTCAATGAACGCCAAAGCAATGATTCTATTCCGCAGGCATTTATCTGACGCCATGAAGTCGGAGTTCATTGAAATCTCCTCGCCGAAGACGCTATGGGACTCTCTGAAAGAGCGCTTCGACCACCAGAAGACCATATGGCTACCTGAAGCACGCCATGACTGATTGAACCTGCGCTTCCAAGACTTCAAGAGTGTAACTGATTACAACAGTGAAGTCTGCAGGATTCGATCACTTCTCCAATACTGCGGTGAGATATTAACCGACAGTGATCTATTGGAGAAAACATACACCACATTTCCTTCCTGACAACTTGCTCCAAAAGCAATACCGTTAGTCTAAGTTCACCAAGTTTTCCGAGCTCATCACCCAGCTTTTACTAGACGAAAAGAACAGTCTCATTTTAATGAGAAACAATAATTCTCGTCCTGCTGGAACAAAGACAATTCCAATGCCTGATGCAAACGCTCTCCGTGGACCAAATCTACGGTGGAAACGAGACAAGGGCCAGTCGTTCCAGCCAAGGAACAGAGGTGAGTTTAAGTCTCGCCACCCAAAGCGAGGTTCTAACAAGAACCAAGGACCTTTGACTCCTAGGCAGTCTCATGGTAAGAACCAACGGGCCAGTCGTCCCAAAGCGAGAGTGGAAGGCCAAGCGCCTACTCTCTGCTACAAATGTGGTGCTTATGGTCATATGAAACGGACTTGCAGGGCGACCCCCCAAGAAGTTAATAACTATCACAAGGGGCGCCGGGCCGAAGCAAATCTGGTCAACGAGTGCGAAAATCTAATCTTGAGACCCCCGATTTTGTAGCAGAAATAGAATAATGAATCTCCATTTTCTCTCTATATTTGATTTAAGTCATGAAACTTTTGGTGGTTTGTATTTTCTGTTTTCCTCGATAAATTAAAGTTCTATTTCGAGCACTTTCCTCAAACGTGTGACAAACTTTAATTTTTTTTTTTACTTATAGGCATGAACCACGGGGCAGTGGATTGTCTGGTTGATAGTGGAACGACTCACACTATCTTGAGAGATAAATCATACTTTATCTCCTATACGCCTAAAGTAACCTCAGTGACAACCATTTCGGGACCCTCAACCCTTGTTCAAGGTTTTGGCAAAGCCTGTTTTTCATTGTCCAATGGTACTCCCGTTGAAGTATCAGAGGCCTTATATTCTCCAAGGTCCAGTCGTACCTTACTGAGTTTTAAGGATATTCGAGAAAACGGATTTCATGTTGAAACTGCTCGAGAACATGGCTTCGAGTATCTTTTCATTACCTCCACTCATATGGCCAAAAGCGTATCTTGGAGAAGTTGAAATATCTTTCAAGTGGTTTGTATCTCACTACGATACAACACATCGAGAGTAATCTCATCATTCGCCGAGCGCCAGCTGATGAGAGGACTTTTATGCTATGGCATGACCGGCTGGGTCATCCGGGTCAAAATACGATGCTTCGCACTATGAATGCATCGCATGGGCATCCTCTTGGAGGAAAGAATTTCGTTATAAATCCGAAAAGCCTATGCCAAGCTTGCTCGATTGGGAAGACGAATCTCAAGCCACTCCATGTGAAACCTACGAGATTGGTTTCCCAATTCCTTGAGAGAATTCATGGAGATATTTGTGGACCAATCCAACCAACATGCGGACCATTTAAATACTTTATGGTTTTGGTTGATGCATCGACTAGATGGTCACACGTAGTATTGTTGTCCACATCGAAACGTAGCGTTTCCTAAACTCCTCGCCCAGATCATTAAGTTAAGGGCTCACCATTCGGATTATCCGATAAAGTCTATTAGACTTGATAATGCCGCGGAGTTTACATCGAAGACTTTCGATGACTATTGCATGACTTTGGGAATAAATCTTGAACATCCTGTTGCGTATGTTCATACCCAAAATGGCCTAGCAGAAGCTTTTATAAAGCGACTGCAAGTGATAGCGTGGACCTTGGTTATGCGCACCAAACTCCCACTATCTGCATGGGGCTATGCAATTTTGCACACTGCAAATTTGGTCCGTCTGAGGCCCATGCCACCCAACCACTTTTCTCGTACCAGCTGGTTACTGGATATGAGTCTGACATCTCACATTTACGCGTGTTTGGGTGCCTAGTCAATGTTCCAATTGAGCCGATAAGGCGTTCAAAATTTGGACCTCAGAAGCGACGGGAAATATATGTCGGTTATAAATTCCCGTCCATCATTCGCTATTTAGAGCCCTTGACAGGCGATCTCTTTACCGCGAGACACGCGGATTGTGACTTTGATGAGGCAATATTCCCGTCGTTAGGGGAAGAAATGCACGCTAACATTGATGAGGAACGACGTGAATTAGCGTGGCATGTGCCCGATGTTGCTCATCATGATCCCCCCTCTGCACATAGTGATAAGAAAGTACAGAGGATTCTAGGTCTGCAAGATATTGCAAATCAAATACCAGACGCATTTAGCGACCTAGCAAAAGTCACGAGATCAATTATACCTGCTACAAATGTGCCTGTAAGGATAGACGTCCCTGAGAGACGCCATGTTCCTGTGAAACATGTTGCTCCGGTCGAACCCGCCGAGCAAAGGATGCTGCCATCGGCCGTCCAGTCCGCCGCTATTCCCAAGAAGAAGGAAAGACCGGTTGGTTCCAAAGATGTTCTGCTCCGGAAGCGGAGAAATCTTGTTAAAAATGTTTTGCCACATGAGATCATTAAGGATCACGACGATGTATTAGAAGAGCGCGTTCCAGATGAAACGCCTATTCCTAATCATGCCGATAACCTCAAAATATCCGTCGAGTATGCTAGCTTAGACGATATTTTGAAGCGAAACGAAACTGTCATCGATGACGTGTTCATATACTCAGTGGCCACTGACATTATGAACAATGCTGACATAGAACCTCGTAGTTTTGCCGAGTGTCAACGACGAACGGACTGGTCACAATGGAAACAAGCAATCCAGGCTGAACTATACTCCTTAGCAAAAAGAAGTGTGTTTGGACCCGTTGCTCCAGCACCACCCAATGTTAAACCAGTTGGTCACAAATGGGTTTTCCTAAGGAAGCGTAATGAGAGAAATGAGATTGTGTGATACAAGGCTCGCCTTGTGGCGCAAGGCTTCTCACAACGCCCTAGAATTGATTACGAGGAGACGTATTCTCCCGTAATGGACGTCATAACGTTCCGCTACTTAATCAGTTTAGTAGTTTCCGAAAAACTGAATATGCAGCTCATGATGTGGTCACAGCCTATCTCTACGGGGATCTGGACACAGAGATATACATGAGAGTCCCTGAAGGACTAAAGATGCCTGAATCAAGTAGTTTCCGACCACGGAACGCGTTCTCGATTAGACTGAGGCGTTCGCTATATGGATTGAAACAATCCGGGCGAATGTGGTATAACCGCCTAAGCGAATACTTGATCGGTTTGGGATACGTTAATAACGAACTTTGCCCACGCGTGTTCATAAAGAAATCCACTTCAGGATGCGTAATCATCGCGGTCTATGTAGATGACATGAATCTCATAGGAACCGAAAAAGACTTGTCAGAAACTGCTGATATTCTGAAGAGGGAATTCGAGATGAAGGATCTTGGAAAGACACGGTTTTGCCTCGGCCTGCAGATCGAGCACCGTAAAGATAGAATTCTTGTCCATCAAGCGAACTACACCCAAAAGGTGTTGAGACGCTTTAGTCATTTTGATGTTAAGCCGTCCGCTACTCCCATGATCGTCCGCTCTCTAGACATTACTAAGGACCCATTCCGTCCAAAGGAGGACGACGAAGAGATATTGAGTCCTGAGTGCTTTTATTTGGGTGCAATAGGCACTTTATTGTACTTGGCCCAATGTACTAGACCGGACATCTCGTTTGCTGTGAATTGTCTAGCTCGACACAGCACCGCGCCAACACGCCGCCATTGAAATGGCATAAAAGATATTTTCCGCTACCTTAAGGGTACTACGGACTTGGGCTTGTTCTATCCCTACACGGTTTTGAGTGAGTCCAACGCTCTTGGCACTCGAAGCAACGCGACCCTTGTTGGCTACGTCGATACGGGATACTTATCTGATCCGCACAAGGGGCGTTCCCAATCTGGTTATGTCTTTACCATTGGGAACACGGCGATTCCTTGGAGGTCTCGCAAACAGACCTTAGTGGCTACTTCAACGAACCACACTGAGCTACTCGCGCTTTATGAGGCGACTAGAGAGTGTGTATGGCTTCGAGCTGTTATTGGCCATATTCGAAGTACATGTGATCTTCCATATGACCCAGATGAACCTGTTGTCGTCTATGAGGACAATACCGCTGTTATTGATCAAGCGAAACATGGTTACATCAAGGGGATGCTACCAAGCACATATCGCCCAAGTTGTTCTTTACACATGAACAACAAGCGCTTCAGAAGATTGAAGTGCAACACATTGGATCGGAGAATAACCGTGCAGACTTGTTCACCAAGTCACTGCCAAAACACTCGTTCCAGAAACATGTCAGAGCGATTGGACTTAGGAAGCTTTCAGAGCTAGCCTAAGTGAAACATGTTTCCCGTACCCTGTTGTGTGCATGTGAGGGGGAGCGCCCCAACGAGCGCCTCCAAACGCCCTGTTGTGCGTATATCCCGCGCCCTGTCGAGTGCGAGTGAAAAGGGGAGCATCCTGATGTATGCTTGTGTACTCTTTTCCCTTAGACTAAGTTTTTTTCCATTAGGTTTTCCTTAGCAAGGTTTTTAACGAGACACATTTCAAATCTCTTATTCACTAAGGACTATTGTGATCAGGGGGAGTATCCAGTGTATACTTCTAAACCATCGTGTACTCTTTTGTCCTTCGATCAGCGGTTTTTCCCACTGGGTTTTCCCTGACAAGGTTTTGACGAGGCACCTTTGCAATGGTTAAGTTTACCCCCATCACACTGACCTGTGTGTACTCTTTTGTCCTTCGACCAAAGTTTTTTTCCCATTGGGTTTTCTTTGGCAAGGTTTTGACGAGGCACAAGTAGATGGTCAAACTTGAAGATGCAAGCTACAGACAGACGAAGAAACTCAGAGATGTTTACAAGCATAATTTCTGGAGAGCCAAGGGGGAGTGTTGTAACTCATATGGCTTTTCACCTTTCATCTCCTTATAACCTACATGACCTTTGGCCCTTCATTTCTTCATAACCCCCAACCTCTCTCCCTATATAAAGAGAGGTTGGGATAGCTTGTAAGATGGACTTGTGTGGTTGATAATATACAAGAAAGCTTCGTCTCCGTGAGTTTGGGCTTTTGCCTTACGACAATTACAAGATTATGAGCTAGAAAGAAAATACAATCGAATGTTGATATTTAAGTCGCCAACACACCCCAATCAAACATAATAAAAATGATGCATTAATCGAAATATACTCTATCATTTTTTAAAGTAAGATACTTGTTAATAATAATAAGTTTGATATTATGAGAGTATGACTATGAAAGGTTAAATGTATTAAGATTATGAGCTAAGGAAATACAATTTACTATTGACATTTAAGTCACCAACACACCCTAAATGAACTAATAACAATGATGCGTTAATCGAAATTTACTCTATCAGATAAAATTTTAAAGTAAAATATCTAAGAAGAAGAAGAAGAAGAAGAAGAAGTTTGATATGAGAGTATGACTATGACATGTTAAATGTATTAAAATTATGAGTTAGAAAGAAAATACAGCTAACTATTGACATTTAAGTCACTAACACACCCTAAATAAACATAATACAAATGACGCGTTAATCAAAAATTACTTTATCAAATGAATTTGGTAAAATTAAGATACTTAATAATAATAATAATAATAATAATAATAATAATAATAATAATAATAATAACAATAATAATAATAAGTTTGATATTATATATGAGAGTATGACTATGACAAGTTAAATGTATTAAGATTATGAGCTAGAAAGAAAATATAATAAACTATTGACATTTAAGTCACTAACACACCCCAAATAAACATAGTAGAATGATGCATTAATCGAAATTTACTCTTATCAATTTTTTTAAGTAAAATATTTAATAATAATAATAAGTTTGATATTATGAGGCTATGACCATGACAAGTTAAATGTATTAAGATTATGAATTAGAAACGTATTACAATTGACTATTGACATTTAAGTCACCAACACACCCCAAATAATCGTAATAAAATGATGCATTAATCGAAATTTACTCTATTAGATGATTTTTTTAAAAATACTTAATAATAATAATAATAATATAATAATAATAATAATAATAATAACAACAACATTATGAGAGTATGACTATGACATGTTAAATGTATTAATATTATAAGCTAGAAAGGAAATACAATTGACTATTGACATTTAAGTCACCAACATACCTTAATTAAACATAATAAAAATGATGCAAAAATTTACTAGCAGATAATTTTAAAAAAAAGTAAGATACTTACAAATAATAATAATAATAATAATAATAATAATAATAATAATAATAATAATAATAATAAGTTTGACACTATGAGAGTATGATTATGACATGACGTTAAATGCATTAAGATTATGAGCTAGCAAGTAAATATAATTGACTATTGACATTTAGGTCACCAACACATCTCATATAAAACATAACAAAAATGATGAGATAATCGAAATTTACTCTATCAGATTTTTTAAGTAATAATAATAATAATAATAATAATAATAATATAATCATAATAAAGTTTGACATTATGAAATAGCACGAAAACATACTTTTATTTTTAAACTAAGATACTTAAATAATAATAATAATAATAATAATAACAACAACAACAACAACAACAACAAGAAGTTTGATATGAGAGTATGACTATGACATGTTAAATGTATTAAAATTATGAGTTAGAAAGAAAATACAACTAATTATTGACATTTAAGTCACCAACACACCCCAAATAATATAATAAAAATGATGCGTTAATCAAAATTTACTCTACCAGATGAATTTGGTAAAACTAAGATACGTACTACTACGTACAAATAATAGTAGTAGATAATAATAATAATAATAAGAAATATTATGTTAGTATGACTATGACAGGTTAAATATATTAAGATTATGAGCTAGAAAGAAAATACAATTGACTATTGATATTTAAGTCACCAAAACACCCAAAAAAATATAATAAAATGATGCATTAATCGAAATTTACTCTATCAGATAATTTTTTAAAAGTAAAATATTTAATAATAATAATAATAATAATAATTTTGACATTATGAGAGTATGACCATGACATGTTAAATGTATTAAGATTATGAACTAGAAACGGATTACAATTGACAATTGACATTTAAGTCACCAACACCTCCCAAATAATCGTAATAAAATGATGTATTAATCGAAACTTATTCTATTAGATGAATTTCTTAAAAGAAAAATAATAATAATAATAATAATAATAATAATAATAATAATAATAATAATAATAAGTTTGACATTATGAGAGTATGATTATGACATGTTAACTGTATTAAGTTTATGAATTAGCAAGTAAAAATAATTGACTATTGACATTTAAGTCACCAATATATCCCAAATAAACATAATAAAAATGATGTGTTAATCAAAATTTACACTATAAATTTTTTTTATAATAATAATAATAATAATAATAATAATAATAATAATAATTTATTTAGTTACAAAAATGGTTCAATTTAACTAATATAATATAAATTTATATAGTGATATGTTATCGTTGTTGTTATAGTTTTCTTATTCTAGTTGCTAATGGGTTCTTACTTTTTAGAAACTATAAAAGACTTAAAAATAATTAAGACTGAATTTGGGAGGCCGTTTATGTTTTTTATTATTGGAAATGGGGTGTAAATGTAGTGTTGTTTGGTAAGTACATCTTAAAAAAAAAAAAATTATTTGAAAATTAGTATGATTTTGAAACTACCTTTTGACAACGGTCTCCTATTTGATGTAAAAAACTATTTTGCTACCGGCTTTTGAAAATATCAACAATTTCGGACCATGCCTAATTAAAATAAAAATGTTTTTGTTTGATAAAACTAAAAAAAATTAAACTTTTACTTAGTAATTACATAATGAGTAAACAAATTTAACGTGAAGTGTTTTAGTGGTAGCCTTTTAGTTCTTTAAAAAAAATGCTTTAAATGGGTTCTTTAAAAAAAAGAGAGTTTTAGGTGATTCTTTTCATGGAACTAAATAGTAGTTTCCCAGTCATAAATAGGCAATATATGTGCTGGCAACCACCGTATCAAGAAACGGAGACTGCCACCGGAAGAAGAACAAAAAAAGGAAAGATTTATGACAGTAATTCTTTCTTTTGTGTCTTCTCTCCTTCCTCTGCTCTAATGGCGG
Source organism: Iris pallida (assembly GCA_029216955.1). Taxonomy (NCBI): domain Eukaryota; kingdom Viridiplantae; phylum Streptophyta; class Magnoliopsida; order Asparagales; family Iridaceae; genus Iris; species Iris pallida. The sequence goes on along the minus strand of JANAVB010029617.1, from coordinate 8,789,002 downwards.
TCCTCACACCACCGCTACAAATGTCGAACTCCCGTTGCAGCCCCACCACACATGGAGCATCGAACCCCGTCCTCCCTGGAGATGGCCGAACTCCCGCCGGCCTCGCCTCCTCCTCCGTCGAGCGGTCCACGTGGCAGTCGGCCGCACTTCTCGTGGCAGGGCGTCAGGCCCGTCCCCCTCCTCATCTCCGTCGGCGTGGGCCTCGTCCTCCGCTTCGCCGTGCCGAAGCCCGGCCCACTGGCCCCCAAGGCCTGGTCCCTCCTCGCCATCTTCCTCTCCACCATCGCCGGCCTCGTCCTCGCCCCGCTCCCCGTCGGCGCCTGGGCCTTCTCCGCCCTCACCGTCCTCGTCGTCTCCAGGACCCTCCCCTTCGCCGCCGCCTTCGCCGCCTACACGAACGAGGTCATATGGCTCATCGTCGTCTCCTTCTTCTTCGCCAGGGGCTTCGTCAAGGCCGGGCTCGGGGACAGGGTCGCGATGCACTTCGTCAAGTGGCTCGGGAGGAGCACGCTGGGGCTGAGCTACGGGCTGGCGGTCAGCGAGGCGCTGATGGCGCCGGCGATGCCGAGCACCACCGCCAGGGCCGGAGGGGTGTTCTCGCCGATCATTAGGGCGCTGGCGCTGACGAACGACAGCCGTCCGTCGGACGAGTCGGCCAGGAGGATCGGCTCCTTTCTCGTCATGTCGCAGCTCCAGGTATTACTTAATACTTACTATATTATTGAATTGTTTAAAAAAAAAAACTATATTATTGAATTTTTATTTGAGAAAAGTACCCGCGATAGTTAGATTTTTAAATTTTTTTTATTATTTATTAATAGAGGATACTAATTTTTGAATTTTTTAAGTCGTATTATAATAACTAGTCACTTTCAAAAAAGAAAAAAAATCTACAATATTGTTAAAATATAAAATTTTAAATTATTTAGAATATTTTAAATATAATTTGAATATATTTTAGTTATGATTTATTATAAATATTTTTTTTGGATATTGTTTGGTTAGATAACATAATTAAGTTAGTTTAAATTTTTAAATTTGAATATGTTAGGATTAACACATGTTTATGTAGTTAGCAGGATTTTAGGTAGTTAGCAGGATTTTAGGTTTTAATTTTTTTTCAACTGTGTTTGATTGGACTTTTTTTCCATGGAAAATATTTCCATCACAAAATTTCCACCGATTGTAGTGTTTGATAGCTTATATTTTTCATGGAATTATTTTCCAAAGAACTATCATTTTCCATATTTTCATCTAAATGGGAAAATGAAACTTGAAAATATCATTTTCCATGAAAAAACTATTTTCGTGGAAAATCGGCAACCAATACCCAAATTATGTTTTCCATGAATTTTTTTAAAATTCCATGAAATTGTTTTCCTTGGAAAATAATTTTATGAAATTAATTTCTTTTCCACATATTTCTACCTTGCAATCAAACGCACCCTACGAAAAAAATAACTATAATTACGTACTTAATTTTTTTATATAAAAGTTTTTAAATTAATTATGATATACATACGGCTTACACCTTAATTTGGAGCGCGGTACTAAGCTGCATTATGATAGCAAAATAATTATTATTATTATTTATTTGAAATATTCGGGGTCTCGGTAGTTGTACTATCCATGCTACATTGCATAAGGAACTCTAGATGAAAAAAAAGAAGCGTTCATTAGCTGCTCCTGAATGCACGCTAAAGTTAAAATATGGTCCATTCGGTGAAGCTAGCCAGTGTACACATATTTAGAATCCCCTGCATGGATGCTTGGCTTTACTGCTTGCACGAACACTTCATCCAGAATCTGACCTTGAGTTTCCGGAATCTAACTTTTGCAAAATCAGTCTCCAGTGTTTTGGGAATCTAAGTTTGTTCAAGAACTAATCGGCCTGTGGTGTGTTGGGAATCTAACTTTACAAGAATCTGTTGCTCCAGGATATTTAGGTTCGTTTGGTTTGCAGAATCATCACCTTTATCATTCTTTTCCTGTTTGGATGTCAAAAAAAAAATGAGGAAGGAAGACAAATAGTTTCCCAAAGAAAAAGAAAAGAAAATGGAGGAAGGCCATTCACTTTCCCGCGTTAAAATTTACTTTTTCTTTCAATTTGCTCGACTTTTTCAAATATCAAAAATTTTTTTGATGAAATTACAATTTTACAAAGGAAAAGAAAGAACAAGAATTGATTTTCTTTCCTTTCTGCCAACCAAGCGGACCTTACTTTCCAGGAAATGGTTAAAGGGGAAATTAATCACACTGAAACAACTGTTTCCCTACTTGACACTTCCCAGGAAAGGACTTACGGGAAATTAATCAACAGTAGTTTAGGATCTGTCATCGGTAATATTCAAGTCGCGGTTTTGATTAACGATTTCATATAAAATCATCTTCGTCTTGTTTTATGATCTGTCATCCATCTGTCTTTTATATCATTGTATATGAATCATTGATGATTGATGCTCAGGCCGGCCCTGGGGTAAGCCGGACAAGCCATCGACTTGGACAACCCTCCGTCAGGGCAACCCCCCCCCCCCCCCCCCCCCCCACCCACGCTCCCATCCTCCTAAGTTCTCACCTCTCCGCCAATAAAGCCTTCGCGGTCCATCCCACTCCTCTCTGTTAGTTGAACTAGCAATCTACAAGACCCATCCGAGTTCCACGGCCGTAAGAACATAATACTTCGACACCGCTGCCAACCCCACTTGCCATCAATTTTCTTAATATCTTCTTTTAGAGTCAAGGGCAAAGGGCAACTAAATCTAGGCCGGCCCTATTGATGCTACATGTTCAATAATGATTGTATTCTATTTCCTCCAGTATCATTAATGGTGTCCTTAATTTGTACTACTCTTCTTTTTTTTCTTTCTGATACAATGGCAGGCATCTAGTAGCTCAAGTGCTCTTTTCTTACTGCTGCTGCTCAAAACCTCCTTTGCCTAGAATTGGCAAAGGGACTCGGGGTTAAAATTTCAAGCCCATGGTACCTGGTTCAAGTATGCAAGCCTACCGGCCATGGCGTCTCTCCTATCCACGCCATATTTCATATACAGATATTTCCGCCGGAATCAAGACACACCTGATGCGCCTTCTATGGCGACAAACAAACTGGAGGAAATGGGACCTATGACAAGGAACGAGTGGGCGATGGTTGCTGCCATGCTTATGACGGTCTCCTTGTGGATTGCTGGTAAGTTACTTGTCTTTTGAATCACTCAACACTTGCCATATTGTAATTGTCATTTATTTTCTATGTTTGGACATTATCCGTTTCCCATGATTTGCCTGAGTTATTGTATTTAATAATCTAACCGAGACCGAGGCTTGAACTTGGTTCAATGTCCTTAAGAACAATATTTGTACCGCACTGGTGCTTAAGGTTGAATGCGTTAGTCTCGCAGGATACAACGGTTCTTCTCCTTCGGTAGTAGCACTTCACACACTCTCTCTTAGACTTAATGCTAGATGGATGAATGAGTTTTTGATCCATTGATTCAAAACTCATAGGACTATCCTTTATAAGGGAGGAAGAGACACAATGGAAATGATACGCACTTTCAATATAGATTCGTTGCACAATTCATTGCACATTGGACACACCTATAGAAAATTAATAAAATTAATTTTTAATTAATTTTTCAAGTCAAATTTATATTCACTTTTCCAACAGTTATGCATTTTCTATCAAATGCCTACAGGTTTTCCTTTTTGATGACATATAATGATATTCCATGTGTACATTTGAGGATAACTCGATAAGATAATGTAAACACTCGAGTTTCACCATTGTTACAGATTTTGTGGCTCTTTGATTACCTGATTCGTGTGTGAAATCTTCCTTAAGAAATCAAGTTTCTATTATTGCAACTTGTGCATGTCAATATCATATTTGGTAGTTGACACATCCTCTTACGACCAAATTAAGGTTTCATTGATATGTTTTTTTAAAACCTTTAAATTAAACACTTGTAAGTATATCCTCCTTTAATTGAGATCAAATGCTCAGTTCCACCTATAGTTGAACATTCCAATAATGAAAGATAATTAAGATTCACCTTCTTTATTAACTTGTGACCGGTGCATCCATAATTCCAAGGCATAACTTGAAGGATTAGGAGCTTGATTAGACAACTTAGTGTGTAACCTGTGCATGACCACACACCCAATTCTGGACCATTACTTTTGATATGGAACTATATATTTTTTGTCTTCTAAGAATTACAGAGGTTAGTTGTAACTTGATTATTATTCCACTCACAAATTAAGATAGATTTGTAAACAATTTCATGCTATAATTACAAGTAACATAGTATTTTCTTTCATATGAATCACTGCAATTTCTATGTGATTAATCATGAATTCTGTGCTAATTAATCCTGCAGAGATATGAGAGCTTACCTCCCAAGAGTTCTCCTGGTTTCTCTTCTCCCTCTTCTACTAATCTTACCCGTTCTATTTAGTGCCTTCCTTTAGTCTTATCTTTAGGAATTTAACTAATGCGACCAGCGTTAAGAGGTAGAGAAGTGAACATAATGGTCTGTTTTGGTTCACAGAACTAGAGCGAAATAAAATTTTGGAAGTAGAGGTTGCGTGGGCATTGTTATGCGCGTCATGCGTACTCATATTTATGAGTTCTTTCGTTTGGATGTTGTTGGAAGTGAGTTGAAAAGTTAACCTTTTGTATTCCATCGTTTGGATGGTTGTTGAAAGTGGTAGTTGAGAAGTGACATGGTTTTTGTTTTCATTTTGTATGGATTAAAGTTATTATTATTATTATTATTCTTATTTTTATTATTATTATTATTATTGTTATTATAATTACGACTACTACTACTGCTACGACTATTATTATTATTATTATTATTATTTTTATTATATTATTTTCAGAGTTCCAATTTTTTTCGGAATCCAAGGAAGAGTTTTTTCGGACATTCGACCTATTTTTTCTGGAAGTTAAAAGTGTGAACAGTGCATTTTTGGAACCAATATCGTAGTAGTTCCGGTGTTCTTGAATGACTAACCACAAACAATGGAAGTCAAGCTTTTTTTCGTAAGTAGCATGACAGTGCAAAAGGAGTTCTGGAGGGCGGACTTCCGCGAACCAACACACCCTAACGCAAGACAGTGTGGATTTGCACTTAGAACCTAAGCTGCCCCAAATAATGACAACCCTTAATATATATATATATATATATATATATATATATTTTATATTATATATATATATAAAATATCATTCATGTAAAAGTCATGTTCAATTTTATCTCCATGTACTTAACTATCCAACGTAAATAGTATCTAGCTTAGAAACCCACCCATTCGTATCAGATATAATTCCTAAAACAACATGAGCCTCTTTTGATTTTGGACTGTTCTGCTGAATTTGGCACGAACCTTGCATTACTCGGTGCATGAGTGAAGATTGCAAGCCATTTCAGCTAGGTTCTTGTTTAAGGACAAGTCAGTACTAGCGCCATCGATGGATGGTTATTCTGAAACTTCATAACGGACACAGATGAAAATGAAGGAATACTACTGAGGCATGTTTACTATACATGACAACCAATGGACTTCCCTTGAAACATAACAAGTTAGCTTGACCTGTGAATTATCCTGGAAATAACCACGAATTAAGAAGCAAGCTAATATTCTTGCTTTTCTTAACAATATCATCAAAACTAAGACGACATGATTATTACCAAGAAAAGATGTTTTATGACAATAGATGATTAATAGCCAAGTGGATGAGATTTTGATGTGCTTGGCATATGGCTTGGTTTCAAATTAGATAAGTGTCTTTTTGTGATTTTTGCCCTCTTTTTTTTTAATAAAAGTTTCATCCAAAAAAAAAAAAAACTTAATTCTAAGTCTACCTCGGGTTTCATTTTTTCTTTTTGTTGTTAGTAGTTTTGCTTGACCCCCAAAGAGTAATTCTAGCTCGGCCCTACAGCCTTTGTTTGTCAACATCGTCTCCTGCGTCGGTCATATTCACCATCTTTGACATTGCCTCTCACGATGGTAGAAGAGTGTGTTGTTGACTATGTTGCACGGACACGACAAAATATGTTCATGCAACATAGGAAACTAACCACGTTTGTACCTATTTTAGAATGTCGTCTCCTGTATTCGCATTGTAACCTTATCTGAATCCGTGTCTATACTCGTGCAACATAGGTTGTCGGCAAGGGGAAGGAGAAGGGAAAGAGAAATGATAAAACAAACGAGAAAGTGGGTAACCATGCTTGTAATGGAGGGAAGGAAAATGGAGAGAGAAGTGGGCTATATATATATATATAAGTATATAAATGGAATTAATTGCTTCGAGCCTATGGACCAGTCTCATTCACATATACATAATACTGGGAATAAGATTTAGTTCTTTTAGTTAATTTTCATTTAAAGTCTAATAGATTATAACTTTCCACTTCTTTTTTAGAAAGACATTACTCCTTAAGATTGTCTCCAACTTATGATTCTTGATGTAATTTTGATTTTTTTTATGATGCTATATTATGATACTTGATTAGCTTTGAACCTTAAATATACATTATATATTTATATACTAATCCCATCTTTAAAAACATTCCACATTCTGGATAACATTAACTAGAGGGACCCATAATTCTAGTGATTTAGGGGACCTTTAAGCAATCAACAAGATGTAGGGGACACATTAAAAAATATAGTACATTTAAGGGACTTATATGAAAACATTCAGATTGAAGTTCACAACTAATTGTTATCCAAATTTCTAATAGTTCCAACTGATGATTATACTGTTCCTGAAAGTTTATAACAAGGGTAAATTGTAAAAAAATCCTCGTTAAATGTGCACATTTTGAGTAGAAAGACATTTAGTCAAATTTAGCAAATAAAGACCCCCGCAATCTATGACTTGCTGGCTAGTCCCCTACCGTCTGTTGACCGTTAGTTTTGACCGTTAGATGGCATTTTTTTTATAAAAAAAAAAAAAACCTAAACTACCCCCTTCCCTAACCTCTCCCCTCCTCCCTCCTCCCTCCGGCCAGCCACCCCCCCTCCTCCTCCCCCCCCCCTCAGCCCCCCTCCTTACTCCGGCGAGCACCCCCCCCCCCCCCCTCCCCCCGGCCAGCCCCCCCCCTCCTCTCCCCGCCCTTTCAGCCCTCCTCGTTACTCTGGCGAGCACCCCCCCCCCCCCCCCCCCCCCCTCCTCCTCCCCCCGGCCAGCCCCGCCTCCCTCCTCCTCCTCCCCGCCCCGGCCCGGCCAGCCCCGCCCCCCTCCTCCTCCTCCCCGCACCACTAGAGAGAGAGAGGGGGGGGGGGGGGGGGGGAGGAGGGAAAGTAGAGGGATAAAATGGTCATTACACACCCCACTTAACATCATTAACGAAAATGGGACAAAATGAGCAGATTTCATACTTTCAGAAATTTTAAGAACATGAGATCTTTTGCAAAAAATGAAAATCTAACGAGAATTTTTTTTGCACTTTACCCTTATAACAAAGAGCTTCAATGTTACCTAACTGTTAAAACCAGTGAAACAGTTACTACCTATCTATTGTTTTGATCAATCGATTTATTTCGGTGCTCTAGTAGCAGCAGACGATATTACATTTGTGTAACTACATTTTACGTCTTTGTGCACAGAGGATATATTGGTATGTCAAGTGTTGTTGCAGCAATGCTCGGCTTGACCGTCCTGCTGCTCGTGGGTGTCCTGGATTGGAACGACTGCCTAAGTGAGAAATCCGCATGGGACACCTTGGCTTGGTTCGGAGTGGTGGTCGGAATGGCAAGCCAGCTCACCGCTCTCGGGGTCGTGGCGTGGATGTCCGGGTGTGTGGAAAAGTTCCTCCGACGTCTGTCAATGAACCTGCTAGGAGAATTCTGTGTCCTCCAGGCATCGTACTTGCTGGTACACTACATATTTGCGAGCCAGACCGCCACGTTGCAGCGCTGTACTCGGCGTTTCTTGGGATGCACTTAGAATCTCGCATTTCTGGGATGTTTGCAGCGCTGGCCTTGGCGTACAACACGAACCTTAATGGTGCACTGACCCATTACAGCAGCGGTCAAGCTGCTGTATATTATGGATGTATGTTTTTAGTAGTTTACCTGCGCAAATTGCTCATATATTCATTATCTATTTGTCTATTTAGCACTAGAAAGTAAGACATCTCCAATGTGGTTTCTATCTTCCCTATTTCTATGTAAGAATCCTTTCTATCCTAGGTGGCAATAATGTATGAAACATTCTAAGAGGATTTCTATATGTAGAAACTCTCATAGAAATTCTCCTATCTCACAATTATTATTGGGCCCCACATCATTAAATTGGTCATTTTACTATGTAACACATAGGATAGAAATGGAGAACCATTGGAGAACATTTTTATATGTGTACAATTTCTATGTAGAAACTCTTCGATAGAAATCTCGTTAAAGTAGAATGCCAAGTAGGATAAGAACTCAATTTTAGAAATCACCATTGGAGATGGTCTAAGAAAACACTCTCATCGATTGATTTTATGATTTTTTTTTTTTGCAGTGGGTTATCTGAGGTTACCTGATGTATTCAGTATCGGCATCTGACAGCTTTGGTTAATATTTCTATTTGGGGTATTGTTGGAAGTTTCTGGTGGAAGGTTTTGGGACTCTATTAGTCTGGAGATACTGTAAGTTCATAACATGCTTCCTATCCTCCTTGATTTAATTTTCATAATTACGATATCGAAAGTTTTGAAATTTGTCGTCTCTCCCTCTCTTCTATACATAGGCCCACCCTAATTAATAAATTTTACTATATATTCGGAGTTATATAAGTCGCTCAACCAGATAATTTGTATTTTGTGCATTTATAACGAATCATGAAACATGTCTGTTAAATAGTGATGCTGAATGTAGGGAAAGAGAGAGGGGGTGTTCTATCTGCATAGCAAAAGGTCGTTCCTTGGGCCTCGTTTGGTTCACGGATTTAAGGAACCAAGAAAGAAAGTTGTTCATTTTCTTTGTTTGGTAGCCACAAACTTGAGAATCAATTTTCTGACAAGGAAGAAAATTGGTGGGAATATGGTTCCACTCAAGACCCATGGATTATTTCCCTCATTTTCCAACATTTATTACAAAGTTATAACAAAAGTAACCACATGTCATTGCACTTTAATACCCTCAACTAATTCGGTTTTTCAACTTGATACCCTAAACTTTTTACTCAACAACTTAATACCTCAACTATTATTTTTTTTCAACTTCATACCTAAACTTTTAAAAATTTCGAAAATACCCTTATCCCTTCTCTCTCCCCTCCCCCCCCACTCCGGCCACCCCCCTCTTCCGCTTCCGGTCACCCCTCCCCGTTCCTGCTTCCCCGCCCCCCCCTCTCGCTTCCGTCCACCCTCCTCCCCTCCCTCCCCAGCCCCCCTCCTCCCGCGCTGCCGCGCCCTAGGGGGAGAGGCGAGGCGGACGGCCGGAGCGGGCCGGAGGGGGGGGGGAGGGGGGGGAGGCGGCCGGAAGCGGGAGGGGGGGGGGGTGGCCGAATGCTGGAGAGGGGTGGCCGGAGGGGGGGGAGGGGCGGGGCGGGAGGGAGGGGGTGGCCGGAGTGGGGTGGGTGGGTAATTTTCAAGTTTGAGCATGGATATTTTCGTCCAAAAAAAACATTCGGATATCAACTTGTTACAAAAAAAGTTTAGGGTATTAAGTTGAAAAACATGAATAGTTGAGGGTATCAAGTTACAATTAAGCCTTATTTTTATTTAAAAAGGTAATGATATTATTGGAATATTGTTATATTTTTCTTTCCTTTCCTAGGTAGTTTCCTTGTTTTAAAACAACGGAAAGGAAATGTGACACGAATCCTACTTTTCCATTTCCATGAAAAATACAAGAGAATTATTTTCTTTCCGTGAACCAAACGAGGCCTTAGGGTCTGCTTGGATTGAGGATTAAGAGAGTTAAATGAGAGAGAAAGTTAAGTGAGGGAGAATAAAATTATGCTTGGTTTGACGGTAGGAATTTAATAGGGAGAGTTATAGAGGGTTAAGTGAGGTAATTATTTCACCATCTTTTGTCCATTTTTTTAACCCCAAAAATCGGAGGGTTAGCCGGGATCGAGGGGTCTTGATTAAAAAGTCATAGATATCTCTTATTTGTTCTATAAAATATCATAATTTTTTCCTCCATTTTTCTTGTTTTCAACATGTTGCTCAGTAGCTTTTAATTTGTGAAAATATTTTGACAAGTTCTAATTAAAATTTTAACCAAATTTAATTTATAACATATGTAATAAGGTTATTTGGTAACTATCATATTTTTATTAATCATCCTCTCACTCAAAACATCCAATCCAAGCAAGAGTTATTAAACCCCTCCACTTAACTCTCCTTCCAATCCAAACAAGGATATATATATATATATATATATAATATATATATATATATATTCTACTCTCCCTCACTTAACTCTCCCTCGTTTAACCCAATTTAACTCTGCTTATTTTTTTCCCCTCAATTCAAGCAAACCCTTAATATTGTGTGATTAATACAGAAATTAAAATGCCATAAATTGGTGTCTCACTTGTTACTTGATGTCTTCCATTAAACATCTATCTGTTCCTGGTTCATGACATGGCATGGATTGCTCAGAAAACCCTATTTTTGTGTGTTTTTCATAAAATGAGTAGGTATTTTGTGGTGCTTTCGAAGAATGTGACTAGGGAAGGTGGATAAAATGCCTAGGAACAATTTAAAATTGCGAAGATGAACAAGAAAAGTCTAAGCTGAAAATTTGCATGCATGTTACATGTAAGGGTGTGTTAATGAACCAAGTCACTCGCAAGCTGATGGAGCTCGGCTTGCTGAAAAGCTCGTGAGCAAAGCTTTTTGAGCTCGAGAGGACGAGTTTGAGCATAAGAATTTGCTTGAGCCTTAGATAAAAGAGCCAACATAGCTTAAGGTATTCGGTTCGCAAGCTAGATGGAGCTCGGCTTGCTGAAAAGCTCGTGAGCAAAGCTTTTGAGCTCGAGAGAACGAGTTTGAGCATAAGCATTTGCTTGACCCTTAGATAAAAGAGACAACATAGCTTAAGGTATTCGGTTCGCAAGTTAGATGGAGCTCGGCTTGCGAAAAGCTCGTGAGCAAAGCTTTTTGAGCTCGAGAGAACGAGTTTGAGCATAAGCATTTGCTTGAGCCTTAGATAAAAGAGCCAACATAGCTTAAGGTATTCGGTTCTTGAGCTCGCAAACCAGCTCGTTTTTATTTATATATATTACAAAAGAATATTTTACGCTAATAGACTTTTTCAATCTGAGGTGTCCTTTTAAACACATTCAGTTTGATAGTATAATTACTTCGGTGAATTTTTTCTTTGGGGAAAAGTTTATGAGTTCTCAAAGAAAGTCTATAATTCAAGCTCGCCAAATTTGAATTTTAAAAGGATGGCTCGCGAGCCGTACTCGTGCTTGCGAATATTTTAGAGAGACGAGCTTGAGTTTTATTTTATGCTTGTCTGAATGTTGAGCTCTAATTTTCCTTAAGAGCCGAGCTCGTGAAGAGGTCCTTCGTTCAAAGCTCGGTTCCTTAACACCCCTAGTTTCATGTGCTAGTTCACGAGAACCCAGGTCGGATAATAAATTACAGGTTATTAAGCGAACTCTATAATTCAAGCTCATCAAATTTTGAGTGGTGCTTGCGAAAATTTTAGAGAGGCTACCTTGAGGTTTAATTTAGGCTCGTCTGAAAGCTCGAGCTCTAATTTTTCCTTAAGAGAGCCGAACCCTTGCAAAGGGTGCTCGTTCAAAGCTCGGCTCCTTAACACCCCTAGTTCTAACCCAGGTTGGTTAAGGTCATTGTGGATAGTAAAATTACATGTGCTTGTCGACAAGAGAGATTATTAGTTGCTATCAACATTTTGACATCCTGATCACTTGTGCATTTCATGCTTTTGCAGATGACCTTATGTGACCCGTCAACATGTGGACAGTAGACTTGAAAATCACTTAAAGTTGAAGGTGTTTGCTAATTAACAGTTGGAAAAATTGTTGGCACTATCAGAAGTGAAAGATTTAGTTATGCTTACTAGTTTCTTCAAAATCAAGATGTTTCAAAGTGGGAAATTACTCTTTACATATATCCCTTTAGTAGGTTCTCTTCGGATTTACATTTGATTTTCACATCACTTCAAATGAATCTTTAATGTCTTGTTGAAAATGTGGCAGGGTGCTGAGATGATCACATAAAATAATAAGTCATATTCTCTAGAATTTAATTATGGTATAAAGAAAATAAATTCGATATCTCGGATATTATATATTATAGGGGCCTATATTAAACTAATGTAATGTTATCTACAATATGTAATCTATGTAGCAAACACAAACTCAAGTTATTATGAAGAATTTTTTGCTGCAGCTGCATTCACTATGAAGCACTGAAAATGTTTTCTTTACCATTGTCTGCAATAGTAGGGCTTTCTGCTTTATGTACACTATCTCAATAAAACAACAAAGTAGTTTATATCAGTTTATTTCCATAAATACAATCAAAGAGCAAATCCAGTAATTTACACCAGAAATTTGGGATTTGACATTTCGTTGCATAAATGCTCAATTTTGATGTTTTTACAGCATATGTCATATGTTTATCTTGGACCAAGCAAGATGAAAATCCAGACTAGGTACTCGCCCCGAAGAAAAATAAATTTTTATTTTTTAATTTATTTGGTGTTGCAGTCATTTTGGTTGCAACTAAAGATGTAAAAAATGATATATCTATTGTATTATTTGCCAACAAATACAGGTAGTGTTATTATTATTATTATTATATTATATTTTTGAAATGATGTAGTGTTATTACCCATAGTAACTAGTAATGTGCACGTGTATTGCAGGTGCAAAAAAAGTTAAGAAAAATTAAATAAAAAACTAGTATTATTATGAATTGAACTCAAATAACCAAGAAAAATACCTCTCACCTTAACCACTTGAGTTATAATTATTTAGTTATAAATAATAAACAATAATATTATAACTGGTGTTATTACACAGTTGATAGTATGCTTACTGTCCTTAGGAGGCTGTTTGGTAACGTGAAAGTGGGATGAAAGTAATACTTTTTTTGGTAACTTAACGAATTTTGATGGATTCCTTCGTTTGGTTGTTTTGGTGAAAGTGTAAAACTGGATGATGTGATGGCTTTCCAGTTCTTGTCTCCTGCAAAAAAAAAGTCACTTTTGACATCCGACTATTTTCGATGAAAGTGAAGATTTTTGAATCTAGAGAGAACGAAATTCTTTTTTTTTTTCCACTTTCAACAACCATCCAAACAACGGAACTTATTTTTCTCCACTTTTATGTTTTTCAATTCCGTCAACCAAACAACTTTGAAAACTCAAAATTTTGCATAGCATCGCATACGTAAACTTTTTCTTTTTTTCACACTTTTATATACTTTCGTGCAACAACAATCCTAGACACAAGGGCAGTAGATAATTGAGAAACTAACTCCAATATTCCCAGACGTTTGGCAACTAAGAACTCGAAAGGTCCCAAAATCCCAAATATAAAATTTAATAAACTAACATTAAACATGTCATTTACTTATATAAACCATTAAACATGTCATCTACTTTATCGATTTTCACCTCACCTTGAAATTTAGCGAGTCCCAATTATAAGTTAATTCTCGAAAACTAGTTGGACGCAGACAGTCACTGAAAAATTCGGATATCAATTCCAACTGTCAATATCAAATTAATTTGATTTTTATTTAATTTAATTTACTTATCTGTATTGTTATTTTCATTGAGGCCTGGATTCTAGAATTTAATACCTCGTAACCTCTCCAGACTCAAACTTGA